>MNCI01003573.1:1320678-1368468 GCA_015680685.1 Gnetum montanum | reverse complement strand
AACCTTTGAAAAGTTTTCAATAAATCTCCTATAGTAGCTAGTATGTCCAAGGAATGATTAAATATCTTTGATAGTTTCCAGTTGATGTGTAAGTCCTTGGATAATTTTGATTTTCTCATGGTCTACCTCTATCCTTGTGTGTGAGATTTTGTGCCCTAATACTATGCCTTCTTGGACCATCAAATGGATTTTCTACTAGTTTAGCCTCAAATTGATTTCTACACATCGTTTTAACACTTGTTTCAACTGGTCCAAGGCTTGATTAAAGTTTGCTTCATAAGTGGAAAAGTTGTCCATAAAGACCTCCACGCCATTCCCTATCTACTATTGGAATATGCTTAGAACTAGTCATTGAAATGTTGTAGGGAAATTGCAGAAGCCAAACAACATCTCTTTGTATGTGAATGTTCGTGAATGTTCCTTAAGGACTAGTGAACGTAGTCTTGGCTTGGTCTTCTGGGGCTATTTTTATTTGGTTATATCCACTATATCCATCAAGAAAACTGTAATAGCGATGCCCTGTGATGGTGTCTATGACTTGGTTGACAAATGGCAATCGAAAGTGATCTTTGAATGTTGCCATATTTAGTAGCCTAAAATCTATGCACACCCTCCATTTACCTTCCTTTTTAGGCACAATAACTGAGGGGCTAACCCATTCACTATTAGTAATGGGGTATATGAACCCAACCATGCGAAGTTGTTTGATTTCTTCCTTATCTACTTGCTTCATCTTAGGGTTCAATCACCTTTGTGGTTGTCTCCAAGGCTTCATGGAGGGGTTATTGTAAATTCTATGTTGGAATATCCTAGGATCTATTCCAATTAATTCGAGATATGACTAAGCAAATGCTTCTGACCATTTATTTATTACCTTTAGTAGTTCTTCTTTCTGTTGAGGAGTAAGCTTAGCATTGATAATTACCTATTTTCCATTTTTAAGGAACATGTATTTCATATCAATTGGAAATGGTTTTAGCTCAAGGGGCTCTTTCTAAAATTTCTCAAGGATTTTTAACTTCCCCTAGTTGATATTTTCAAGGTTAATACTTGGAAGTTGGTAGTGGACTTGCTCTAATCTGTCTATGCTATCAATCTAAGCACAAGTCAATCCCTCAGTTTGTTCCATGCATATGAGTGAACTATTTTCCTGATCAGCTATCAACCACTAGGTGTCTTCCTATTGTGTGGCTACTACATATAGGAATATTTGTATGTTAATCACTTGTGCACACTGATTGCATGTAGGAAATGCTAAACTTTGCACAAACCATGACCTCTACATACAATTACACCCTATGTCACTATATGCGATGCATGGAACTTTCTTTTTCTTGATCTTTCCAAATGTATTTTCCTTTGATATTTCTAGGGAAAGATCACAGATTCCTAGGCATGCATTGATGGTGCTTATCCATGCTCTTCCCATTATTATTGGGAAGTCCCCCTTACCATTGTTTACCTAAATCACTAGGAAGTTAGCTAAGTATGACCACCCACAAATAGTGGTAACAATATCTTCCACCAATCCCAATGGGATAGTGTTGGATTAGTCGACCAACTCTAGATAGATGTTGCTCTTTTTTAATGAAGACAAGTTCCAAGCCTTGTGCATTTCTTGAGAAATCAAGTTGACACCGAAACCTGAATCCAAAATAGCCTTGCACAGCACATTTCCAATAATTTATAAGTATATCAGAGGACTCCTAGGATTAGAGAATTTCTTGGAAAGGTGTCGAGCTTTGATCCAATTGATGGTAACATGTGTTAGCATGATTGTATGCATTGAGTGCAGTGATGGGGTTGAAGGGGGTTCCAAAGTTTTGATTAATACTAAGGCATCTAAGGAATCAACTGCTTGTGATTGCAAGGGTTTGGTTGGAATGTTGGTTGTAAAGAAAGGTCTTTTCTTCATGTGGTTTTTGGTACCAATAGTAGGTTGAGAGTTAATAGCCCTCATGGCATTATGTTGCTACGGCTGGGAAGGGATTTCACCTTACATCACAGGAGCAGGTGGTAGTGGAGCTATTGGTGAAAGAGATGTGGCTAGATGAGAAGGATGATATGCTTATGGAATATTGCCTCTAGAAGAGGGAGTCCCATAATACTTGCAGGCTTGATAGTGAGGTTGAGAAGTGATGTGACCAGCAGAGTCACATGGGGAGATTGGCTATTGCACGTAATATCCATACGGGTCAAGTTGTTTTTAAGGATACTATTGCCTTGGTGGTGGCATTCCCCATGATTGTGGGCATTACCACTATTGATACTACTCAATCAGTTGTGGTGGAGTTCCACTAGGATAATACGTTAAGGGTTGGTGGAATTGTCTTGGATTACCTTGAGGTTAAGGTAACCTTAGGGTTGTTTGCCTTTTGTTTAATCATGGGTTGAGTGCATACATCCCAGACTCCTATAGATGTGATCCCTTAGGATGGTCATATTAACATATCTTGCATCCACTATCGTTATCTATTTTTGACTCCACAACCTCTTCAATGATGGTAAATTTGCCCTTACCCTTGCTAGGTGCATGTTTAGCTTCTTTCTTTTTTCTTTTTTGCGATCACTACCTTGCTCTCTAGACTCCTCTACTATTTTAAGAAAAATTTGAAATCTATTTTCTAGGGAATTCCACATTTGTTCTACCTTTTTCAAAACTTCTGATATCATCTTTTGGATAGGCAAAGTTTTCCTATTCACCATCTCTTCGAGTGGTGACTCTTTTTCATCCTCAGAAAATCTTACTCCCCTCTTTTGGAGGGAAGGATCTTGGTTATACTCTTCCACACTTTCTCTCTTCTGTAGCTCACCTTCTTCCTTAGCAACTTGCTCCAACAGTCCTTGGATTTGATGGGACCTAAGCTTAGATAGTCTTCCATAGGCATAAGTCTGAAGGGTTCTTCTTGTTTCATGTCTAAGCCCATCTACGAGATGGTGTAGTTGATCCATTTGCAAATAACCATGGCCAAGACAATGATGTAATAGTGCATAGTATCAGCCCATAGTAGCATCCAAGGGTTCATGTCCTCCTTGTTTCCAGCCTTGGATTTTCTTTCATAGGTTGGACACTCGGGAGTAGATTTGGTACTTATAGTTGAATAATTCTAACATAGTAGTCCATCTATGAATAGATTCCAGTTCTAAGAACTAGTACCAACTTTTCACTTCTTTAACTAGTGTTCATGAGAACAACCTAAGTTTTTTTCATTCGTTCTCTATTTTTTGTAAGGCACATGCATCATGGAATGCTTGTAAATGATTCTGAGGATCAGTGTTGTATCGTCCTTCAAATCATGGGATATTGTTCATATCTAATCTTTTGATCCTACTATGTTTCTAGTGCCTTTTTGAAATTCTAACAACCTTAGTTATGTCTAACATACTTTCGGTAGCGAGTAGGGGCTCATCATGATCATCTTGTCCATGGCATCTATGATGCCTACATTGTTCTCTACTCTTCCTTCTTCTATGTCGTGACTCTTTAGAGTGCCCTTGTCCCCTTTCTTAGCTGTTTTGTCTATGACGTTCACTTTTCCTAACTTTATCCCCATGGTATTTTTCTTTATGATCTCATCTAGATATTGAAGGAGAGGGTGAAGGAGATGATGAAGGTGAAGAAGAAGGAGAACCATCACCATGACGGTGTCTACTATCTTCTCTTCTACGGTCTAGGCCCTGATCGCGATTGTGATAAGAATGTCCATCTTTATCATGAGTTCGTGTCCTATTTTTGGGATCCTTTATGCTCATGGGTATTAGAACCTAGGTTATGCATAGTGGAATAAAGGTTCTGATACACAACCCCTTGGCCAAACTAAAGGGAGGGAACATTGTTGTGTGGGTGACTACCTAAGGTAGGTTCACCATCCTCATTCTTACTTAAAACATGTGGGACATCCTGAGACCACTTACCCTTCAAAGACTTATGCCTCCTTAGGATAGTATTTACTTTAGTCATGGTCTTGCACAATATATTTTGCATGTAAGTGTAGTATGGCAATTCATGTGAGAGCACGAAGAAGCATGCTTGGGACTGAATGATTGGGAGGTAACACTATGTTACCTTCTAAGTCTCTCCAACATAGTTTTTCATATTGATAGAGGATAAAGGTAAATTATGGTATATACTCATTGGGATGAATATATACCACTCAAACTTGTTGAGGGACTAGCGGATCAACATTATGTGTATTACACCACTGACTATTCCCTATTTTAGACCTAGGTAGTGAGGCACTTTCATACGAAGAAGGAGACATACTTGTCTATTCAATGTGTAATGTATTCTTGTTTATTATTTTCTCAACCAACCCTAAGGGTTTGTTCCAAAGATGTGAATGATTTCCTATGTTCTAGGTCCCCGGCAATAGTTCCAATGATAAGCGACGAGGTACCCCTATGCTCAACCATATGAATATGAGTGTTTTACACATGATCCGGTCAAATTCCAAGGATTAAGTGCTTATGCGCCCTTGTGGAACAAGGATGGGTTGGTTGATCATTGTCTTCCCAAGCTTACATGTATGTCAAAATTGTATGGTTAAGTAAGCTTGAGGCATATGATTTTTATAGCTTTTATGTTTTTATATCCTGTGCTAGTAGGGAAGGAGAGAGGTAATTAAGTGACTACTTTAACTTAAATACTCATTAACTAAGTTCTAACAAATCCTAACACCATCATCCATTCCCACTTTCCATACACATCCTGAGCCAGTGCAACATTGTTAGGATTACTAAACACTAATCGTTACTAGGTTACCAAGTGTTACACGCATGCTCAAAGTGGTCATTCTTGTGTAATTTAATGATTTTCTTAATTGATCAAAATGAATTACTATGCTAATAACAAAAATGTAAAGTGCATAAAATAAAATAAATGCTAAGAAAATAAAATAAAAGAAATGTGTAAGAAAACAAATCTCAAGTGCTACAAGGATGAATCAAAGAGCTCATCTTTATTGCCGTACACAAGGTGTGCTCTACATAATGCTTGAATAAAGATCTATCCACATTTAGACCTCCTACTACAGGCACTTGGAAAATACTCTAACTTTCAAACAGACTACAAGAGTTTTGCTACTTAACTGCTAAAAGACTTCCTTCAATTATGTGCCTAGGCACTATACTTATAGGTTTGGGAGCAACTAATCTAATAATTAGAGTAACCATTCTAATAATTAGAATAAACTGCTAGAGTAACTGCTCTAATAATTAGAAAAAACTACTAGAGTAAATGTTCTAATAATTATAATAAACCACTAGAGTAACTACTCTAATAATTAGAATAAATCACTAGAGCAACTGCTCTCATAATTAGAATAAACCACTAGAGTAACCGCTCTCATCAATTGTTGTTATAGCTGCCTCTTTAACTTAATGGAAGAATATATGTAGATGCAATGCTAACATATCCTAGGATTAATTCTAATGAGTTCAAGATATGACCAAGCAAAGCTTGTTGGCCATTTGTTGACCACCTCTAATAGTTGCTTTTTCTATGCAAGAGCAAATTTGGCATTGATAATAAAAAAATTGTCATTTTTTAGAAAAGAATACTCCATTCTAGTTGATAGAGTTTTCAACTTAAGTAGCTCATATTTAAAACTTTTAGGGATCTCCATCTCTCCCCAATTAGTATCATCAAGTTCATTAAAGAGTTCACAATGGATTTACTCCATGTTATTCATGCCTTCAATGTAGGCACTCATAAGGCTCTCAATCTATTCAATGCAGAGAGCTGAGATACTATTAGGTTTAGTTGTCAGACACTTGATGCCCTTCTATTTTATGGCTTTTGCATACAGGAACCTTTGAATTTTTGTCACATTGGTACACTATTTGCTTCTTATGATTGATGTGCTTTTTAAAATCCATAATTTCTACACAGAGTTGCACCCTTTATCATTGTAGGCAATGCATGGAACATACTTCCATTCAATCTTTTTGAAATCATTTTTCTTGAAAATTTTCAAGAAGAGGTCTTTGATTCCCATTCATGCATCTATTAAGTTCAACCAAGCCCTTTCCATGATTATTGGAAAGTCCTCCGTGCAATTATCTACAAAACTCACTAGAAAGCTAGTAGGATAGGATTACCCACAAATGATGATCAAAATTCCCTCCACCAATCCCAAGGGAATGATGATGGATTGATCCATCAACTTAAGCCAAATTTTTCTCTTCTTGAGAGGAGGTAGGTTCTAGGCTTTATACATTTTATGGAAGATCAAATTCATACTATAAAGTGAGTCAAGAAGAGCCTTGCAATGCTTATTCTTAGTAATTTGCAAGTAAATTAAGGGACTCCCAGGATTATATCTTTTCATGAAAAGTTAGCTAGCCTTAATCCAATTAGTGACCACATGGATTAATAATATAGTATGTACTTTGGGAGGCATTTGGTTTAAAGGGTTCTCAAATGATGAAGCATTGGATGAGGGAGAAGTAGGATCATCAATAGTAGGTGTTTATGATAGCTTAGAAGGACTATTGGTTTGGAAGAATGGTCTTTTTTAAGATTTATTTTTTAAACCACTTGGCTTGGAAGCTGACTATAAGTTAATAGCCCTTATGAAATTTCTTTGCTACTATTGGATAGGAATTTTGTCCTACATTGATGAAGTAGGTGATAATTGAGTTGAGGATGGAGGTATAGGTCTAGAAGAATTAGGAGGATAGAATGAAAATGGAGATTCCCCTCTTTGAGATTGAACTCTATAGTATTCAAGAGGGTAGTAGTGTTATTGGAAAGATGCATGACTAGAAGAGTCATGTGGAGAAATTGGTTGCTGAATATAGTACTCATATAGATTTGGCTACCAGTAAGGGTACTATTATTTTGGTGGTGGCACCCCCCACAACTGTGGATGTTACCACTATTGGTACTATTCATAAGGTTGAGGTGGATTTTCACTTGAATAATACGCTTTCTATTGGTGGAATTGCCTATAGTTCTCTTGAGAATAAGGTAACCTCCTAGGTGCTTGCCTTCATACCAATCTAGGATTCATTGCATACACCCCAAACTCCTATAAGTGTGATACAATGGGGCAACATGCTTAAGATGCTTTTATTAGTAGATGTCACATCCACCATCATCATTTTTCTCAGATTCCACAACCTCTTCAATATTAGTAGTTTTTCTCTTACTCTTTTGATGGGCATGTTCAACTTCTTTCATTCTCCTTTGGTTAGGACTACTACCTTACTCTTTGGACTCTTTGGAAATTATAAGGATAGTTTGGAATTTTTCATCTAAAGAAACCCACATTTTTTCTACCTTGGTCAATATTTTAGAAACAAATTTTTGGATTAGCAAGGTTTTACATTGCACCACTTCGTCAAGTGATGCCTCATACTCATTTTCACAAAATCATACTTTCCTCTTTCAGATGGAAGGATCTTGGTTGTACTCCTCTGCACTTTTCCTTTTTCTGAACTTATCTTTTTCTTTGGCCACCTATGTAATCAATCTTTGTATCTAATGGACCCTTAGTTTTAAAAGTCCACCTTGGTCATAGACCCCAAGAGTTCTACTCATTTCTATTCTAAGTCCATCTATGATATGATGGAGCTAGTCCCTTTGAGAAAAGCCTTGACCTGGGTACCTATGTAGTAGAGAGTAATATCTATCCATGGCTACATCCAAGGATTCATGTGTTTATTGTCTCCATCCTTATATTTGCTTCCTCATATTAGACACTAAAGAGTATGTTTGATACTTGTCATTGAAGAGTTCAAGCATTGTACTTCATCATCTAATTTATTCCAATTCTAAGGATTGATACTAGCTTTCAACCTCCTTAATAAGCATCCTTGGAAATAGCTATAGTTTTTTACATTCATTTTCAATGTTCTACAAGGAACAAGAATTGTCAAAGGATTGAAGATGATTTTTTGGATCTAAGTTATATCCCCTTTCAAACTTCAGGATATTGTTCATATCCAACTCTTTGATTCTATTATCGTTCACATGCCTCATTGGAATTCTCATGGCCTCTTCAATGTTCAGCATGTTCCTTGTTCCAAGAAAAGGCTCATCATATTCATAGCCATAGCAAGGCTCATAATTCCTATGATGTCCTTTACTATCCCTTCTTTTATGGTGGTGGACCTCTTGTGATTCCCTAGGCCTCTAGTCTCTACTATTCTAGTAGACCCTATGATCATCTCTATCCTATTAATCATCTCCATCATGGTCTCCTCCTCTACAACTTTGATCAGAGCTAGAGGAGGAAGAACTTAAGGACATTGAAGGTGCAGAGGATGGAGATCCAACACTAGCATCATGCCTACTACTCCCACTTCTTTGGTCACAACTGCATTCATCATGCCTATCTCTATCTTGGTGCTTGCCTTGACACCTTTCTTTAGAGCCCCCATGGTCATGGGACCCATTATTTTCCAAATTAGAATTGTTTATAGTGGATTGTAAATTCTAGTTAGGGCCTCATTCATCAATGAAGAAGGGAGGAGAGTCAATATTTTGAAAACCCCTAAAGAAGGAACATCACCTTCATTCTGGCCTAGCAAGAACAAGAGGTTTGTGAACCATTTCCTCTTTGACTCTTCATAGCACATCTCATATTACTAATATTTCTTCCATTATGTCTTAGTAGGATGATAATCCCAATTGTCATGGTCCTACAAAATGTATTTAGCATTAAGTCCTTGGATGCCCAATTTCATGAGAGTTTGTAGCAGCATCATAGGAAATAATCAATTAGGTGGCAACAAAATATTTCCCTCCATGTCCCTCCACCATAGTTGTTTATCCTAAAGTAGGATGAAGGTTAATTCTTGCACATACTCATTAGGATGAGTATATACCACTCTACATTGTTGGATCACTAGTGGTTTTAACCCTTCACACCCTTTTTGATTGGATCTACCTTTATACGATAATGAAGAATCTCCCCTATGAGAAGAAGCCATATGAGATTGGAAGATAAATAGTGTTCTCTTGTTGTTATTATTATTTTTCTTAATGATTTTAACATATGAATTCATTACAACATCATTGAATAATTTTACTAACTCAGATAACACATGTAGATAGGTAGTAAGCAGTCCCTATGCCTAACCGTACAAATCACTAGCATTCAATAAGTGATCTAGTCAAATTCTGTAGACTTTAGCTCTCTAAGTGCATTAGGTATAGGTAGTGAATTTAATGGACATGGTCATTGTCTTTTCATTTTTACTTATGAAGTGCAAGTGTATGGTTATGTTTAACTGAGGCATATGATTTTTATCATTTTATGTTTTCATTTAATTTTCCTAAGTGTTGAAAATAAAATAAAGTAATTAAATGTTTAATTTATCTAATAACTAACTAATTCTTATTTAATCCTAACATAAGCATCCATTCCCATCTACCGTACACATCCAACACATTACAGCACTACTAGGTTATCTCGAATTAAGCACTATTGGGATTACCAAGCATTAAGCGTATGCTCGAGATGATCACACTTATGTGTATTAATTATCCAAAATGAATTAATTAATTTCATAAAGTAAAGTGCATGAATAATAAATGCATTAAGAGAACATTAAGATAATTCTGAGTGTGCTACAAGGTTTATGAAGAAAGCTTGTCTTTATTGTTGATCACACCAAGGTTCTCAGGTACATCAATGCTCAAATAAAGATCTATATACTTTTCACTCCTACTGCAGGCACTTAGAAAATATTCTAACTCTTGAAAGAACAAACTACAAAAACTTTGTTATGCTACTAATGAATAGATTTCATAAATTTCATTGGTGAGCATGTATTTATAGGCAATACCAAATACTACGTTGATGAGGTCATGCCAATGTATCAAACCATGTGTCAACAAAACTGCATCAGTGGGATCACATTGATGACATCCTATCGATGCACCTTGAGGAAGGTGCTTCATTAATTTACTAAATCAATGAGATAAGAACCCCACATAGATTAACTTATCTAAGGGATCATATCTTTTGTGTGATGATATCATGAGGGCTATGGCTAGTTTAGGGATAGGGGGTGAGAACTATCTATGGAAATCATAAGATTTTTGAATCATTGATAGAAGTACCCCACATAGAGTTAACTCAGCTAAAGGATCACATATTTTGTGTGATGATATCATGAGGACTATGTCTAGTTTAGTAATAGGAATGACAACTATGGAAATCACAAGATTGTTGAACAATTAATACAAGCATCCAACATAAAGTTGAATCATTTAAGGGATCACATCTTTGATATGATAATATCATGAGAGCTATACTTGGTTTAGGAACCACAACATTGTGATTCAATGACATAAGAACTTCACATAAAGTTAACTTGTCTAACAAACCATATCTTTGTTGTGATGGCATCATGAGGACTAATCCTAGTTCAAGGAGAGGAATGACTCCATGACAAAATTACTTTACATAGAGTTAACTTATCTAAGAAACCCCATCTTTAGTGTGATGACATCATGAGAAATAATCCTAGTTTAGAGATAAAGGTAATAAATATCCATGAAGATAAAAAAATTGCTAAATTAATGATAAAAGCACCCCATACAAAGTTGACTCATCTAAGGAATCATATCTTTGATGGTGTAATATCATGAAAGCTATGTCTAGTTTAGGTACAAGGGAGATAACTATCCATGAGAATCACAACATTATGCTTCAATGATAAATGCATCCCAAAAAATGTTGACTCATCTAAGGGACCACATCTTTGATGTGATGATATCATGAAGACTATCCATAGTTCATGACTAGTGTTACATCTACCCTAAAGATTCACAACACTAAGACATAGTTCATGACTAGCATTACAACTATCCTAAAGATTTGCAACACTATTGAATCAATGACATATTCTCTTAATATAGATTTAAGTCATTTAAGAAATCACATGTTAGATAGGATGACATCATGAGGACTAATCTTAATTTGGTGATTGGGGTAACAACTATGCATGAGAATCCAAATATTGTTTGAAAAATGATACATGAACATAGCATACAATTGACAAAATTTATGATCATATATTTCACATATTGATAATATAGCATATCAATTGGAAGCCACATATAAAAAATCATGTAAGAATATTTTCCTACCAAAACTAAAATCCTAACTTCCCATAAGTAAAACCTAATTCTAGAAAATATAAAAAGTAAATAGTACCATAGTGCTAATAAAAATCAACAAAGAAGCATAGGAAAATTGTTCATGATGCATTAAACCAACATTAGAAGATTATTCCTCTACATGATAGTAGTCAAACTTTACTAAAGCATCATAAGTTATATTTATCTAAATATTCCATATTCTTCTTATAACTAAAAATAAAAAAAGAAGTTCTAGGTACTATTACCACTAAACAGTCATTTTCAAGTAACTCTTTTCATACTTTTATATTTGCATTTCTTTATCTTTATTCTTACAATTCATATGTGCAAAACATTTGAATATACTCTTCAAATTGATCATATTTTTATACTAGCATGTACATTCATCTAGGTTTATATTTGTTAGTGCAATCCATTAATCAAAAGAATTCTAAGATTAAATAGAATCCTGATTATTTCCTTTTTTTTCTTTATTCTACAATTTTTGTTTACATAGGATATGAACTGAGGTGTTAATACACTTCTTCTCAATAGACTAACAAGAAAAAAAGCCAAACAAATCTCGATCTTATTACATCCCTCTATGAGCAAATTTTTTCTTTGAATATTACATAATATCATATTAAATAATTTTGTATATTACATTATTCATTTCACTTTCAATGAAATCCCTTGTGTATTACATCATCTCATATTAAATCATTTGATATTTACATTGCCAATTTCATTCCAAATTATTCTTTTTTATAGCAGATATATCACATATTCATAATATAGTTTACTAAAAATGATATTCAATTACATAGGATAACCACATAATATGTCAAAAAAGAATTTCCACTTCATTGAATAGTATCATACAACTGTACTTACATAAATATTTTAAAAAATCATCAATAACCATTCATCCATACATATCAAGTTTCATAATGATTAAAATATCTTATGTTGCTTAATAATGCATTATTAAATATTTTTTATGAATAATCTTTGGTATTCACCATTTGATATCATAACTATAATATTCACAAAGATTGCTTAGTCATGCATTATTAAATATTTTTATTTTGTTATGGATAGTTCACATTATTCACCATTTAATATTCATGGAAATTACTTGATCATGCATGATTAAGTCATTATAATAATAATATAGGAAATCATGTTAATAGTAACCAATACAAAGTTTATATGTTAACTATCTAAATAATGGAGGTTGCTTAGTCATGCATGATATGTTTAGGGCATTAGATCATGATTATTTATAACTAAATATCCCTAGGTATTAGAATGTGATTTTTCATAATTGAACACTTCTAGTTTAGGATTATTTTTTATAACTAAATACTTATAGCTTAAGATTTATCTTTTGTATTATCAACTATTGAAGGTTCTTGTTCATGCAACATCCACATATTGATGAAGAATCCTAGTTCATAATATTTATATTTTATAGCTCTGAATATAGGAGGTTTCTTAGTTGTGCATCGTCTAAATGTTCATGAAGAGTAATAGTTCATTAGTTCTCTTTTATATTATTAAATATAGGAGGTTTCTCATTTTTGTAACCTCCACATATTCATGAAGAATCCTAATTAATGACATATTTTATATTACCAAATATAGAGGGTTTCTTAGTCATGCAACCTCTACATATTCATGAATACTCATTGTTCATGATTTATATTTTATATTTTTAAAAATTGAAGGTTTCTCAATCATGAAACCTACACATATTTATAAAGAATCATAGTTCATGAATTATCTTTTATATCATCAAATACTAAATATTTCTTGGTCATGCAACCTACACATTAATTATTTTATCTTATAATACCTCATTTACTAGATGTTTCATGATCATGCATTATTAATTTTCCATGTTAAATGATATGATGTTTAATTTATTAAGTACTAATTCATGAATAAAGAAGAGTTTCTTATAGTATAAAATTTAAGAGGTTGCTTGGTCATGCATGATTCAATATGGATGATATGTCGTAAATGATTTACAATGTGTACTTATTGTATTGGAATTATATTAGAACATAGAAATTATATTATTTTATAGGTAGTGAGGGGAATATAAAACTACATTTTTTATAGGTCGTGAATGGAATATATTATTATATATGATTCTTTTAGTATAAATTATTTTGAAATTTATATAGTAATATTAAATTATCATGGTGCTTTACTAGTACACTTTTACTTTTATTCTTATTTAGAGTCATCTAGGGTGAATATGGATCTCCTATTAGATGGTATAAACAAGAGACAAGATAAATTATTTAGAAGAAAGATGATGTTAAAGCATGAATTTACAAAGGAAGGATCCCTTATGGTAGGAATAATCTACAGAGCTCATTTAAATGATACTATGGTAGATTCACGAAGACAAAATAGAATAGAGTTTAAAACTAATATAGAAGGAATCACTGATTATTCTATATTTAACATAGCTAATAATGAGATTGATGTTTATATTAAATAAATTGATAATACATGACATTACTATTCTCTATTGTTTAAGAATATTTTATTAATGATAGTATGGAGGGAGGATAATGTATATGATATCTTGAATTCTCAATTCCTTCTCTTCTAAGTAGTATTTCTAATTATAGAAAGATAAATATATGAGAGGAAATTCAATTTGTTGATCCTATAAACTATAAATCTATGCATCCTATCTATAATGAATTCACAAAAAGGAGATGATACAAGAGTAGGAAGAAGGATGACTATTTGATAATAATGAACATGAAGGAATATTAGGAACTAGATCCTCTTTCCATCCTAATATTTTTCTATTCATAATATCTGTTAATTGTTATAGGAGGAATTATATGTAGAGTATTATATTGGAAGATATTAGGATGACTTGGCAAATGATATCCACAATGAGTGGTAATGAAAGAAAAGCATACATTATGCATTAATTTGAATCAAATCATCTGATCAAGAATGGAAGTTGTATATTAAAGATAATGAAATATAATGGTATTGAGATTTCTAAGAAGGCTTAGCATACAATTCATGGTATTTCATTTAGTACATTCTATAATCATTTATGTAATTTCAAGGATGGACATGTATTCTTTAATCATGGAAACATAGGAAAGGTAAAGCCAAGATCAAGCAAGATTATAGTAATATTAATTCTTAAGAGAGTGGTTGATGATATGGCTAACTAGTCACCATCAAAATATAGATAATTTATAAGGAATGAAATATATAAACTAATTAAATCATTTCCTATGACTATGGTTTAATGCATTTTACTAAAAAATTACATCAATCCTGAGTTAGCTAATCCAGAATTGTCATTAGTTAGCAAAATTTAGTTATCAACAATTTTCAATAAATACTTTGGAAGTATAACTTTTAGTAGAAAGCATGATTTCAAAATTTTTAGAACTTTGCATACATTAAACAAAATAAATAAATTCATAACAAATCCTTTGAAAAGAGATAGAAATCAAAGAAAGCTTCAAAATCATTATAATTATGTAACTATATGTAGGAACAAATACTACATTCATAGGGATATAACAACAAGGCAACCTCATAACTATGTAAGCATCATTCATGATTGAACGAATAAGCCAAACACATCATTTTCTAAACTATTAATCTTACCTAAAAATGCTCTCAAGAAGTAGAGGTTTCAAATATCCCTGATAGGAAATTCTTGTAAAAGGACATGGATATGAAGGTTTTGGGCATTTTACTTCATGTTATCCATAGTTGGATTCACAATTAACCATAACTTCTCTATCAAAATGCTTGAGAGATTTTGAGGATGATCTTGTTGATAGGTATCATGATATCCTAAGGAAACAATGTAATCCCAAAATATGCTTACTTATAGAGGCACTACTCAATCATTTTGAAATAATCCATGGAGAATAGAATTAATTAATTTATTCAAAATAAGTTAATCTAAGCTTTGATTTTAAATCATCACCATCTATAATTTGTGATGAGTGGCTAGGTACCCCTACACTCAACCATCTAAATACAAGTGTTCATGCATGATCCGGTCGAACTCCACAGATGGACTAGTATTTTCTTTGTCACATATGGTTTAGTCCAAGGTGAGGTGTATGATGTGGTCCTATACTAGTGCTACTCCTAGAGACAATGGAAATAACCTTGTTTAAGCTAAAAGGGAATGGGAGAAGAGAATCTAAGCTAGCCTAAGTGAGATGAGCATCCATCCTTAATCATCTGTACACATCTTGGACCTCATGTACTACTTCTGGGATTACCAAGCGCATGTTACTTAAGCACTCCTAGATACACTACTGGGATACCAAGTAGTCACACTTAAATGCTCATGATTAGGTCATACTCATTATGTATCTAATAACAAGGATAGTAAATGGAGGTAGAGAAATATTAATTAAGAAAGCAATAAATAACAATAACAATTAAGCAGTTGAAACTAATTGAATGCTACAATGATGAAGTAATCTCGATCTTTATTGCTAGTCATGTGCATGTCCAAGTACGTCACACTCAAATAAAGGTTTCATACAATTACAATCATCACATTGTGGGCATGCACTAGGGGAAAGAATTGAAATGAACTAAAAATGAACAAAAAGACTCTACTTCTACATGACTAACTAGCTCCCTTTTTCCTGTGCATCCAAATGTTTATTTATAGGCTCACATAGGACTCACAATATTGTGTATTCGATATCGTTATTTAGGTCATAATATTGCATACCCGATATCATGGATTTGATATCACAGGTTTGATATTAGAGCCTAACAAATCATGGTTCATCAATTTTTTTTGCAAATGGATAACTATAGAGGAGATAATAAGAATAAATATTTTTTTATTTATTTTTCATTGCTTATAGCAAGAGGAATTTTTAAGGTTATAGAGTTAAGCTTTCTTTTGGTGGGGCATACACATGAGGATATTGATGGAAGATGCAAAAGAACATCAATGGATATGAGAAAAAATGACATAATTACTCTACCAAACCTTATGGATATGTATCATGCTATAGATGAAGATAGTGGAAGGAACTATACTCCATATTATATTGATATGCTATATGACTTCATGAAATTCCTAGAAGGATACATATCAAATAAAGTAAAGAAACTTTGATGAACATAACATATTCATTATATCAAATTCTACCTAGAAAAGAGCACTCCTGTAATGATATGAAAAAGAAATATTAGAGAAAAAAATTGTTTTGAACCATTCAAGCTATGGAAAACTATTAAAATATATCCAAGTCTTCCTAGAGGCAAAAAAAGAATTGTAGACATTGCATTTGAACAAATAGAGTATATAACAATGATTACATATTGCATTAAATCACACATAAATGTATGAGATGAGTTAATGGAAGGCCTTCAAGAAAATGATAACCTAGAATGGATGGAAAAAAACAAATGACTAGAAAAAATTTAGAAACTTTAGATGCTTTTTATAAAATGATATTATGTGGGGATGCTATTAGATAACCTTTTTAACCAATAACTCTTCAAGAAGATATTATGGATCAAGGATTAGACATTGATGGATCTCAAGTAAAGGAAAAAAAGTTGCATACGTTGGGTTAAGGAATAAGAAGCCAAAGATTTTATTTAATTCATTTTCTGATATCAAAAATGGAATGATGCTTTTGACTAGGCCAAGAGATGTAAATAAAGCAGATATTGTATGGGTGAGTAGACTAAAAAATATTGAATCAAGAGAAGACTTTATAAAAGATATAACAATAGACTAGTTTGTACCAAAATCAAGATTAAAGAAGAAATGGATGGATTGTGAATGGAAATATAATCTAAAGGATAGTGAGGTTAGAATAGTGTAACCTAGCTTAGTAGTTTATGCATGGATAAGCAAACTAGAAAGTGAAATAAACATGAAATTGAATATGAAAGAAACGTTGACAATTTAGGACATGCTATGGTAGAACATAAATGATACTACATAGGCTATGGATAAAATTTTAGATTATCAAATTAAAAAATATCATTCATTCTCTTTTATTTGAAAATAAAATGCAACTCTAATAAGATTTCTTTATGTATTCTTTATGTTGAAGCAATATGACTATTTTTCTATAATGATTAGATTAACTCTATTTTAGTTTCTACTAATATGTACCTCAACATATATAAGTACATACCTTAAGTTAAAATGAAATTAATTACTATTTAATATAAATGTATATTGTACAATTGTAGATATCATAACATGTATACTATTATATTAATGATTACCAATTTTAAGTATGTAGTAATTTTACAAAATATAGTAATTTTTGTAATGATTACTACTCATTAATCAAAAACTAATAAATCTATGAATTCCAAAAATAATGGTACATTCCAAATAGAATAAAAACCTCCCTTCTACCAATTTCCAAAATACTATAAGACATGAAGATCAAAGAAAATAAGAGGTTTATGTTTAAATCACTTTCATTTTTCTTGATTTTGAGAAGTTTGAGAAATAACATCATGAATGGACATGTAGTTCAAATGTGTGATAGCCATATGTACATGATCCTTTTAAAATTATTGGATAGTAGAAATTTGAAATAAATAATGATTATTAGTCTCAAATTATTCTATACATCTTATACAAAGCTTATTTAGAATCAAATCATTATGATGCAAAAGAACATTCATAGGTAATTCTTCATACAGACACTTTCACATAAAAATTGTTCATTTTTGAATCATGATATCCTTTCATCATGATTCCTTCATAGCATGCTTAACACCTAGATCCAACTCTACATAAGCATCATTCCACTTATATTGATTAGAATTTCTCCAACAAATAGATTATCCTTTAACATGCATATTTATCTCTCTTAAATTTCATGTGTTTGTCTCTAAGACAAATATAATCATATTAGAATTATTTTAGTTATGATAAAAATTAACACATAACTTATTTACTAAGTAATTCATCAATATATCTCTTAGAATAGTATTTTTTACATTCTATAATAATTCTTAATATCTTTTTATTTTGTTACAAATCTCTTCTTCATAACATCTCTTTTGTATTCTTCATGGATACATCCTTATGATTCCTGCCTTTACCTATTTCTCATGATAAGTTTCATGGAAAATTTCATAGTTGGTTAGTCTTACATTAGCTATGCCTTCTTGGGTTCCTCAGAGATCCACTACTTAACCTATTGTGGATTACTACCTCAATTGTACTCTATTCCTTCTTCATAGTCATCTTATATGATTCCATTATAGCCTTCTAGATGGTCTTTTCTTCCTCTTTAGAAAACTAGACCAGATTATGGATCACTTACCTTTGGATCTTCTTGTCCTATTTAGGAAACTAGATCCTTCTTTATTTCTATCTCTTACAAATTACTTGATAACCTTTTAGTTTCTCCAATGGTCATTAGGAATCTATGAATTTTAATGACTCCTCTTATTCTTGTACACTTCTTGCTACTGATTGCATCTCATATTTAGAATATGTAACTTGGATTTCTCATGGTTCTTATTCTAATTATCTTCTATGTATTACTTCATCGAGTGTATGCTTTTATGATTCATCATTTATTACTCATACTATCTTCCTTTTATTATGTATTTCTTATCTCTTATTCTTCACTTTTTCTACATTTCATCTTCATAATTTAATGTTGGGTGCTTGTGTTCCATGAATATGGTCATAATAGTTTATACAATATATTACATTTTTCTATTACGACTTGTTCCAAAGTGAGTATGAACATCTTTGGATTATTATGAAACCTATGATTGTACATTGTATTACAATTATATTATAATACTTTCCTTCAAGCATTATATGTGTAACAATGTTTATTGTTTCTAACAAAGTCAATGAGTGTTATTGGTGATTTATAAATCATATAACCTTTCATGGTGGCTAATCATAAATGATGAGAGTGGTTACTCTAGTGGTTACTCTAGTAGTTACTCTAATTATTAGAGTGGTTACTCTAGCGGTTACTCTAGTAGTTATTCTAATTATTAGAGTGGTTGCTCTAGTGGTTACTTTAGTAGTTATTCTAATTATTAGAGCAGTTACTCTAATTATTAGAGTAGTTACTCCCAAGCCTATAAATACAATGCCTAGGGGCATAATTGGGAAGAAGTCTTTTAGCAATTAAGTAGCGAAACTCTTGTAGTCTGTTTGAAAGTTAGAGTATTTTCCAAGTGCCCATAGTAGGAGGTCTAAGTGTGGATGGATCTTTATTCAAGCATTATGTACCTGTGCACACCTTGTGTATAGCAATAAAGACAAGCTCTTTGATTCATCCTTGTAGCACTTGAGATTTGTTTTCTTATGCATTTCTTTTATTTTATTTTCTTATGTATTTATTTTATTTTATGCACTTTATATTTCTATTATTAGCATAACAATTCATTTTGATCAATTTATAAAATTGTTAAATTACACAAGCACGACCACTTCGAGCATGCAACGCTTGGTAACCCAGTAACGATTAGCGTTTGATAATCCTAGTAGTGTTGCAATGGTTCAGGATGTGTATGGTAAGTGGGAATGGATGTTGGTGTTAGGATTAGTTAGAACTTAGTTAATGAGTAGTTAAGTTAAATTAGTCACTTAGTTAACTCTCTCCTTCCCTACTAGCATAGGAGATAAAAACATAAAATCTATAAAAATCATATTCCTCAAGCTTACTTAACCATACAATCGTGAAATATAGGTAATCTTGGAAAGACAACAATCAACCAACCCATCCTTGTTCCATAAGGGTGCATAAGCACTTAGTCCTTGGAATTCGACTAGATCATGCGTGAAATGCTTGTATTCATATGGTTGAGGGTAGGGGTACCTTGTCGCTCATCATTGGTGCCATTGCTGGGGACTTAGTTGTTTGTGTGCTAACTAGAACATAGAAAATCATTCACATCATTGGAACGAACCCTTAGGGTTGGTTGATAAAATAATAAACAATAATACATTACACACTAAATAAACAAGTATGTCTCCTTCTTCGTATGAAAGCGCCTCACTGCCTAGGTTTGAAACAAGAAATAATTGGTGGCGTAATACACATGACGTTGATCTGCCAGCCCTCAACAAGTTTGGGTGCTATATATTCATCATGATGAGTATATACCAGACTTTACATTTATCCTCCATCAAGATGAACAACTACGTTGGCGAGACTTAGAAGGTAACATAGTGTTACCTCCCGATCGTTCAGTCTCGAGCATGCTTCTTCATGCTCTCACACGAATTAGCATGTCACACTTACATGTAGAATATGTTGTGCAAGATCATGACTTGAGAGAATACCATCCCATAGAGGCATAACATCAAAGTGACTTGCAATAGGAGAGACATCATAAGTCTTTAAAGGGTAAGTGGTCCCAAGATGCCCCACATATCTTAAGCGAAAATGAGGGTGGTGAACTTACCTTAGCCAGTCAGCCACACAACGATGTTCCTCGCCTTGGCTTTGGCCAAGGGGTTGTGTATCAGAACCTTTATTCCACTATTCATAACCTAGGTTTTGATACCCATGAGCACAAAGAATCCAAAAAAGGGATACAAACTCATGGTAAAGGTGGACATTCTGATCGCAATTGCAATCGAGGCCAAGACTGTAGAAGAGAAGGTAACAGACACCATCATGGTAAAGATTCTCCTTCTTCTTCACCTTCATCATCTCCTTCACCATTTCCTTTAGTAGTTAGATGTAGTCATAAGGAAAAAGACCATGGGGATAATGGTAGGCAAAGTGGAAGTCATAGACGAAATAGCCAGGAAAGGGAATGAGGGCACTCTAGAGAGTCACAACATAGAAGAAGGAAGAGTAGAGAACAATGTAGGCATCATAGATGCCATGGACAAGATGATCACGATGAACCCCTATTGACGAATCAAAGTATGTTAGACATAACTAAGGCTATTAGAATTTCAAGGATAAAAAGATTAGATATGAACAATATCCCACGATTTGAAGGGAGATACAATGCTAATCCTTAGAATCATTTACAAGAATTCCATGATGTGTGTACCTTACAAAACATAGAGAACAAATGGAAAAAACTTAAGTTGTTCCTGTGGGCACTAGTTAAAGGAGTAGAAAGCTGGTATCGATCCTTAGAACTAGAATCTATTCATAGATGGAGTACTATGTTATAATTATTCAATGATAAGTACCAAACATACTCCCAAGTGTCCAACCTGAGAAAGCAAATTCAAGGTTGGAAACAAGGAGGACATGAACCCTTGGATGCTACCATGGGCTAATAATATGCACTGTTACATTGTTGTCCTATCCATGGTTATTCACAAAGTGATCAACTACACCATCTTGTAGATGGGCTTAGGCATGAAACAAGAAGAACCCTTGGGACTTATGCCCAAGGAAGACTATCCGAGCTTGAGTCCCATCAAATCCAAAGGTTGTTAGAGCAAGTTGCTAAGGGAGAAGGTGAGCTATGGAAGAGGGAAAGTGTGGAAGAGTATAATCGAGATCCTTCCCTCTGGAAGAGGGGAGTAAGATTTTGTGAGGATAAAGAAGAGTCACCACTTGAAGATATGGTGAATAGGAAAAATTTGCCTATCCAAAAGATGACATCAAAAGTTTCAGCAAAGGTAGACCAAATGTGGGATTCCCTAGATAATAGATTTCAAACTGTTCTTAAAATAGTAAAGGAGTCTAGATAGCAAGGTAGTGAGAAAAGAAAAAAGAAAGAGGCTGAACATGCATGTAGCAAGGGTAAAGGAAAAGTTGTCATCATTGAAGAGGTTGTGGATTCGGAAATAGACAATGATAGTGGATGTGAGATATGTCAATATGATCATCCTAAGGGATGTTGCCCTATAATCTCACATCTGTAGGAGTCTAGGATGTATGCACTCAACCCATGATTAAACAAAAGGCAAACACCCTGAAGGTTACCTTATCCTCAAGGTAACCCAAAGTAGTTCCACCAACCCTTAACATATTATCCCAATGGAACTCCACCACAACTAATTGAGAAATATCAGTAGTGGTAGCACCCACAATTTTGGGGAATGCCACCACCAAGGCAATAGTATCCTTATCAGCAACCTAACCCGTATGGATATTACGTGTAGTAGCCAATCTCCCCATGTGAATCTATTGGTCATGTCACTCCTCAACCTCACTACCAAGCCTACGAGTATTATGGGACTCCCTCTTCTAGAGGTAATATTATGCAAGCATATCATCCTTCTCATCTAATCACATCTCTTCCACCAATAGATCCACTACCACCTACTCCCACAACGCAAGGTGAAATCTCTACCCAACCGCAGCAATGTAACACCACGAGGGCTATTAACTCTCAACCTACTATTGGTTCCAACAACCACATGAAGAAAATACCTTTCTTTAGAACCAACAGTCCAACCAAGCCCTTGCTATCACAAGTGGATGATTCCTTAGATGCCTCAATATCAATCAAAACTTCAAATCCCCCTTCAACCCAATCACTGCACTCAACACATATGGTCATGCTAACACATGCCATCACCAATTAGATCAAAGTTGGCCACCTTCCCAAAACATTCTTTGATCCTAGGAGTCCTCTGATATACATACAAATTGCTGGAAATGCACCGTGCAAGGCTCTTTTGGATTCAGTTTCTGGTGTTAACTTAGTTTCTCAAGAAATGTACAGGGCCTGGACCTGCCTCCATTGAAAAAGAGCAACATCTGTCTAGAGTTGGCTGACTAGTCCATCATTGTCCCATTGGGACTGGTGGAAGACATTGTTACCACTATTTATGGGTGTTCATACCTAGTTGAATTCCTAGTGATTTAGGTAAACAATAGTAAGGGGGACTTCCCAATCAGAATGGAAAGAGCATGGCTAAGCATCATCAACACATGCCTAGGAATCCATGATCTTTCCCTAGAAATATCAAAGAAAAATACATTCAAAAAGATCAAGAAGAAGAAAGTTCCATGCATCACATATAGTGACACAAGGTGTAATTGTATGTAAAGGTCATGGTTTGTGCAAAGTTTAGCATTACTTGCATGCAATCAGTGTGCATAAGTGATTAACATATAAAGATGCCTATATGCAGTAGCCACATGATAGGAAGACACCCAATGAATAATAGCTAATCAAGAAAGTATTTCACTCATATGCATGAAACCAACTAAGGGTTTGACTTGTGCTTACATCGATAGTATAGATGCATTAGAGAAAGCCCACCACCAACTTCCAAGTCTTAACCTTGAGAATATCAATTGGGGGAAGTTGGAAATCCCTGAAAAATTTAAGCAAGAGCCCCTCAAGCTGAAACAATTTCCCACTGGTATAGAATATCCATTTCTTAAAAATGGAAAACTAGTAATTATCAACGCTAAGTTTTCTCCTCAATAGAAAGAAGAACTACTGAAGGTAATAAATAAATGGTCAGAAGCCTTTGCTTAGTCATATCCCAAATTAACTGGAATAGATCCTAGGATATGCCAACATAAAATTTAAACTGACCCCTCCATGAAGCCTCGAAGACAACTGCAGAGGTGATTGAACCCTAAGCTGAAGCAAGTAGTTAAGGAAAAAATCGAACAACTTCTCAAGGCTGGGTTTATATACCCCATTGCTGATAGCAAATGGGTTAGCCTCTTAGTTATTGTTCCTAAAAAGGAAGGAAAATGGAGGGTGTGCATAGATTTTAGGCTACTAAATATGGCAACATTCAAAGATCACTTTCCATTGCCATTTTTTGAGCAAGTCTTAGACACCATTGCAACGCATCGCCATTACAGTTTTCTGGATGGATATAGTGAATATAACAAAATACAAATAGCCCCAGAAGACCAAGTAAAGACTACATTCACTAGTCCTTGGGAAACGTTTGCATACAAACAGATGTCATTTAGCTTGTGTAATGCCCCTGCAACATTTCAATGACTAGTTCTAAGCATATTCCAACAGCAGATAGGGAATGGCATGGAGGTCTTTATGGACGACTTCTCCAGTTATGGAGCAAACTTTGATCAAGCCTTGGGCCGGTTGGAGCAGGTGTTAAAAATATGTGTAGAAACCAATTTGAGGCTTAATTGGCAAAAAATCCATTTGATGGTCCAAGAATGCGTAGTACTAGGGCAAAAAATATCGCACATAGGGATAGAGGTAGACCCCAAGAAAATCAAAATTATCCAAGGAATTACCTACCAACTAGAAATTGTCAAAGATATTTGGTCATTCCTTGGACATACTAGATACTATAGGAGATTTATTGAGAACCTTTTAAAGGTTTCCAAACCATTGGTGGAATTAACGAAAAAGGATATACCTTTCGAGTGGACTAGGGAATGCGAATTAGCTTTCCAAACTTTGAAATAGAAGCTAGTAGAAACACCCATTCTACAAGCTCCTAATTGGTCCAAACCATTTCATATCATGACTGATGTGTCCAACTATGCTTTAAGAGCCGTACTTACATAGTTAGATGAGAAGAAGTGTCCTTATTACATCCACTATGCAAGTAGAAGTATCGCTAGTGCCCAACTTAAATACACTACTACAGAGAAAGAATTAATGGTTGTAGTGTTTGCACTAGAAAAGTTTAGAAACTATGTATTGAAATATAAAGTATTTATACATACATATCATAGTGCAACCTAGTTCTTCATGAATAAGCCAATGGTAAGCCCTCATATCATACAATGGCTTGTAATCTTACAAGAGTTTGATTTAATGATGATCGATCGCAAGGGCACCGAGAATGTAGTTGCTGATCATTTATCCTGGTTGCGATGGAACAACAAAGAGGATGAGCATCCAATATCTTATAATTTTCATAATGAATTCCTTTTTACTAGTGTAGTGAATAATCAATCACCCATAGAGAAAAATTGGTACAGTAGCATTCTTACGTATCTCCTCACACAACAAACACCACAAGAGTTAAACCTTAAGAAGAAATAATAGTTTCTTCACTGAGCCAAGTACTTTATGGAGATCAATGGGCAACTTTACAAAGTTTTTCCCGATGGCTTGGTTTGATGGTGTGTTCCTGATATAGATAAACTATGAGTTCTCTAAGATGATCATGAGGGTCCTTGTGGCAGTCATTACGCTGGGAGACAAATGGCCATCAAGATCATGCTTGCAAGATATTATTAGCCTACATTATTTTGGGACACCCATCATTTCATCCAATCTTGTGAGCACTGTCAACATGATGGGGGAATGATTGCTAGAATGGAGGATCCTCAACAATGGATTCAACCATTAAAACCCTTCAACATTTGGGGAATTGATTTTATGGGGCCAGTTACACCAATGTCCAATGGAAAAGCTTATATTATTGTTGCTGTTGATTACCTAACAAAATGGACCAAAGTAGCTACTATTAAATATTGTACATGATCTATAGCTACACAATTTATTCAACAACAAATCATAAATAGCTTTGGTGTGCTGCGTGAACTTATTTAAGACAATTATACACACTTCACAGGTGCAACATTCTAGAAATTAATGCAATTCTTAGGGGTTGAGCATCAATTGACTACACCATACCACCCCCAAGAAAATGGTCAAGAAAAAGCCACCAATAGAGAGATTACAAAGATATTGACAAGAGCTATTAGCAAGTTTAGGTGAGACTAGAGCACTAAACTGAACAATGCTCTTTGGGTATACTGCTCCACATAGAAACCCCCTACAGGCTACTCTCCCTATGAGTTAGTGTATGGTAAATTACCAATGCTTCCCATTCAAATTGAGCTTTGTACACTATCCACAGCATGTGACCTCAACCTTGACATTGATCTAGCACAGAAACAATTGTTAGTAACCCTTAACTTGCTAGATGAAAACCAATTAGCTACCTTGTCATCTAACAAATTGCACAAGGCCTTCAATAAACAACATCATGACCTAATAATTAGGAAAGTTAAATATCAGCCAAGAGATAAGGTTCTCTACTACAATCCCACACATGTGTCACAACATACTAAATTTCAAACACTGTGGAAAGGACCATATATTATTTATGCAACTTTTCCTTTAAGGGCCATTACAATATACAAACCTGAGAGCCTGAATAAGAAACTTTTGGTCAACGTGCAACAACCCAAACCTTTCTAGGAGATTAGAACATGCAGTACACATGCTACCACTCTTGATGGATAACCCTGCTCACTATTTCAAATCTCCTCCTTCCAACTTAGTCATGGGAGAGATGGCCACCTATGCTAACCATTCTAGGCCCTCAGTTCTTTTTGAATTTTTGTTTTACACATTTTTTGTTTTACACATTCTTTCAACTTTTCTTATTTTTGTTTTACACCATCATTCATGTTTTACTATTTCTTTGTTTACTTGATTTACTTTTATTCGTCATCTAATAAGTGTTTATGATGGTGGATTGAATTATATCATATTGATTGCTAATGTTTGGTTTTTACCTTTAAATTATGATGCTAATATTAAGGTATGGTTCTTTTGGTAAAATAGGCAATGAGTCTATGCCTTCCACTCATCCATACAACTCTATGGTCTCCTTTGGCTTGGAATTGTACAGTTCCCTTTTTCTAAGTAAACTTCTTAATGAATTGATGGCTGGGTATTTTTCAAACCAAGGAAAGACTCAAAGAATGAAAAGGGTCTGACTTCAAGGGGATTCAATGCATTAGTATTGGCCATTCTCTTAGGTGATTGGATGTTTTTTCTTGGGTTTTTTGCCATTCTAACATTGTTCAAATATCAGGAAGCTGAGTGAATAAAAATAAGTCTTTGCATGGTGTGGTTCTCACACATAAACATCAAAAAGGAAAAATAAAAAAAAATAAAAAAAGGTGAAAATTCAAAGCATTCCCCTTAGACATAATAAAGCAATATGGGCTAAAAGCACTAGTTATGGCACTAGAAAGACATATTACTCATGCTTGAAGGTTCTCTCTAACTAAGGCCCTTTCTCGCTTCCTACTTCTCCATCTCACTCTCTTTGGGATGGTGGTCACTCTTTGCGAAAGCATTCTTTTTGCCTCAAGAGGATGGATTGGCCAAGTGTATTGACCAAGTGTATTGATGTGAGGTCACTAAATTTGATTGGTTTGAGTCTAGATTTGGGATGAGTTCTACTCAGTTATCTTAACCATGAAATACACAAGGGGCTTTACACAACCTTGTTCTTGGGATTCCATTCCATTCTCTCCTCTTCATCTTTTTTCCTATTTCCCACCTCATTGTTGGTTTTATCATTAGTCCTTTCTCAGTTGATGCATTTTTTTTGTTTGGTGAATTCTTCTGGGTAATTTTTTAACTCTTACTTCCAAATGACATTCCTAGAGCCTACAGGCTCTTTGGTTTGTGGGTTTGTCAGGGCATAAAGGGAATGAGCCTGCTTTGGGGATGACCCACTCGCATTTCTTTTTGGTGCAAATGTTAACTTATTTCCCTTTAAAATTTCTTGCAATCAATCATTTCTTGTTTCATCCCCATCCATGACATCCATTTTATTGGTGTTGCCGTTGATATTTTTCATATTTCTTATTCCTCATGTTTTTCCATCTTATAGCTACTAGAGGTTCACTCTTACTTGTGGGGGCCCTGGCACAAATTTTTCAATTTTTTCCATTTTACTAATTTCCTAACCCCTACACCTTGGGTAGTTGCCAGTGATAAATCTCCAAACTAGTTTCTTCCATAACCACAACTCAGCCAATGCACTTCATATCGAGGCAAGGTATCAACTACATTGTGGATTATCTATCCTTGCTCATTTGTGACTATGTTGTGTGTGTAGATGGTGATCATACAAGTAATGGACTGGGCTTGTAGGAAGCACTCAGGATGGACCAAAACTAGAGTATTTACAAAAGGAGCATGTTTGGTGTCATGGCTATGGATAAACATGGAAGGCACAATCTTGGCATTGGAGGCAACATGCTCCATCTTCTTTCTCTCTCTCTTTTTCTCTTCAAACTACCAAATAAAGGCTTGGATGTCATTTATGTATGAGTGTTCATCACAATGGTCATGAACACTAATGTTATAATATGCTTATTGATTCATTCACTGGGCATGTTGAATCTATCATCCCATTCCACCGTTAGTTGTCAATTAGTCAATAATCCCATACCTTCCCAATATTTTATAAGGTACTCGAGGATGAGTTTTCATTTAGTTGTGGAGGTATGATGAGAGCAATTACTCTAGTGTTTACTCTAGTAGTTACTCTAATTATTAGAGTGGTTACTCTAGCGGTTACTCTAGTAGTTACTCCAATTATTAGAGTGGTTACTCTAGTGGTTACTCTAGTAGTTATTCTAATTATTAGGGTGGTTACTCTAGCAGTTACTTTAATAGTTATTCTAATTATTAGAACCATTACTTTAATTATTAGAGTAGTTTCTCCCAAGCCTATAAATACAGTGCCTAGGCACACAATTGGGAAGAAGACTTTTAGCAGTCAAGTAGCAAAACTCTTGTAGTCTGTTTGAAAGTTAGAGTATTTTCCAAGTGCCCAAAGTAGGAGGTCTAAGTGTGGATGGATATTTATTCGAGCATTGTGTATCTGTGCACACCTTTTGTACGGACATAAACATGAGCTCTTTGATTCATCCTTGTAGCACTTGAGATTTATTTTCTTACACATTTCTTTTATTTTATTTCTTATGCATTTATTTTATTTTATGCACTTTACATTTCTGTTATTAGCATAGAAGCACGCATTTATTTTGATCAATTAAGCAAATCATTAAATTACAGAAGCATGACCACTTCGAGCATGCGTGTGACACTTGGTAACCCAGTAATGATTAGCATTTGGTAATCCCAGCAGTGTTGCACTAGTTCAAGATGTGTACGACAAGTGGGAACAAATGTTGGTGTTAGGATTAGTTAGAACTTAGTTAATGAGTAGTTAAGTTAAATTAGTCACTTAGTTGCCTCTCTCCTTCCCTACTAGCGCAGGACATAAAAACATAAAAGCTATAAAAATCATATGCCTCAAGCTTACTTAACAATACAATTGTGATATAGGTAAGCTTGGGAAGACAACGATCAACCAACCCATCCTTGTTTCAAAAGGGCGCATAAGCACTTAGTCCTTGGAATTCAACTGGATCGTGTGTGAAATGCTTGTATTTGTATGGTTGAGAGTAGGGGTACCTCGCTACTCATCAGTAAAGCATTATATTTTTGTAAAAATTGATGAAAATACTCACCTTCACTAACAAATTCATAGAAATAAAAAAATACATAACATAGATTAGATACACAAACCACTTTTTTCATTAACTTCAAGATAAAAATTGTACAAATGGATAGATTGGGTTCCATTTTGTGACAAGAGATGATTCAGAGATAACAGGAAGTTCTTCAATTGGAGGCAGTACTTGGAGATTAGTAAAGAGAATAAGAATAGGATCAAACATCAATTCAATAATGAAAGAAGGATCATATAATTTAGCTTCAAATACATCATGAGTAGGATCCAAGGATAGATATTCTTACTATTGTTATTTTATCAAGACTTTGAGTGCTTCCATGTTTCTTCATAGCTCCTCCATTTCTACGTGACAAGCCTTCAGTTCTTCTTCCTTAGAGCTTAACTATTATATATATGAGTCTGCCATGGAATTTGTAGCATGCATTCTCTTCTTTTCTTCCTAAATATTGGCCTGAAGTGCCTGATGTTCTAGCATTAATTTCTAGTTTATTATATGAAGCTCTTTGACTTCTTGTTTCAACTTATAAGCTTTTTCCTTTAATTCTTCTTTCTCTCACAAGTTTTGTTCTTCTATCTTTGCTATTTTTTTTCCTTCTCCTTAATAGTTAAGGTTGTCTAACTAGTTCCTTAATCTAGTAACTGTAATTTGGACTTGATATACATGTTGTATGCTACCACTATCTAAGTAAAATTTTAAAAATCTTATTTATTCTTGTCATATTTACTAATTTGGGATTGTATAGTAGTTTCTCATTCTTCCTTCTCCTTCTTTATCAATGATAGATTCTTGATAGCAACTAAAATCTCATCATCTTTGTTATCTACAATTTTTTTGAACACTACATAATGAATCATATATTCAACATAAAGATACATTGTAGCTTTCAAAAGTTCATGGTCATTCAATATGTTCTACTGCCTTATGTCTAGTCAATATTGTGTTCCCTTCTTGATTGCAGCATTTGTATCCTTTCTTTAGTCTTGAATTAGTTATTTCTAAAATTTCTTATAATTATTCCATTTATAAAAGTAAGAAATTTATATGTATGTTAAATAATTTTGTGCTCATAAAAAATTGTAGATATTAGTAGTCATTATGTCAACACATGTTCTAAGACTCTGAGATACTTTATTCATATTAATCAATTACCAATGTTCAACTTAAATAATTGCATTTTGAATTGAAATGCTTATGTATGAATTAATTTCCATAGTATCATAGTAATTAGGAGGATGAATAAATAGGGATTTCTCACTTAGAATCTTCTATTTTTCTTATATGAATTTCTATATAATGGATATGTTCCTTAGATTCTTTGTAGCATGTTCATCTTCAAAAGTAAATCTCAAGGCTCATTTGGTCAATCTTCATGCTAATACCCTAATGGTGGTACTAGTGGATTCTTGACCAATTTGTTTCTTAGTGGTCACAATTATCATTTCTATGCACATCATCTAATTCTTGTTGGTTAGGTTTATGATCTCACTTTCTCCTAAAAGAACAAGGTTGACTACAAAGGTAGGTAACTGAATGGAAGAAGACTCTTTATGCTAATAATGTGAGAAGGCTTCTCTAACCAAACTTACTACTCACTCCCTCTTTCACCTTCATAAGTGCATGATCAAAATTATGTACTATGATTCTTACCCAAGTGCATTTTAGATCCCAAGCTTGAATATAATACAAATTTTTGATGGTACCTAGATGAACTTTGGTATAGTAATTGGTACAATCTATCCATGCATTATAGACCTTACACATGGAACTAATAGGTTCTACCAATAGTTTGATATTGATGAGTCATGTTTTGTAGGTCTTCAATATCGAAGCTACATTATTGGGTATCTAATATCAGAGCTACATTATCAAGTATCCAATATCAGGGCACAACCTCCAATATCGAAGATCCAATATTACCCCTTCCATGCTAGCCTATAAATAGAACACTTGGGTGCATGGTTTAGATATAGATTTTAATAGATTTTAGAGGTATACATAGAGACGTTTTGTTAGTTTGTTTCTAGTGCATGATTGTTGTGTCATGTTAAGTGATTGTATGACATCCTTATTTAATTATGATGTACTTGGACATGTTACATGCTTAGCAATAAAGATCGAGACTACTTCCATCATTGCAGCATCCACTTAGCTTTATTATTATTTTTAATTACTTAAATGCTTACTATTTCTTTTAGTTAATGTTTATTAATTATTTCTTTTTATCATTTTCTATCATTAAGTAGAATGAGTACAACTAATTACAAGCACTTAAGTGTAATTACTTGGTAACCCAATAGTGGTATTGTTTGGTACACCTAGCAATGGTATGCTTGGTAATCCCAACGATAGTTTCATGAAGTCCAAGGTGTGTACGGAAGGTTAGGAATGGATACTCATCACACATAGGCTAGTTTAGACTTTACTTTTTATTGTTAATTAGACTAAATAGTTAATTTCTCTATAATCATTAGGATTAGAATAAGGTTTCAACAACATCAATTATCATATGCCTCACTCTAGACTAAATATTATGTGAAAAAGCTACCACTAGTCCAAGTGGGAAGATAGAAAACTATGATAAGCCATAATGATCTAGATGCCATAACTAGTCCTACCCATGAAATTTAACTGAATTGCACGTGAATGCTTGTGATTCGTATGGTTGAGTATAAGGGGTACCTCACTACTTAGCATTGGCATCGTTGCCAGCGATGGTTTTAGTTATCTAGAGTAGTTATATTATACACAATCATTGTAAACACAATAATGATTTATCTTTCAAAAAATAGTAAGTCACACACATCATAAACTAACAATAATGTCTCTTTCACATGGAAACGACATTGCATTGTATGAAGAGAACATTCATTGGAGAACTAAGGAGACATATATTAAAGAAAATTGGAGTGACCAACCTCATCACCCTCACTACACTCAAGGACTACATTCATCTAAGGTAGACAATCATAGAGGAGATGAAGTAAGTTCTAGACTTGGAGGGGGGGGGGGGTATGTGTAGGTGGGGCCTCAAGGCCTAGGACCTCCTCAAAACCTAGAAAAGATAATTTAAGGGATCATGAGAAACACAATAGAAGCCATGGTGACTCTCCTAGTTTCTCATCTTCATCTTCCTCTTCAACATCTAGTTCTAATTAAGATGAACATAGGTATAGAAATAGAGCTTCACTATGGGGTTGAAATAAAAATGAAAATTAAAACCAAGGGAAAAATCAAAGATATCAAAATGAGCATATACAAAATCATCATAATTAGACAAATAGAAATATAAATTTTTACTATGATAGATCTAATAATGATGAACCCTTGTTGGCCACTACGAACATGACGTAGATCACAAAGGAAATTAAAATACACCACAAGCATCACAAGGAAAGTCACATCAAAAGGCTTGATATGAATAACTTCCCTAAATTTGTAGGAGGCTATGATTCTAATTCAGATCATCATTTGCAAGTCTTCCATTATGCTTTTGTCTTACAAAACATTGAAAGTGTGTGGAAAAAGATTAACCTCTTTCCTAGGAGATTATATACAAAGATAAAGTTTGGTGTAGATTTTTGAAACCATATTCAATCCATTGGTGGTCCACAATGCTAGAACTCTTCGACGAGAAATAATAAACCTATGCAAGGGTGTTCAACCTAAGGAAATGAATCCATGGATGGAAACAAAAACAACATGAACTCTTGGATATGACCCTAGATAGATACTATTCTATATTAAATAAATGTCCAAGCCATGGCTTTTCTCAAGAAGAGAAAATTTTTCACATCATAGATGGGCTTCATAGTCAAACAAGAGAGTGGGATGTATGCTCAAGGTCAATTATATGAACTAGGAATCCATTAAATTCAAAAGCTAATTGAGCATGTGGAAAAAAAGGAGAGCTATGTAAACAAGATAATGTAGAGGAAAATCAGTGGGACCCAGCTCTTCAAAATTAAAGGGTGCATATCTATGATAAGGAAAAAGAGGTAACTCTCAATGAGGTGATTTCACATAGACCTTGACAATACAAAAGTCTATCAATGAACTTGAAGCAAGGTTAGATAAGATGTCAAAATGGATAAATGAGAAAGTTACAACTTGCATAGAAACCGTGGAGGAGAGAGTAATGCAAAATGAATCAAGTGATCACAACAAAAAGAGGAAAAAAAAACTAAGAAACTAGTAGGAACACTTATTAGCAAAAAGGAAAAATGGTTGAAGAAGAGGAGGCTATAGACACAACCACTGAAGAAGATGATGGATGTGACATCTACCTATATGATCATCCAAAGGGCTATTGCCCAATCATGTTACATCTACATGAGTATTAGGCTTTTTCTTTGAATCCCAAGTTCGTACACAAGCAAATGCCTAGGAAATTACCTTTTTCACAAGGTAATTATAGATAGTCATACAACTAGTTGTACTATCTTAATAGGAATTCTTGCCAACCTCAACACTATCATTAACTGTAGTGGAAAAACCCACAGTCTTGGGGGAGACCATTATCAAACCAGCCTTACCCTTACTGCCAGCGGAACTTGTATTGATATTATGTTCAACAACCTATTTTCCCAACTAGTTCTACTTCCTCTACTTCAAATCTCTACTACCACTCTTCTAAATATCATCGACCCATGACATCTTTTGAAGGATCACCACCTCACACCTCTCACCCTTTATCATATCCTCAATATTCTCATACTCCAATCCAACACATGTCATAGCCAACAACATAGGAAGGCTCAATACCACAACATCAATGAAAGAATGCCACTTGTGGTATGAAAATGCATAAACATGATAGTGCCATTAGGTTTCCATCATAATCTTGAAATGCCCTTTTTCTAGGATGGTTCCCACATGTACGCATAACACTCATGCACCTACTAAGTTATCCAAACCAGCATAATGCCCATCAAGTGAAACACCCTTTCTTTCACAACCAATGTCCTTTGATCCTATGCAAAGGTCAACATCCATCGTTACTGCAAGACCTACTAGAAGCAATGAACCTATCACCATGGAGAGAAAAGAGAATCCATGCATAACTACTCATGATAAAGGGTGTAGTCATGGGCTAGATGTATACAAAGTTCACACAACTCCTACTTTGATCCATTGTACATTTAAAACCAAAGTGTGTGAGAAACTACCCATCTATGTAGCCACCACTAAATAAGAAGATACCTAGTGTCTTGAAAATGAAAGTCTAACACTATTTCACAAATGCATGGATCCTACCTATCCACTTATTAATTCTTGTCATAGTCAAATGCTTAGTTGTGGGGGAGGTGCCCCATCCTAGAATCAAGAATAACTAAATGTTTTTCATCTTTTTGTTTTATAATTTTTTATCATTTTCTAATTTCTTAATACAAATTTTTCCTATCCTTTTCAACTTTTTCCACATTTTGTTTTCATTTCCTTTGTCAGTAATCTTGTTTGTGAATAAAACGACATCATGTAGCCCATTGAGATGAGGTTTTCTGTATGTTGTCAAAGTCATGAGGGACTAATTATCTAGAAAATGAGGCCACATCATCCATCCATTCATCTCATTAATAAGAGGTTCTTACAATGGTCATAATGATATTCTTTTTTCATGATCAAACTAAGAATAAACTCATAATCATTATGCCTAGAAAGAAAAGTGAAGAACCAAGTGGGAATGCAAAGAGTGTGACATCAAGGGGATTTGTGGAATCCCTTTTACCACTTCTATATGTTCTATCATGTTGCTAAGGTTGTAATTATATCCTTGTAGATCTAACAAAAATGGAAGTAAGAGTAAATAAGTGCTACCTTACCATATCACTAGAAAGACATGTTACCCTTGCCTAAAGGTAATCCTATGGTAAGGTTGACATAGATAAAAATAAAATAAAAGGACATTGAATAAATTTTTGAGGGCCCACTAGAAAGACATGTTACCCTTGCTTGAAGGTTGGTAGCTTCTCAGAAATTAAAAAAAAAAGATAAAGAAGAGAGAAGTGCCTTGAACAAACTCCACCCTTGAATAAAACTCCAAGTGATGCTACTCCTTACGATAGTGGTAGTCTTATGGTTGCTAATATAAGAGATAAAATAATGTGATGTCACTAGAACATGATCTAGAATTGGTTTGAATCTTGGAAAGAAGGGCTAATGATTAATTTAACCATTAATAACACACAAGGATTCATTATTCCTATGGTGAGGCACCTCATGTCCTAATTTCTGCAATCCTCTCTAAAATCCATCTCATCACACTATCTATTTAATCATAACTCATGGTTTTGGGTAATGTAGAGTTATTCTCTCAAACTAGTGGTTCTAACATGTGTGTTTTATTCAACAAGTATGCATTGCATTTAACTCCTTTGATGCCTATGAACATTTTTAGGTGTGGTTATACAAGGTAATTAAGGGCTGGATCCCACTTTGGGGAGGACCCACTTATATAACTATTGTAATGTCTACTTGTCTAATACAACCACATCATCTTGAACCTTCCAAGTGCATAAATGATAAATTCAAAAACTTCCCTTATCATATAACCTATTTGTTCTACACCATGAATCTAATATCATTTTCTTACATCTTTCAAAGCTTTTAATTCTTGTGATTCCATCTCCTAACATTACTGGTGCCTAAATATGAATTCCCACTTACCTTAGAACTTCATTTTCCATGCTGAATGTCCTCATAGAATGAAATTTTAAGACCCCTGATATTGGGTGGAAGTCAATATTGGATACCCAATATTGGATCCATAAAAATCTATAAATAGGATCTTGATGATGCTCAAAAAGTTCATTATCATCCATTGAAGCTAGGGGAGTTTTTGCATTTTTCTCACTTGACTAAGAGCTCTACACATCCAACTTTCACATGTGATATCTTACTCCATACCACTTCAATTTTCATGGTTTTTAAGCCTATTTGATCTTGGAGTGTGCAATTTAGTTAGGGGAGGATGCTTATATGGAAAACTTGCATCAATTCTTTGAAATTTTCTATCACCCAGAAGATATTATAAGGATAAGAATGTTAAAATCCTTAAGTATCATAATGAACAATCAGTCATATGTATGCCAGAATCTCTAATTATCTCATCCAAGGGATCATAGCCATCATTATAAGCCATACATAAGGGAAAAGATGCCAATTGCCAAGGGTCATAAAAGAAGTTAACACTTTTTGGGCATTTTTCTTGAAATTTTTCTAACTCTAAAATCACATGAGCTAAGAACTTAATAGAACTAAGGCCATGAGTAAGGTATAAACCTATTAATGATAAATGAAAAACACCTTAGTAACACCAAATCCTTGATTGATTGCAGATGGCCCCAAAAAGAGGATGATAATAAGGACATTTGTAGGCTACAAGTAAATGCCTGAGAGGTGGTAGAGGTTGACTAAGAGAACAAGGTCCACCAGCAAAGCATGAAGAACAAGAGGCCCAATCATTTAGCATTCATTAAGAGGCTCCTACTATAGGGCACTTGGTCCATGTGGAAGCTATAGAACCATACGTTCAAGTGCAAGGACAATGCCTCATGTTGTCCCAAGAATGCCTCCAAGTCATCCAAAAGTGATCAATGTTTACCATGGTCATCATGAAAATGATCTTTAGGCCATTCATGGTATTTATCTTTGAGGTGGATAAAGCTTAGCTTTAGTCATTGCTTCATGGTATTTATCTTTGAAGTTGAAAGAGCACTTCTGAGACTAGATTAGCATGTACAAAAAAATTAACAAAAATAAAATTTAGATGGAAAAGGCTTGCATCAGTTCCATGTCAATAGAGAATCCTGATTGGTAGGCCATCTTGGATAGCTACACCCTAGTCCACCAAGCAAAAATGAAGAACAAGGACCTATAGATTGAAGATTTGAAAGAGTACATGGCATTAGCTAATCTTTTCTATGCTAACCTTGTCATGTTAATAGTAGGTTGGCCTAGAAATGAGTTGGAATAGCAAGTAACAGCCACCTATGCCTTATATGAGAAAGAGTTTGCAGATAAGAAAGATGTTCTACAAAAACTCCACATGAAAAACTCAAAATTTGAAACAATTAAGGCTAGCTACCATGGAAAACAGATGCAACTCAAACTTGATTAACAGATTATCATGAATTAAGAGAAAAGGCTACGCCTTTTAACAAGAAATGGTGTTAGTTCGCAGCATGGTATGTGAAAGAAAATCAAATGTTATCGTAGTTATCATGTTCGTGGGATGTATTAGTTCCAACACACATTGGATCATTAGCCTAGATGATGCATGATCTAAGAATGGAGAAGGAGAAGTTGTAGGTGCTCCTAAATTGCTACAAATTCCAGAAGCCTAATGACAAAGTGAAGCAGCCAATGGAAGAGCCACCATGTTTAGGAACTACATAAGCTTCTCCAATTTTGTTATTTAATTGTGTCATGTCCATTTTTGTAAAACATCACTATAGCATAAGAGAGTCAATCAATAATCCCATACCTTTTCAATATTTTGTGAAAAACTTATTTTTCATTTTTTTAACTCAAGGATGAATTTTCATTTAGTCATGGGGGTATAATGAGTCATGTTCTGTAGGCCTCTGATATTAGAGACATGTTATTGGGTATTCAATATTGGGACACAACCTTTGATGTTGAAGATTTGATATTGCCCCTTCCATGCTAGCCTATAAATACAAGACTTGGATGCATAGTTTAGATATAGATTTCAATAGATTTTAGAGGTAGACATAGAGATGTTTTATTAGTTTATTTCTAGTGCATGCCTATAGTATGATGTTAAGTGATTGTATGACATCCTTATTAAAGTGTGACATACTTAGACATGTTACATGTTAGAAAATAAAGATCATTATTACTTCCATCATTGCAGCATCGACTTAGCTTTATTATTATTTTTAATTACTTAAATGCTTACTATTTTCCTTAGTTAATGTTTTTCAATTATTGCTTTTTGTCATTTTCTATCATTAAGCATAATGACTACAACTAATCATGAGCACTTAATTGTAATTACTTGGTAACCTAGCAATGTTATCATTTGGTATGCCTAGTAACAATACACTTGGTAATCCCAGTGGTATTTGCACAAATTCCAAGGCATGTACCAAAGGTTAGGAATAGATACTCATCGCACATAGGCTAGTTTATACTTTAATTTTTATTGTTAATTAGACTAAATAATTAATTTATCTATTATTGTTAGGAGTAGCACAAGGCCACAAAAACATCAATTATCATATGCCTCACTTTGGACTAAACCATACATGACAAAGCTACCACTAGTCCAAGTGGAAAGACAACAAACTACAATCAAGATATAACAATCTAAATGCCACAAATAGTCCTAGCCATGGAATTCAACTGAATCACACATGAACACTTGTGATTTGTATGGTTGAGTGTAAGGGGTACCTCACTGCTCATCAATATTTATCCAAGTTTAGAAGTTATGGTTAACTAAGGCTTATTTGGATTAAAATGTAGAAACTAGGGCTTCATAATCAATTGAGCAAGTATCCACAAATGAAAAATAGAAATTTTTATCATTAGCAATAAGTGTTTGCTTTCTTTAGAAATTGGTAAATAAGTAAACTTACCACGATGAAAGATTTCTATTACCTTGTTAAAAAATATCTATTATAGCTTGTTCATTTCTTCATCTGTCATCACTAATTGACATACGAAGCTAAAATTATGCATATCTACCCAATCTGATTACCTTCACTTTGTTCAATATCATGCGTTTAAATTCCTCTTCTAGGAAATTTGACTTATAAGTGATTATAGGCTTCAACTCAATATTTTCCTTAATAGGGCTTATGGTTGCTATGACAAAAATTTCCTTTCTAGGAAAAACTGCATCATAATTATTCCTCTTTTCCAAATTCATCCTATACTCAAAATTAGATGCTCAAAGACTGGTATGAATGGATTTTTTAAGACTAGTGAATGATAATTCTTAGTGAAATATGCAAGAAAGAAAAATTGCTATAGAAATGCTCAAACACTTATTTCAAAATTACATCGAATTTTTGCTTTTCAATTGCAAATTTAGTGATTTTTTTACATTTTTTTCACAATATTTATGATCATTCATGTAATCAATAAAGTAATTAATCCTTATGATAGTGATCATTCATGACACTCAAACATCATTTTAAAAATATATCCTTTAATTCTTCTTTATTACATAGCATGATCTTACAAAATTTTAAGTTATTTCTTATGATGACTTAGCTTATTTTTCTTATATATTATAAAGGATGGGCTCGACATCATGCAATCTTAGGTAATATGGTTTAAAGTAATTAGCCATTTTTTGGATAGGATAGTGGGGTTTATTCCTACATCTTTGGTTTCAATCATATGGTCTTCTTGCTTGTCCGTTGTTGTCATTGCCTTATCTCTTCTTATTAACACCTCCTCTTCTAGGATCTTTCATAGTTTTTGAATGTCACATTAATTCATCTAACTTATCTTCCTTTCATAGGAGTTTGTAGATAATGTATTCCATATGATGTTCAAGAAGTGGATGATATTGAACATCATTCTTTTGATTTTCCAATATTACAAGAGACTATAATGTTCTTTTTAAGGTTGTCTTTAGGAGCTTCATCTACTTACAAACTTATTCCATAATTTTATTTTATCCTACTTTTCACTTATATCTTCTTACCTTCTTATTGTTGGCAATAGTTTGGGACTGCCAATGTTTTCCTTCAGGTCTTGTGACTAAAATCACAAGAAATGAAGGTGTTCCTTCAAACTTGAGTTTAGGTGCTTGCTAGTCTCATGCAACATGAAGGCCCAAATACCTCCAAATAAACTCAGTGGTAATAGAGAACTAATCATAAATGTGTGTTTGTTGTTATGAATGTTTAAGTGGTTGGGTTTGTGTATGAAACTATAACTAGTTATTATAAAATAAATTTAGCTAACCTTGTTAAATACTGTGAGTCATTAAAGATTTCTATTTTGTCAAGTGACTTAGTCTATATTGTCTTTATAGTACATTGCTTAAAACAAATAAAATTTCACCAAAATGCTTAGGCATAATTCTATCGAAATCTAATTCTAATTTTTCCTAGAGATAGATGCACAAGAAAATTAGAAATAGAGCAAGATTCAATGAATTTTAAAAGAAAAAATAAAAGAAAGCAAATTTGTGTGAAATCTTAAACATTTAAAAAAGATAAATTAAACATGAAGAAACACTTCAAAATAAAGCTATTCCAATTCAATCTAAAATATCACAAATTGTCCAAACCCTCTAAGCTTGACAAGTAATTTCATAAAAGACACTCTTATTATACTACCAAAATGCTTTGTAAATGACAAAGTTCAAGCTATTATTTGGCTAGTTAGATAGTTGTCAAGATTTGCAAATAATAGAGCTATCAGAAATGATTTAACAATTTCAAGATTGAAATATCAAGGAAAAAACTTTAAAAATTGAAGCTATTTCAAGTCATCTCAAAATATCAAAGATTTTCTAGACCCTCTAAACTTGAACAGGAAATTTCATAAAGACATTACTATTAAATTGCTCAAGGCTCTTTTCAAAGACAACATAAGCTCTTATATGGCAACCAAATAGAAGTCTAGAATTGCCCAAAAATAAGACTATAAGAGCAATCAGAAAATCCCAAAAGTAAATGCCAAGCACAGTACTATCTAAACTATTAGCTAAGCAACTAAGACAAAATGAGAAGAAAGTAACTCATAAGATTAAAACAAAGCAACTTAATTGTTGATGCAATTAGCAAGCTATTCTTTACAAGTAATCTTCAATAATTCTTCCAAGTTCTTTCCCACTTTTTTTTCTACCTTTGAAGCTTTTTTACAATAGCTTTTGGGTAGTTACAAACATCATAAGGAATTAAGGTTGGTTACAAATATTATGGGAGTTTAGTTATAACTACCATAAAAAGTTATAACTTGTATAGGAAGTTACAACTCCTATAAAAATAAAAGCTATAGTTGCCAAGTGTAGTGTGTAAGATGTTCAATAAATTCCCTATCTTATTAATTATCTTTTCTCTATCTATGAAACAGTCAAGTACCTCTAAATCTGGTAAGATACACTTATCTGATTTTCCAAACCAATTGTACCGGTTCTTTGCAATGTAGCCATATACAAAATGGCCTTGGAACTACAAGGAAAATGCTAAGAACAGAATATGGTAGTGGAAAATAAGATAAAACCTTCAAAAGCAGCTTTGGATGAGCAATGATGTACCCCAAGACCTTCAACGAAGAGAAAGCTTTCGAGAAGATCGGTCCTATCAAGGCCAGAGGTGATCAAGTAGGGCTCAGCTGCCCTGGATTGAAGCGCGCAATATCAAATATTGTTGTGTATGCCCCGTTTGATAATCCATCCCACACTTGTGTTGCAGAGATTGCAGACGCCATCGTAAATGACGACCCTTGGCTGCAGCACTAAACCTCCAGCAATTGCAGGTGTCTGATATAAACGACCAGGACTCCTCCTCCTCGCCACTGTAATGCCAAAACTAGGAGTCCATATCCACCAATGAAGAAGGCCAGCCATGGAAGTAAGCTGCTGTAGGTTGGGATTGAATTTCATGATGAGGATGTTCAAATTAAATTGATGATGCGTGTGTTGCTACTCCAAACGGTTTCATCATTACTATGATCATGGGCTGGTTTCGATTGGAAAGAGAATCATCTTTCTACACCGCCGCTACCAATGATAAGCACAAATAACAAAGCCAGCCCGCACTGTATTGCCGGAATTAGAACAAGACGATCAGCACCTCATTTCTTACCTCTGAGCCCTGGACAAGGCAAACCAGGCGACGTCAACGGGGTCCGTCCCCACGAGGAAATTATGGCAAATAATGTAAGAGAGTGTGTCATTATTCTTTGTTGTTTAATTCTGGTTTTCTTAGTATGCTGACGCCATTATGAATCAGGCCCGGGATCCGAACCTTGGAGGCCTAATTTCAGCATTTGCAGGTACAGCACATGGAGTACTGCGGCCACCAGTACCAGCGCCATCACCAGGCTTCCAGACTAAGGTCATATGACTATTCAATAGAATGGTATTATCATTCTGATTCAGCCTACTCTGTTTATCATTCCAATTTTAATCTAATTTGTCTTCTTGTCAACCTATCAGGTCCAAGTGCAAGCATATGAAGGCATGCCACAGCCTCAACATCCGAACCCATTTCCTCTTGTAATAGCTGGTGCTACGCCAACAAAGTTTGCTACAGTATGTCGATGTTTTGAGAATGGTTGAATCCGCGACTCCAAATCTCTTATTATGGCTTCCTCCAAATCTAGTATTTTAACGTAAATATCGCCTAAAAGAAGATCAAGTTCTTTTGTCAATGAACTGTGAGAAAAGTATTCTGCTTGCTCATTATCTCCACCCAAAAAAGCAAATTCAATATCTTGATGGCTTTCCAAATCCTTTTCAAGTTTTTATTTTTGCCCAAAAAGGCACATAAGGTAGCCAATATGAGGCATGTATATAATAGATCCATGTAAGGTACTTTCATGCTTTGTAGAGAGACATTGCATTTCTGATGATGATATCTCTTCAAGAAATTTTGGCATCTCCTCATAAAGCCTGCACCATTAAATGGCCAAAATATGCCAACACTTATGTTTAGTAGTTTATTAGCCCATGTTTATTCCTTGCACCTCTACCTCCATGTATAGCATCTAATTAATTAATTATGCCATATAACTACCTTCATAATTTTCCATTATTTATGAATCATTGTGATCTCTTAACACCTCACTTCATTATAATTTCAGCATTCATATTCTATTTTCTTCATAACTACCTATCAGCATAAATAACTTGGAATCCTTTTTCTTTGATACCACGTTAAATTTCACGTGTGTATCTCTAGGATAACTTTAATTATATTGAGATCATTTTGGTTATGAGAAAACTTAACACATAACTTGTTGATTGAGTAATCCATCAATATATCTCTCATAATAGTATTATTTAAACTCTGCAGTCATTCTTTATATCTTCTAATTTTGTTATAAATTTGTTCTTCACAACACGTGTTTCTTATTCTTCATGGCTACATCCTTACGAAGTCTACCTTTGCTTATTTCTTGTGATAGGTTTGATGGAAATTTTTCTAGTTGGTTAGTCTTATGTGGCTTAGGCCTTCTTGGGCTCCTCAAAGATCGACGACTTGACCTATTATGGACTACTACCTCAATAGTATCTTGTTCCTTCTTTGTACTCATCTTCTATGATTCCATTGTAACCTTTTGAATGGTCATCTCTTCCTCTTAAGAAAACTAGATCCAATTATAAATGACTTATCTTTGAATCTTCTTGACCTATTTAAGAAACTAGATTTTTCTTCATTTCTATCTCTTATAAATTACTTGATAATCTTTTGGTTTCTCCAATGGTCATTATGGATCTATGAATCGTAATGACTCCTCTTATTCATTTATACTTCTTACTACTGATTAAATCTCTTATTTTGAATATATGACCTAGATTTCTCATGGTTCTTATTTTGATTATCTTCTATGTAATGCTTCATTCAATATCTATTTTTATAATTCATCATTTCTTGCCCATATTTTTTTCCTTTTATTATGTATTCCTTAACACTTGTTCTTCTCTTTTTCTAATTTCATCTTCATAACCTAATCTTGGCCACTTTTGTTTCATGGATATGGTCATAATGGTTTTCATGATACATCATGTTCTTTTGTTACAACTTGTTTTGAAGTGATTACAAACATCCTTGGTTTGTCATGAAACTAATGATTGTACATCATGTTACAATTATATTCTAATAGTTTTAAATGAAAATTTTAGCTATTTAAAGATTTAGCATGTTGGGCTATCAAAAGTTATAGGATTTACATTGTAAGAATAAAAGATAATTGTAAAGATACTTAGCATGCATCACTTGAACCCATGGTTTATCTTCTATGTAAAGATGCCAAATTAGTTTTCATAGGAATGTCAAATTGATGTAGCGAAGATTTTGAATACCCCAACCACATTCTTAAATAGGTTAACAAATAAAATCTCACTTGAAAGAATTAAAGTTTTTATCCTTTGTATAAGACCAAAGAAATTGATGCTCCATTTTTTCTAGAGTATTCACTATTACTTTTGGGGCTTTGTAATAAGGCAGTAGATAAAGGGGCATTGCATGAAGTACTAATTTATGTAATTGAGGTTTTCCTACTTGGGTTAAAATTTTTTCCTTCCATGCATGCAAATGTTTTGTCACTTTTTCAATAAGCTCATTCCAAACATTAGTTTTCATTTATCTAAAGAAGAGAGGAATGACAAAATATTTGGTGGATTTATCTTCCTATATCCTATATCTATTAAAGGAATATCATATGATGAGTTGTAAACAAAGATTAATAGCATTAGATTCAGTGAGTACACCATGGGTAGATGATTCTAAACCTATCCCTAACCCCATGATGTATTAAAAGCTGATTGGGAAATTAATTTATTTAATGAATACCCAACCAAAAATTTCATATTTAGTAAATTTGTTGTTCAAATTTAATTAGTAATAACTAATATCCAAATGAATTTTTCCATGCATATATTAAGATAGTTAAAGACATATTTTATATTGGATTAAATGTTGATTATCCTTTTAAAGTTAATGTTGAAGTTACACAAATGAAGACTATGGTAGTGATGCATCTTCATAATGCTCAACCACAAGTTTTCTTATTAAACACTATGGGAATATAATCTCATGTTATTTAACTAAACATAGAGTAGTTTTCCTATCTTTAAGAAAGTTTGAATAAAGGATCATGGTAAATCTTATTACCAATTTAAAATAGCTTTATTAGTTATTTAGATAACTTAAGAAGAATGTTTTTTTGTCAATCACAAATTTTCTATAATAACCAAAGTACAATCAAGTTCATTAAAAATCAAGTATTTCATGAAAGAATGAAGCATATCAAAATTATTATGCACTCTATCCATCATGCATTTCTTAAAAGATTTATCTCTCCAAGTTACATTAACATTAATGACCAACTTACTAATGGTTTCACCAAATTGTTGAATGTTAAAAATTTCAAAAAGTTTGTAAATGGATTAAACTTGAAATATATATAATAAAAATTATGCTTCATTTGATGGAGAATGATAAATATATTCAAACTTTTCATTTCATTTTTTTCTACTTTGATTATATTATTATTTACATCATGAAGATCTCACACCATTTTGGTGTGTCACCATCATAGTTTTTTTTTATAATAAATCAAATTAAATAATTTATTTCTATTATTAATTGTTTGTTATCGTTATAACAATTTATTTTTAGGATGCATTATTTTACATATCTTAAATAGCCACCACTTGTTAAACATAGATTCATCATTATCTTGTTTGGCTATAAGGTTATTCATTGAAGAACCAAGAAACTTCAAACAAGATACTTGTAACTACTATAGTTAGAGCCCTGTACTATACTCAACTAATTAATTGATTGATTCATGAGAAATGGTAGTCCCTAGGTCCAACCATACAAATCATAAGTGTTCACATGTGATCTAGTCAAATTCTGTAGACTTGGTTACTTATGTTGCCAATATTTCTAAATAGTGAATTGTGTAGTTGTAAGTTGTCTTTCCAATCCATAATTTTCTTAAACAATGTGTATGGTTAAGTGTGGTTGACGCATAAGATGTTCATTTTTTATATTTTATTTTTATTATTATTTTTTCCTATTTGTGAGATAATTGAATGAAGATCTAATAATTGAATTAATTAACTAATCAACTACTTCAATAATTAACTATCCTAACTTGATGTATCCATTCCTATTTACCGTACACATCCTTAAGCAATAATTAACATTTCTTGATTACCAAGTATATATTGCTAGGCATACAAAGTATCCACTACTAGAATTACCAAGTGTTAATATATTATGCTCAAAATGGTTGTACTCATGTTCTTTATGAATGTTAACATAAACTACTGAAAAACATAAATGTAAATTGCATGTAAAGCAAAGTCCTAAAAAGTAGGATTAAACTAGTCTAAGTATTGTAATGGATATAGGAAATCTTGATTTTATTACCAACCATGTAAATGTATCTAGGTACATGTGTACTTAAATAAAATATTGTACAATCTCATAAATCCATGCTACACTCACTTAGAGAAAAAATATTCTACCTTTTAAAGAAAGAAACTATAAGAATTTAGCTAAGGATAAAACAAAAAGGTATAATAAATGCAAGGGATGTCCAAAATCATATAGGCAATGACTACATCAACGTTGATATACATGCATCAATGCATCCAAGCATGTATCAACAGGCATACATCAATGGGGTTATGATGAGTGGCGAGGTACCCCTACACTCAACCATACGAATACAAGCGTTTCACGTGCGATTCAGTCGAACTCCAAGGACTAAGTGCTTATGCACCTTAATGGAACACTCAGCGTTAATCAATCGTTGTCTTCCCCAACTTACTTGTATTGTCACAGTTGTATGGTTAAGTAAGCTTGAGGTATATGATTTTTATAGCTTTTTTTCTTTTTATGTCTTTTGCTAATAAAGGAAAGGAAAAGAGAACTAAGTGGCTAACTTACATTAACTATTCATTAACTAGTTTCCAAATGTTCCTAATCACCAGTATCCATTCCCACTTGTCGTACACATCCTGAACCAATGCAACACTGCTGGGATTACCAAACGCTAATCGTTACTAGGTTACCAAGCGCTACAAGCATGCTTGAAGTGGTCGTACTGAGTGTATTTAACTAAGGGGGGTTGAAGGTTGAGAGAGATATTAATTAACTAGGAAAGAATTAAATAGTTATTAATTAGTAATTAGCCTAATTTTTATGCTGCAAGGTTTATCATAAAGTTCATCTTTATTGCTGTACACAAAATTGTGCTTAGGTACAAATTGCTCGAATAAAGATCCGTTCACTCTATGACTCCTACTGTGGGCACACAGAAATAATTCTAACTCTGGAATAACAAAACTACAAGAATTTGGCTAACGGTCTAAATCTAACTCCCTTGAACAAAGGGCGCAACCTCTTATTTATAGAAGATGAGGTAGGATGTGATATCACGTATGCGATATTGCGTGGTAGATGCGATATCGCGTACGCTATATCACAACCCATCATACCTCCATGACTGAATGAAAACTCATCCTCGAGTTCCTTACAAAATATTGTGAAGGTATGGGATTATTGACTTGAATGACATTAATGGTGAATGGGATGACATGTGAATGGATCAATCATTACAATACATGACAATATTAGTGTTTATGACTACAAGAATGAACACTATACACAATTGACATCCAGCCTTGTTTGGTAGCTAAGAGAGAAGAGAGAGAGAGAAAAGAAGAAGATGTGTTGTTGGCGATGCCAAGATTGTGCCTTCCCTTATCCATCTATAACTGTGCTATCCATCTTGTTCCTTGCACAA
>MNCI01003573.1:1294513-1315647 GCA_015680685.1 Gnetum montanum | reverse complement strand
GGCATTCAGAGGTTCATCCGCTTGTGGTTGTAAGGGCTTGGTTGGACTCTTGGCTTTAAAGAAAGGTCTTTTCTTCATATGGTTGTCAAAACCAATAGTGGGTTGAGGATTTACAACCCTTGCAGCATTGCATTGCTGCTGTTGAGTAGGGAGTTCCCCTTGCATTGCTGGAGAGGGTGGTAATGGAGCTATCGGTGTGAGAGTTGTGGATGGATTTGAAGGATGGTATGTTTGTGGGTTATCTTTCCTAGGAGAAGGAGTTCTATAATATTCATGAGCTTGGTAATGATGTTGTGATGTAACATGACTACCAAATAATGTGGAGAGATTGGATGTTGTACGTAGTAGCCATATGGGTTAGGTTTCCAGTAGGGGTATTGTTGCCTTGGTGGTGGCATCCCCCATGACTATGGGTATTGCCACGATTAATGTTGCTCAACTAGTTGTGGTGGAGTTCCACTTGGATAATATGTTGAAGGTTGGTGGAACTGCCTTGGGTTACCCTGGGGATAAGGTAACTGTCGGGGTTTTTGCCATTTATTTAGTCGTGGGTTGAGTGCATACACCCTAGACTTTTGTAGATGTGAGATCACTAGGTAACATCCCTTAGGATGTTCATATTGGCATATCTCACATCCACCATCAGTGTCTATGTTTGAATCCACAACCTCTTCTGTGATGGCCATTTTACCCTTACCCTTGCTACGTGCATTTTCCACTTCTCTCTTTTTCTTTTTGTTGCAGTCACTACCTCGCTCCCTAGACTCCTTTATAATTTTAAGAATAGTTTCAAACCTACTATCCAAGGAGTCCCACATTTGGTCTACCTTTTCTGATACTTATGTTGTTAACTTTTGGAGAGGCAAAGTTTTTCTATTCACCATCTCTTTGAGTGGTGACTCTTCTTCCTCCTCACAAAATCTCACTCCACTTTTTCGGAGGGAAGGATCTTGGTTGTATTCTTCCACACTTTCTCTCTTTCATAACTCACCTTCTTCTTTGGCTACTTTCTCTAGAAATCTATGAATTTGATGAAACCTAAGCTCCAATAACCTTCCTTGGGCATACATCCCAAGGGTTCTTCTTATTTCATGCCTATGTCCATCCACGAGATGGCATAGTTGATCCTGCTGCGAATAACCATGGCTATGGCAACGATGTAATAGTGCATAATAGTGATCCATGGCAGCATCCAAGGGTTCATGATTTCCTTACTTCCATCCTTGGATTTTGTTCCATAGGTTAGACACTCAAGAGTATGTTTGGTACTTATCATTGAATAGTTTTAACATTGTAGTCCACCTCCAAATGGATTCCAGTTCTAAGGATCGATACAAGCTTTCAGCTTCTTTCACTAGTTTCCTTAGGAATAACTTTAGTTTTTGCCATTTATTTTCTATGTTTTGCAAGGCACATGTATCATAGAATGCTTGTAAATGATTTTTTGGATCAACATTGTATCCCCCCTCAAACTGTGGGATGTTGTTCATGTCTAACCTCTTGATCCTACTATCCTTTTGGTGCCTTGTTGGAACTCTTATGGCCTCCATTATATCTAGCATGCTTCTAGTTATGAGTAGGGGTTCTTTGTGATCATCTCTTTCATAGCTTCTATGTCTATGTGGTTCCCTACTCTCCCTTCTTCTATGCCTTGATTCCTTGGAGTGCGCTCATCCTCGCTCTTGACTGTCTTGTTGATGTTTTTCACCTTGTTTTCCCTTATCCTCATGATTGGTTTCCCTATGACTGCATTTGGACACTGAATGAGAGGATGAAGATGATGATGAAGGTGAATAAGAAGGAGAACCATCACCATGATGTTGTTTTATACCTTCTCTTCAGTGGTCTTGGCCACGATCGTGATCATGATTAGAACGCTCACCCTTATCGTGTGTTTGTGTTCCTTTGTTTAATACTTCATGTTCATGGGTATCAGAACCAGGGTTGTGAATAGTTGAGTGGAGGTTCTGATACACTACCTCTTGATCATTGTTAGGAGGAGAAACATCATTTTTTGGAGAACTTGTTGGAACAAGTTGACCATCCTCAATTTCGCTAAAAACGTGTAGAGCGTCATGGGGCCATTTACCCTTCAAGGATGTATGGTATCTCTCCTATCACAAGTCCCTTTGATGTTGCGCTTCTATGGGATGACAATCCCTTGTGTCATGATCGCATGCAATTTATTCTTCATATAAAAGTAGCATGCCTATTCGTGAGAGAGCACCAATGAGCATGTTGGGGACTGATCGATCTGGAGACAACACTATGTTATCCTCCAATTCTCTCCAACGTAGTTGTTCATCTTGGTGGAGAATAAAGGTGAAATCAAGTACATACTCATCAGGATGAGTATATACCACATGAAACTATTGAGGAATTGGTGGATCTTGGTTATGTGTATTATGTCACCGAATACCTCTTGTGTTAGTCCTAGGCGGTAAAGTGCTCTTATGCGAAGAAGAAGACATTTTTGTCTTGTTCAGTGTGTGATGTACCATTGTCTTATCTTTCTTTGATTAACCCTAAGGGTTTGGTCTAGCATTACAATGATATGAATGATTTCCTATGTTTTACGTAGCACACAAACAACTAAGTCCTTGGCAATGATGCCAATGATGAGTGGCAAGGTACCCCTGCACTCAACCATACGAATACGAGCATTTCACACATGATCTGGTCAAACTCCAAGGACTAAGTGCTTACGCACCTTAATGGAACACTCAGGGTTAATCAATTGTTGTCTTCCCAAACTTACTTATATTGTCATGGTTGTATGGTTAAGTAAGCTTGAGGTATATGATTTTTATAGCTTTTTGTCCTTTTATGTCTTCTTCTAATAAAGGAAAGGAAAAGAGAACTAAGTGGCTAACTTACATTAACTATTCATTAAATAGTTTCCAAATGTTCCTAATCACCAGTATCCATTCCCACTTGCCATACACATCCTAAACTAGTGCAACGCTATTGGGATTACTAATCACTAATTGTTACTAGGTTACTAAGTGCTACACACATGCTCAAAGCAGTCATACTGAGTGTATTTAACTAAGGGGGGTTGAAGGTTGAGAGAGATATTAATTAACTAGGAAATAATTAAAAAATTATTAATTACTAATTAGCTTAATCTGTATGCTGCAAGGTTTATCATAAAGTTCATCTTTATTATCATACACAAAATTATGCTCAGGTACAAATTGCTCGAATAAAGATCTGTTCACTCTATGACTCCTACTGTGGGCACATAGAAATAATTCTAACTCTAGAATAACAAAACTACAAGAATCTAGCTAAGGATCTAAATCTAACTCCCTTGAACAAAGGGCACTGCCTCTTATTTATAGAAGATGAGACAGGACACGATATCGTGTATGCGATATCGTGGATCATCAGGCTGCATCAATGAATATGCATTGACACGATGTATATTATTGACAATTCATCATACCGCCACAATTAACTAAAAACTCATTTTCAAGTAAATAAAATTAGGATCAAGTTTTTTATAAAATTTTGGAAAACTATGGAATTTATTGACTGACTAATTGATTGTGTCTAACTAAATCTAAGTTCTAAATTGTATAATTTTGTAAAAATGAGTGAATTTTATAATAAAATTAGATACGTATATAAAATTTTAGTATGCACCTATTGAATGAATGGAGGTATGATGATCTCTCATACTATTCCTAGACATGGAGGTTCTTGTGGCTCAAATGGTCCTTCATCATATCTCGATGCTACTCATGGATGAGGTTGTCCTTTTGCTTCCATTGGGAGTTTGAGAGCATCCATAACTACTTCAATATTTTTCTCTTTACTCCACAGATCATATATAATCCAAGCTACTTTGCCTATATGGGTCAATGGAGGAATGTCCCATGGGGATAACATTAGAGAAAATATTTTCTTTGCATTGATGAACTAGGATGCAAATATCTTATGCTTAATGTCAAATTTCTTTATAAATTTTTGCATTCATCCTTCTTGTAAGGTTCTCAACAATAGATTCTTGGTCAGTGAATTTTCTTTTAAGAACTTCAAGCTCCATGTTGGCTATCTCTAAATTTTATTTTATCTCTTTATGACACTTGAATTCCATCTTATAGAGGAGGTAGGAACTGGTAACCTTATTTTTTAATTCTAACTTTAGCCTCCCTTCTATCATCATTGCTAAGTTTACATACCATAGGTTAGCAATCTCTATATACTTCATCATCTTCTTAGTTTATAACTTTTTTAGGTGAATTTCTACCCTATTATATATGCATTTATTTCATTGAAGATGGATTTTTATACATATCCTCTTTGCTAGAGTTTCTCAATGGTCTTATTCATCTTCATTTTTACTAATTTTATTTCATTCTTGTTGATCTCCTTGAGTATTTCAACCTGGTCCCTATAATGAGCTTTTACTTGTTTAAACTTCAAGGCCTCATTATTCTAGAAGAATATCTCAATTATAGTCTTATAGCAAAGAACATAAACCTTTTTCATCAAAATATTACAATTTTCTTCTACTAGCCTTCTCAAGTCCAAGTTCACCTTGGTAAGTTGCTCCTGCTACTAGCATATATACTTGACTAACTAGTCCTTTTTCTACTTAGCATTTTGCAGGTAGCACCAAGAACATTGTGAATCTATGACAAGCTATTGTTAGTGTTTTTGACTATAGCCTTTGATAAGGACACATCAAAAATTTTCATTTCTTTTGCATTCTTAGCCTATTAGTAATTTTATTGAAGTTGTTGGAAAGCTCCATCCTATGTAAGCTCTAGCCTAAAAATGGTAGGGTCAAAGAGATGAGCTCTCAACTCAAAAAATTTGTTGGCAAACTACTAATTAGTTGTGGTAGCCTCCTCAAGTTTTGCATTGGTAATTAATAGTTTGCTCCTTGTCTTGAGTAACTAAAACTAGTTTGTGATGATTTTGGAAGTAGTCACCTAGCTCCAACTAGTCTTTTCAACATCTCCTCATTTTGGATAGTTCTCATCCAACCACTTCCTACTCCTACAAATGCATGGATTTCTGTTATGGTAATGATGTCTGGTATAGATGTTGCAGGAGCATTTAGGACCTCTATTACTCTATCAAGGATCACCTCAACTACTATTTCCTAGTTCTTATGTTATAGCACTAGGAGTATTGCCTCCTTACCTTCCTCCAACATGACTAAGAAAGCTATAGAATTTGTTGAAATCTTAGGAAATGGTTATTTTTGGATGGACATTGTGACCTCCCTAGTACTTAAATTGGGTCCTCTCGGTGCTTGGTTCCTCTATGTGGAGAATACCTAGGTCATTTCACTATCCCAACTAGTTGATAATCCTTATGATCTCATTTAAATGACTCATGGCTGGATGGTAAATGAATGATTCCCCATCACTTTCAAAGCCTTGTTGTTATTACAATTGCTAGTCTGAATGTTTTTTAAGTCATTTGGTAGCTACTAGCATCTCTACTATAGTTTCTAGAGTAACAGGTGGTGGTTGTGAAGGTTGCTCCTCTTCTTGCAACTTTTCCACTACCTTATCCTTTAGCAACTCTTGTCAAGATACAATAGGATCATAATGGATCATATTATTTGAGTAGTGTGCTATCCATTTCCTTTTGCACAACTTGCAAATTAAACATGGAAAAAGGAGTGTCTTCCTATCCTTCTCATTTTTCTTGATGCTTTTCTCAATTTCTTCAAAAATTAGTTAGGATAGATTAACTAGGAATTTCCCACTTAGAGTAGTGCATGCCCTAGCATAGAAGGTTGTCACCTTACTAGGCATCACCGTTGGATTTAGGTGATAATTCTTAATCTTGAAAAATTCTCTCTCTACCTTCATAACAGCATCATACTCCTCATGATTTACCTCGTAGCATCTCTAGATCCACTTCTTCTTGGTCTCTGGGACCACCTATGTTGATATTTTAGCAAACTTTATCCCTATGTTGGATACCCCAAGAGCATTTACTATGGCCTTAACTAAATAGGAGATGGTAATGTCCTTGATTTTTACTAATACATCTCCTTGTCAATTGTTCTAGAATGAGTCTTCCTCATGAATCATTCTATATTGTTAGGAGAATGGACCACAAGGAAGACCCTTGCAATTATGTCTAGACCTACTCTAGTCCTATTTTCAAGAAAGGTCCAAAGTTCAACTCTTGGAAGATGGAACTTTGAACCTCCTTAGTCTTGACGCATTCTAAAAAAGCCTTCATTAGAATGACCTATAAGCTAGGCCTTGGCCTATGAGCCTCGTCCTACCTAGATTGACCTATTTTTGCAACAAAAATACACATAATAAGTTCCAGTTTAGGTTTCTTTCAAGGATGTCTAGTAGCATGTGTGACCTTGGCTTCTTACTCTTGGGTTGTGGTTGCTACTATTGTTGGTCACTTCCTCCTTAGGATCAATTTTCCCTAGGCTATGATGGCCCTCCAACTTATAATCCATGTTTGGTGGCATCTATGATCACAAATATAACCCATGATCAGCTTTTTAGTTCATAACCTCTAGTTACTTGAATACATTCTTTTCTTATGATTAGGTTATGTTTAGTTATTAGGTGTTAAGAGTTGATTTGTTAAGTCCTTGTTTGTAATATTGGCTAGGTGTATCATTTTAACATTATTTTATTCTTATCTATCAAAGTTTGTTTGTTAGTATTAACTCTTTATGGTGATTAATTTAATATTACTTTAATGGATTTACCAAAAGGAATTAGAAAATTTTTAAAAAAATTTCTAGGAAGAACCAAAGGTTTGTATCCCCCAAGACATAAAACTTACCTTTGGTAGCTCAAGGGTTAAAGAACAAGTAAACATGGACTAGTGGTTTGTGAGTAACAAGGCTCAAGATGTTCTTGGGATCTAAAAAACTACAAAAACTCCTCTAGTTCTATTGGAAAATGATGAAAAATAAGCTAAGTGTGACATGTATATATATATGTTTTACACTACATTGATGAGGCCACGTCAATGAGGCTATGTTGACTATTTCGACTGCATCGATAGGGCTATGTCAATGTAACTATTTGTAGTTATTTTTTACATTAAGAACCAAATGAATTTTAGATGAGTTTTGGAATATAACAAGAGTCAAATGAAAGTTAAAACATAAAGAATGATATCAACAACATGAAAGAGGGTAGGTTTAGCTTAGGAGAAGAAAATCAAATGGATTTAGATGATTTTATGATTGCAAATATATCAAAACTAAATGTTGTTTGTGATATTAAAATGATTGATCAAACAAGAAACCCATGATAGGAAATTTAACTTAAGTTATACCAAAGGTATGTAAGTGAGTCCTTACCAAAGAAACCTTATGGCTATTATACCTTTGCATACCTTTTATCACAAAAAGTCTATGGACCACAAGGATGATGAATGGTTTGGTTAAGTTAAATTTCATACCAATAAAAGAAATGATCTGAGGGCTATGTTATCTAGAAATAATACTAGATAATTTATGAGGGTATGAGGTAGTAAGATGATAGAACATGAGAGAAATGAATAGTAGAGAGAGAATAGGAAAGAGGTAATCAGAATTCTAGGCACATGAGATTCTTGGTGAAAATAGTAATTAAGATGATTTGATACCAGTTTGTTCCAATTCAAGACCAAGTCCATTCTCTTTTCAATGACCTCACATCAAAAAATGCCTACTCTATGTTGATCAAACGTTTATGACAATCCTATAGGATGATCATCACTCCAAGAAAAGAAACAAAGAGAAGAAGAAAGTAAATAGGGCCTTACTTAGAGGGGTTCCTTCAGGTATGGGTAACATGTCTTTCTATCCTCATAACCAATACTTCTAGCCCATTATTGAGTCCAAGGGGTATGCTTTGATTTCTTTTATTTTTATTTTTGTGTTTTTTTCCTTTTCTTCACTAAAACCACATCATCCAAAGACATGCTTCCTTTTATGATCGATGGTAGGAGTTATGATATACCAATGGAGTTGTATAGAGATTAAGAATGATATTAAGAGAAATCATATCAAATATCCTTAAGGCCATACCAATTTCCACTTGGGCCTTCCCAAATTTTTTGGGATCTAGATCATTGAGTAATTTTTAACTTTTAATATGAAAGAACCTTGTGCTTCTAGGATACTAATTTTTAATGGAACAAATGGAATGGATGGATGTTATGAACTCATTACTTGATACCACCAGAAAACTGATAGAGCATTAGTAAAGAACATAAGTCAAGAATAACAATTGGTCATTTAGTTAATTAATCATAATAGGATAGCTTGCTTGTAATATTTGCTAGATTTGTAGTAGTAATAATAAAACCCAAAATTTCCAATAAAACTAGCTAAAATTAATAAAGGTAACAAGAAAAGAAAATAAATATATAATCTCTCCCCTAGCATGAAGACTACATGCCTAGTGTAGAAACTTCATGCTCAGCATGGAAGACTTCCCCCTAGCATAGAAACTTCTTGCTCAATGTGAAAGATCTCTTCACACCCCCCTCTAGCATGGAAGATCTACTCTCAACCTAAAATACTTTTCCCAACTTAGAAGCTTCATACTTAGCATGGAAGATTTTTTCCTAGCATAGAAGCCATTCTCCTAGCATGGAAGGAATCCCCTCATTACTATTTTTAATAAACAAAATGACCATGGGGTTATGACTCTTACTATATATGGTAATCCTTCAAATTTTGGCACCTACCCTACCTAAAATGTAACAAAAATTTGCAGCTACAATCAAGCCAATTTGCGGCATGATTTATGCCCCAAAACCTTATATAACCAAGTACCAAGCACCATTTATAGGTTTTACCCCCTTGGCACACACACACTTTGGCATTTTTGGTAAGCATTTTTGCATTCAAGAGCTTTCAACACACACAAAGCCTCTTGAATCCCCAACATGGAACCCCCTTTTTGGGAAATTGTTACCACCCATAGCAATTGTTACTTCTCATAGCCATTGTTAATCCCCCTATAACACCCCCACCCCCTTTTATAGATCTAGTACAAGAAGTAGCAAAGATTTCAAACATTGCGAGTTGTGAAGCATTTGAATCATGGAGCAATGGATTCCAAGCCCTCATTGAAGTGAACCCCTTGCTCCTAGGCACATTTTTGTACACAAGCTCTAAAATCTCTCTATTTTTTGTGAAATAAAGTTTACAATTTTAGTTTGTGTACAAATTAGATCTATTATTTTATTTTAATACATTTACATTTTTAGATCTACAATCGTATTTGTATTTTTATTACTTTTTCTTGTCCTCCTCTAAGTCCTTGGGTGATTTGCTAGACCATCCAAGGAATCCTAAATTCCATTTTTTGGAGGCATTGGGAATTTAGGATTAAAGCTATTGTGTTGAGATTTTTGGTTTTCCAGTGATAAAATTTTTCAGTTGTTACAGTTTTATGCCACTAGAAGGAGGGCCTCCATCCAAGTTCTTTGCCAAAATTAATTTACCATTTTTCTATCATTTTTTCTATCACCATTCCTCTAGTGTGGTTGTTTGGGCTTTAAGAAAATTCATAGTAGTTATTGGAAATTTTCTGAAGCTATCATAGGTGTTAAACCCCCCACTATGGATGTTTGGGTTTTTTTTTCTTAAAAGAAATTCATGGCAATTTCTAGGAATTTCTAAAGCTAGCTAGGAAGGGTGTTACCCTCATCAGCTAGGAAGGGTTATACCCTTGGACCACCCAAACCCCTTGCTATGAACTTTTTCTAGTAGGGTCAACATTGCCAATTTCTTAAAAAACCTCATCTTTGTAAAAATCAAAGTTTCAACTTTGGTTTTTCAACTAAAAAAATACTTACCAAACTCCCCCACCCTTACCCCTTCACCAACATTGAAATAAGAAGGTGTGAGATCCTCCCATCTCACCTCCTTCTTTCCCCCCACCACACCCAATGTAGAAGGTAGCTAGGAAACTAACGTCGGTGAAGTTTATTAAAACCTTTTCACCTTTCCATTTTTGATAAAGGGGTATACTCCTCATAGCCCCAACTTATCATTTATAGTAAGTAACTCACTTTGGCCATTTTTATCATTTTTCTATAGCTAGGAAGCTAGGAGTGGGTGGAGAGTGATACCTCCTCTTTCCATTTTTAGTAAGGAGGTATATCCCCTTTGGTATCCACTTCCTATTTATAGTAAGTAACCCATTTTCAGCTATTTTTTTTCTTTTTTGGTCATTTTTAAATTCCACTTATTGGAATTCACACTTTTTAAAAAAATTTATAAACATTTTTGGCCATTTTAGCACATTTATAATGTCTTTCATCTAATCAACTACATTGTCCCTTAACCTTACAAACATGGTATCTAGCCAAGATGTAGTTCATGTTTATGACTTGAAAGACTTCATGGTAATAGAATGAAGGCAATAACTTAGGCAAATGGGCAAGAGGTTGGATTTTGTAGTTATCAATGAGGAATTCTACAACTTCATCTCTACTAAGATGCAAGTTGGTCTATTAATACCATGCTCCAAATCTGAAGCTAAGCATCAATTTGAAATTATAGGTCAAGATGAGAAAGAATATATTCCATCTCCCTATGACCAAATCCTCCTTACCAACTTCTATATAAAAATTCTTACATAACTCATTAAGGTTGATGACTCTAGTAAGGGAATTAGCTTAGAGGATAATCAAGGAAAGGAAGATGAGTTTGAGGCTGAGCAAGAGCTAGACACCTTCATTGAAAGTCTTTTCCAAACTTGAGCTTCTCAAACAAGCACACCAAACTCCATGTCTCTTGCCTCATCAATGGAACAAGTCCCTTAGCCCAACTCTCCTCCTATCCATATTATCATGTTTAGGTCCACAGCCATCATCACCACACAACAAACATAACTTGTGTCCCAATCCACTTCCTTATTCTCATCAATACCATTTGTTTCATAGCCTAACTTCATTCACCCATCCATGATGATGTGTACCTCATCATCTTCCTTTCACATACTAGTGGGACCCTCATTGGGACCCCAAGCAACACAAGCATCTCATACCTCATTTGTCCCATTTGTACCTCAAGTTTTAACACAAACATCTTTCTCCTTATTTAGCCCACCTATGACCACCATAACCTAACCTCACCTTGGGGACTAGTAACTACCCAAGGGATTGTGCTTGGTGAAAATGGGATGCTCTAGTGTGTGTGTCATGCTGATCCTTGTCAATAGCCATTATTTAGTAGACTTGGAATCTAGACATGTAATGTGCATCCTTTGGCGGAACAAGCCTCTTGGGTAATGTTCAAGAGAACTTGCTGGCAAGACCAAAGCCATGGGAGGATGTGTTACATTCTTTGGAGGAATAAGGCCCTTGTTTAATTTTTAGGGGAAGCCTATTGGTGGAGAGCCAAAGCTATGCAACTGGATGTTTTTTTATTGATTTTGACATGAGTACTTAGTTTTAAGACGATTTCCTTCCTACCTGGGGCTTGTATGGGAAGTGCCAAGGGTCTTGCATTTTTTTTTCTTGAAGGAAGAAACTTTGTCGTGATTTTGTACTCATGCACAAGTGCTTTGTCGTGTGTTGCAACTACTTCAAAGTGTTACAGTATGCAACAGCATGCTCAAGGTTTTGGGCGTACGGGGTGTATCAAAAGTGTGACTGAGTGAACTGTGTCATTGAATAGATAGAGAGTGTGTCGGGAGATGGGGATATACTAGCGAATGGTTTGATTTAGTCTTGCCATGTGTGCTGTGAACATTGTCCCATCTTGTTGCTTATGATGAAATGCATTCTTGTGCGAAAACCTCTGGGTGTCATCCTGCAGACATAACTCCAAGGAAACAAAAAAACCATGAGTGAATATGGGAGCTTAGACTTACACAGTGACCAATACATTGGAGGTGATTTCAGGCATGGCATATGAGTGGCAGTGACGTTGGTGGGATTGTCTGATGGCGAACGATGTAGTGATTCTGATGAAGTTTGAATGTGGCGAAGGATTGAGGAACCAGAGATGAACTTGTCGGTTTATAGTCTTGGCGGACTATCATGGGTTAGTTTTTGTCATAACCCATTGGACATTGCCCGTTTAGTGTCATGGCGGACGTTACGTTGCCAGTTTTTAGTCTTAGCGGACCATGAAGAGGCAAACCAGTTTATAGTCTTAGCGGACTCTGGTGAATGCGACGGTGGTAGTTTACTGTCATGCCGGATGGGTGCTAGTTTATCATCATTGCGAACACTGTGTGATATCAGTTTATCGTCATGATTCCAGGATGAGCTGTGGTATCAGTTTAAAGTCATAATCCAGGACTGTTCTATGGTATCAGTTTAAAGTCATAATCCAAGACTGTTCTGTGGTATCAGTTTAAAGTCATAATTCAGGCCTATTCTGTGGTATCAGTTTAAAGTCATAATCTAGGACTATTTTGTGGTATCAGTTTAAAGTCATAACCCAGGACTATTCTGTGGTATTAGTTTAAACTCATAATCCAGGATTTTTTTGTGGTATCAGTTTAAAGTTGTGACTCCAGGACTCGCATGTACCTGAGCTTGTACTCAAATGTAGAACAGTTTTAGGAACAAGTGATTGGTTGGATTGGCAAGCTCATTCCCTTCCATATCAGCGAGCTTAAATACTCCGTTGTCGAATGCTTTAATGACCAAGTAAGGCCCTTCCCAGTTGGCTGAGAATTTTCTGAGTGTTCTCGAACTGCCTTAAGTACAAGGTCACCTTCTTTGATAGGGCGCTTATGAGTGTCATGCCGATTTCATTGCCATTTTTGTTTTTAATACCATTCGATCTAATCGAGGGCACGTATGCGTTCTTCCTCCACCGAGTCGAGGTCAATGATGTGCAGATCATTGTTTTGCCCGTCGTCGAGGAGTCCGGAAAGTGTTATCCTTAAAGATGGTACCTATAATTCCAAAGGTAAAATAGCTTTTGAACTGTAAACAAAACTATATGGCGTTTTACTTGTTGAAGTTCGATGTGTAGTACGGTATGCCCACAATGCGTATATCAATTATTCGTGCCATCTTCACTTACTTTGGGTGAGCATCTTTTTGAGTATTGTAATAATCGTTTTGTTCATTGCCTTTGCTTGCCCATTGCTCTGAGGATAGTAAGGGGATGAAAACGAGTGTTTGATCCCTAGACTTTCACAAAAGGTTTTGATCTCGGCACTGCTAAATTGTGGCCCGTTGTCAGTGATGATTGTCATGGGAATGTCAAAGCGGGTTACAATGTTTTCGAGAATGAAATTGCATACATGTTTAGATGTAGTTTCTCGAAGGGAAGAAACTTCTACCCACTTCGTAAAAAATTCAGTTGCGGTTATGATGAAGCTATGCCCTGCAGAAGATGAAGGTGTTATCAGGCCGATAAGGTCCAATCCCCACTTTTGAAAGGGCTACGTGATTTGCGTTGTATGCAACTCATTTGGTGGGACATGTATTAGATTGCTATGTTTTTGACAAGTACTACATGTTCTGACCTTGGAGAGGCAGTCGTATTCCATGTGTGGCCAATAATAGCCTAAGCGTCTGATCTTTGTTGCCATGGCTTTTGGTGCTATGTGTCCTCTGCATAGTCTGTCGTGTACTTGTTCGACAATGGTTTGGGCATTGGTACTATTGACGCATGTTAGCAATATGCCTTCATAGGATCTACGACATAACGTATTCCCTACTAGGGTATACTCCTTAGAACGTTTTCGTACTGCATCCTTTTATGCATTTGTTAGATGTCGTGGTGTTTCGCCGCGTAGAAGATATTCTTTTATGTCATCATACCATTCTACCGCTCGTATCGTACTAACAAATGCGATCAGCAGCGTGTCAAGAGTATCGGTTATTGGTTCGTCACAACTGGTTATGGAGTTTGGCAACATGTGGAACATGTCAGGCGATACGTTTAGTGCCAAGGTGGCTAGTGCGTCTGCGATGGTATTGTCATTTCTAGAGATGTGTTGCACATTGATGCTTTCGAATCGTCTTGTTAGGTGTTTTGCCAGGTCGTAGTATGGTTGTAAATGTTGGGCTTTACATGTATAGACGTCTGTGACCTGGTTTATGACCAGCTGCGAGTCTCCTCTAACCACAAGCCATGTGATGTATAAAGCCAATGCTACCGCGAGACCTCTAAGGAGACCTTCGTACTCTGCCATGTTGTTTATACAATGAAAGTTGAAGCGATAAGCAAAGGGTCGGATTTCCCCAGAGGGATAGGTGATGACAGCGGCTGCACTTCCCCCTGGAGAGGTGGATGCTCCATCAAAGTTTAGAATGGCATCGTAGTCGTTGGGCACTATGTCTATTGCTCTTATGTTCTCATCCGGGAATTCTGGCTCTATTATCGCTTGATCGTGTGTTGGTGACGTGACCATTTGACTTACTATGGCTTGACCTTTAACTGATGATTGCGCTATGTAGTGCAGGTCAAATTTAGCTATCATGGCTTTCCAGCGGGCTATTTGACTCGTTTCGTAAATGTTTCCTGTGATGGCCCTGAGCACATTATCTTTGCAAATTATGTTAACTTGGTTACGGAAGAGGTAATGTCGCCATTTTCTCAAAGAAAAGACCAAAGCTAAACAGGACCTCTCCACGTCATTATACTTTTTCTCGTGGGCAACTAATGCATGGCTTAAGTAATACACAGGGACTTCGGTTCCGTTATCTTATTTCTGGCAAAGCATAGATGCGATTGACGAATCCGAAGTAGCGAGGTAGATGTAAAATGGTTTATTGTTTTGAGGTGGATAAACATTGGGTAATCGAGCAAGTGTCGTTTTAATGTCGTCAAATGCTTCTTGACACTGCGGAGTCCATTCAAAATGGATGTTCTTGCGTAATAGGTGGTTCATAGGTTTTAGCTTTTCTATCAATTTTTCTATGAAGCACCTGATAAACTGTAATCTACCTTGTAGACCTTGAAGTTCGGTAAGGTTGCCTGGTGGTTTTAGGTTTGTTATGGCCTTAAACTTATCGGGGTCTACTCGTATCCCTTCTTCTGAGGCTATAAATCCAAGCATTTTGCCTGTCTTGACTCCGAAGACACATTTTTTTGGGTTGAGTCTCAATTCATACTTTAAACAACGTTTTAATACTAGGTCAAGGTCTTGTACATGTTGTTCTGATGTTTTGGACTTAATCACAATGTCGTCTACATAGTCGTTGAGTGAGTGTAACATGTAATCACTAAAGATGAATGTCATGGCTCTTTGATACGTGGCCCCAGTGTTTTTGAGACCAAAGGGCATCATTGTGTAACAAAAGGTTCCCCATGGTGTCATAAAGGTTGTCCGAAGCTGATGCTCTGGGTTGATACGTATTTGATTGTATCCCGAGAAGCCATCTATAAAAGATAACAGTGCATGCCCAGCGGTCGAGTCAACAAGTTGATTGATGTTGGGTAGAGGAAAATCATCTTTTATGGTTGCAACATTTAAATCTCAGAAGTCAATGCATAAGTGAATGCTTCCGTTCTTCTTCGAAACGATGACCATGTTAGATACCCACTTAGCGTAATCAACAGCTCAAATGAAGCTAGCCTGATAAAGTTTGGTGATCTCATTACGAACTGCCAATGCCACTTCGGTTTAACCTTTTGTGCTTTTTGTTTTACTGGTCTTAATTTTGGGTCAAGGATGATGTTGTGCTGGATAAGTTGGCGATCTAGTCCAAGCATGTCCGTATAGGACCAAGCGAATGCTTTCATATTTTCCCTAAGCACGTCTTTAATGTTTTTGGCTAGGTGCGGTTTTAGTAATGTGCTTAATTTTAGTATTTTAATTTCCCCATCGGGCATGGTTATGGGGGTTTCGGTCAACACGTCTTCGGTGATATTTTCGGCTTCTATGTCGAGGGATTTTGTCATGCCTTTGTAGTTGTCTATTGTTTGCTATGTTGAAGCGATGACTGCGTCGTCCGTTGATGAACTTAAATGGATGAGGTTTATGTTAATATCTCTTGCAATTTTTCCATACGGTCCTTCAATGATTAATGGTGCGGTTAAATGCTGGCAATCCATCAGGCTTGCTCTTGCCAATAAACATAGAGCTGAATGAGCTAATGGGTATCGTTCTATGTTCTTTGGTAATTTTAGATTATGTGTACATGCATGATGGTGGATTATCGTCACACCGTGACGCATGGCAGTTTAAGGCCATGCCAGGCTGTGGGTGGTAGTTTAACGCCTTACCGGGCCACATGTAATCTGCAGATGGCATTTTAAGGTCATACCAAGCCGTAATGGATTCGTATGTGGCAGTTTAAGGCCATACTGGGCCGTCATGGTAGTTTAAGGCCATACCAGGCCATCACGGCAGTTTAAGGCCATACCGGGCCGTCACGGTAGTTTAAGGCCATACTGGGCCGTAATGGCAGTTTATGCTGGAATGTTCAGCATAAACGTCCGGAATGGGGTTCACAGGGGAACCGAGATGTAGTAATTTCTATTTTTTTATTATTTTTGAGCAAATTTTTGGCGAAAAATAAGTAAAAAGGCAAAAAGTAGCAAATTGGGAGGTGGCGGCGTCAGCGACGGCGGAGCACTATAAAAAGGGGGGGGGAAGCTTCATTTGTTACATTGCATTCTGAGCGTAAGCGACTGAGTGAGCGTAAGCATAAACTGCGAAACCTAGCGTAAGCGTAAACCCAACCTCAGTGTAGACACCGACTAAACCCCAGCGTAGACGCCGAGCATAGAAGGTCGAGCGTAGGCATACAAAGTTTCAACCCTCAGCGTAAGCTATCAATCCCAGCGTAGACGCCGAGATGGGCAAAGGTAAGGAGGTGGAAGGGCAGGGGAGGAAGAGTCCTGACTTGACCTTCGTAGAGGAGAGCGAAGCCATGCTGCATTGCCTACCCCGGCCAAGGATTCCATCATGGCCTGGAATATCACACATGTAGGCTCTGATCCTTTCTCTGTTAGTTATTCTTGCTTGTACATGCTTCGTAGCGTAGACAATCTCATAAGGGGTTTCGGCGTATACACCGAGCGTAAATTTACAGCGTAGAGATGTCGGCGTATACGCCGAGCGTAAATTTACAACGTAAAGTCAAGTTAGCGTCGACTATCATAGCGTAATCTCTTTTCAATGCACAGCATAATCACTTTTTCTTACACGAAATGTAGACGATTGTATCAGCGTATACGCTAAAGGCTATATAGTGTAATAAGTTTTCTATGCACAAAGTTCTGTTTTGTCAGCGTAAGCTTTCTATTTTATCAGCGTAGACAATCTACGTTGTGATGGCGTATACGCTGAGGATTTCTTCAGTGTATATGCTGAGCGTACACAGTTGTTCTCTTAAGTATGATACAGCGTAGACTTGTTTTTCATGTTTCCGATGTAAACTATTTATTCAGTGTCTAACGTAGACTATTTACGCTGGCCACTTTTGTGGCATATATGCTGAGGGTTTCTTCAACGTATACGCTGAGCGTAATAGGTTCGGGCATCAGCATAAACAGTTAATTGTCAGGGTATGCGCTGGGTTAGGCAGCATATACGCCGAGCGTGAACAGATTTCGACAGCGTATACGCTAGGTTTAGCAACTTATACGCCAGGCGTAAACAAATTTTGACAGCTTCTACGCTAGGTTTAGCAGCGTATACACCGAGCGTAAACAAATTTTAATAGTGTCTACGCTAGGTTTAGCAGAGTATACGCCGGGTGTAAACAGTTAGAAAATTTTTCTAAGTGTCAATCTACGATGTGAACCTTTGTTTTTTGCGTTTTTTTGATGCATGGCTGATTTTACATTGGTACTTTGGTTGTTTGCAGGGACACCAAGCCTTTTCTCCTTGTGGTTGAGCTTGTCGGGGTGCTAACATGGTTTGGCCCCATGGAGGCGGATAAGCTGACCCCGGACCTAACCATGGACCACAACGGGGTTTGGTTCAGAGAAGGTGCGTTTGAATTCTTGTCCTTCATACTAGACAATTTTGAAGTAGTTATCTGGTCACACCTGACTGAACTAGTGGCGCGGAGCATACTTGAGGCAATGCTGCCAGAAGCCGTGGAGGGTGTCGTTGTCTTCATGGAAGACATCGATGAGGGGTAGCTAACGAATGAGGACGATTCCACCCGTGGGCCCAAGTCCACACTCCCGTTAGCACGCGTATGGGCCCAATTACCACGAGGGCAGGACTACCTTGACAACACCTTATTCTTGGCCGTGTGCGCACACACATTGTTCCAGAATCCTCCCAGCACAGTGTACTGAGTGGGCAGGCATGACCGTTCAGGTTTATTGCTTCTTTTTGTTGTTTGGCATTTGCCTCAGTTTTGACATCATTTCCTTTGTAGGCCTAAAGTTAATGCAGACGGAATATGTGTCGAGGATGATGGGCTTGCCTTAACCTGTACTGCTCTAGAGGCATTTATGGCAGGTCCGACCCTTCGTAAAGCTGTTTTAGGTCTAATGAAGGGGGATATCATCTATTTTCACCAACGATTCTCTAGAGCGTTGGCAATGTGTCAAGATCGCGGATGGCTGGATAAAGATTGGTCAGACCAGGGGCCAGTTTTCCCTCGTGACTCTGGTTTAGGTAGCACATCTAAGTCTACTACAGGAGGTAAATGACAACGTCTTTTGGATGTGCTAACATATTTGTTCAACTGTTAGGCGTTATGCAAATGTGATGACTTCGAGTTGTGTTTGCAGTTGATGTACCTCCTGGCGGGGATTCTATCACAATTGGGCAAACTCTGTCAATGAAGTTCAGGGAGGTGACTGAGGCCCAGAAATGGTTACGCAACCATGCTTCGCCATCTATTGTTCGCTGCTTGGACAATGTCGGCCTTATGGAGCTCTTCATGACCCCAAGTCTGGATGTATCAATAGGGGAAATGATTGGGATCGTGGATTCTTTTAACGAGTATGTTTCCTACTACAACACCCAAATTAAGGGTGTTAAGGTAGTTTTTCATCTATCACCAGAATTCTTTTCAAACTTATTTGGGGTACCGGCAGATGCCATAACTGTAGTTTTAGACAGAGCTCATAAAGAGCTCCATACGGTGCACGAGTTGGAGGACTGGTTGGGCCTGGCCAAGGGTGCCAAGGGATTCCCGATGTAGGGGAAGGCAAAGGTTGAGGAGGTAAATGAACTGTATCCCCTGTTTAGGGCGCGGATATTCCCCAAAACCCTTTCCCAGGTACAGAGTCTTGTGGTTGAGGTTGTACGCATTATGAGAACTATCCTGGAAACTGGCATGCACTATAACTAGGCTGAATTTCTGTTGTTGGGCATGCACAAGGAGATAGTGTGATTGCGCTCGAATGTCGAGGCGCAATCCCACTTCACCTTTTCCTTCTTCGCTGGTTACCTTCATCGCTTCGCCAAGTTTTTGGTAGTCCACGCGGGTAACAAATTTGTTCTACGGGATCGGGGTCAACTATCCCGCCCATGGATCAACCACTTGTTCGAGACAGCCAAGTCCCAGGATGCACCTAAGGGCATCGATGAGTCTATGTCTATTACGACTGGGGGATAGTTGGATACCTCCATTCATACTCATGATAGTCTGGGGTTAGAGCCAGATGATGTGCCCCTCACTGCAAGGAGAGCTAAGCGGGTTATTAAAGAAACCATTGGCCAAGCCAAAACAAAGCTGAAGAGACATGAACGCACAGCTGAGGAAGCTTCTAATGTGAGGGAGCCACAAGTAAAGTGCATAAGATTCAAGATGCCCGGTATGTAGACTTTTCCAGCTTATTGTTTTATTGTTTTCGTTTCGTCCATAATTTTTTCTTTTCAATCGCTTACATGTCACTGACGTCTTTGGCTTGATTTGAGAAGTAAGGAAGCAGGTGCTAGAAACCATTACTGAGGAGGAGGAGACCAACACGGAGTAGAATAATGAAGAGGAAAATGTGGAGAAGGATCAGGGAGGAGGAACGAAGGAGTTAAAGGAAAACACCACAGAAACTGAGCTGTTGGATGACCAAGGTGATGTCGAACAAATGTTCTGCAACTTTCTTCAATGGAATCTGGATTTAGGCGATCCCCCGGAAGGTGACAAGGAGCGTGGTATGTTTTCTTTTTAACTTATTTTGTCTTGCCTTGTTAGTTATCATTTCTATGGTATTTTATTTTCATATTTTCATTTTTCTCAGATGAAGGGAGCGAAACCAGGACGGTGTGCTTAGATGTACCTATGAAGACAGTTCCCCCTGAGAGGACCGCTGAGGTTAGTTCATCCTACACTCGTGAGCCATTTACTTGGATGAAAATGCCAAGTAAGATGGATTTTGTGGCTGGGATCGTAGAAGAAGTCATCAAACGAATTCAGGAGGCCCACCCCGAAATAGGTACAATGTTTTTAAATGGTTTGTCATTTTAGAGTGCCACGCCCTGTTTCTATTGTCTTAACGTTTGATCTTTTTGTACGCATAGGTGCCAAGTTGAGGTGGGATCCTTTTGAGGTAATTAGCATCGACAGTTTGCCTACACTACCCTCAGAAGTGGAACAGGTACCAAGGCCGATTTACAATGAGGTGGCGGAAAGCCTTGTCCATAACGCCATGTTGGTGTGGACCTATAGGTGATCCATCGAACAACTATGGTTGTAGATCCAGACAAAAGAGAAGGAAGTCTCCGAGTTGTCGGTCGAATGCAACGACCTCAAAGCTCATTATGAATTCGCTTTGGCCCAATTAGCAGGTGATAGTTCTTGGCGAACGTCCGAGATTACGTACAATAGATATTGGAACTTGTTAAATCGCCATGCGTCACTAACTCGTAGGTTTGCGGAACGTAAAGCCCAGATAGACCTATTGAATCTGAAGTGCCAGGATTGGAAGGCATTCTCCTCCAAGGTACGTAAGTGGGGCCAAGATGAGAAGAATCATAAGCACCACTATAAGAAATCCTTGAAAGAAGTTTCTATAGAGAAATGGCAACTTGAGATGTTCGTAGAGGGTTTGGGCTTACGTTCTATGTTCAATACTTTTGCGGAGAACAGCATAGTTGAGATGGAACTCCTAAGAGGGTTATTACCACTGCTTCTGGGGAAGTTACTGTGGGTGAATTTCCTCCGAAACGTCCTGTCTGGTCGGCTGTTGACAAGGGTAAGGCCTTGGCAGACGTCGACCTAGGCCTTGGTGAGACAGATTGGGCTAGTATTTTAGAGGAGGAAATCCTTCGTCGATTGGAGTTTGGTTTGGGGAG
>MNCI01003573.1:1250052-1294059 GCA_015680685.1 Gnetum montanum | reverse complement strand
GTGTAGTTTAATGTTTTTTTTTGACTTGTTGTAGTTTAACGTCATTTCGGACGATTGTAGTTTAAGGTCGTTTCAGACATAGTGAGGTGGTAGTATTATTTTAGGGATTTTTTAATTTTTTTCTTTTTAATGTTAGGCGATGTGTCAACGGGTATGATTCTGTATTCAGCATCCCCTTCGCTGATTATGTTGAATGGTAACTCAGCCCAAGGGACGTCTAATGGAATCGCTTCTGCATCAGTGTTTTTAGAGTTTTCAGTATTTGTGGTGAGTTCTATGTTAGTTTCTAATTGAGAAGATGTATGTACAATGTCAGGTGCAGGCGTTTCTATTTTAGGTGGATTTGGATTACTGCCCACCGGTTGTTTTTCGTTTACATCGTTTCGACTAGACTTTTCAAGTTCAACCTTTGAACCTTGGTCCATGTCCATGTCTGATGAAACAATAGGTGTAGCCGCTACCCCGTGTATGATGATTTCACTGCCCTCATAAGGTAGGTGAATTTCTTGATGTATAGGGGAGGACACCGCTTTTAGTTGGGCCAACCAGGATCTTCCTAATATTAGGTTGAACCCCGGCATTTTGTCAACCACAACGAAATCGACGAACGTGGGAAACTAGTCCCCCACTATGAAGTCTAAGGTCACTATGTCTTTGACCATCACGCGTGACCCACTGAATGATTTTAAACATGTAGTTGCAGTCAATTTGATTAACTCTGTCAGCCCTAGTTGTTCAATGATGGGGTATGGTACCACGTTCGTAGCAGCTCCATCGTCTACGTGAACCCTATGTATCTTGAACTGATCTATGTGTATCATTATGAACATGGGGGCTGTTGTCACCTCCCCTATTTTCTTATCCATTTTAATGTTATTGTTATGGAAGCTTAGTGGTTTGGACATTGTCCCTTGGGACGAGTACATTACCGCATGAATGGATGGTTCGTTTGGGGGCAAGTTCTCGCTTACTGGGATCAACGTTAACATGCGTACCAAAGCTTCACGATGTGTTTGGGATGTAAGAATCAAGTCATACAAGCTTAGCGAAGTGTTCTTTTGCTTGAGTGCTTGTGTGACTTGTGTTAAAGTCGTTGCCAAATCTCTACTGTTGGGGGCATTTGTATCAGCTTTGACTGGGTCCATTGGCCCCAACAGTTTTATTTCATGCTTTGTTGGTTCGTCATTTTTGCTCGGAGCTGTTGTTTTAGACTTACCATGTTGTTTGGATGGTTCAACCTCGTTGCTTGCGCTTGGTTGACTGTTGGGTTGCGTCATGGGTACGGCGATAAGTGGAGTGGGTTTAGGTGGCTCCACAGCTAATCATTGACGCTTCTTCTCCAAGCGTTCACATGTAAGCTTATCTGCTAAGCGTTCTCATGTGTGGCATGGAGGTGGAGCTGGTCTTGAAGCTTCGGGTTGCCCTGGGATCCATACCACATATGGAGGCAGGCGGGGTTGTGGTTGTATAGTTAGATGTGGTTGGGCAAAAGACTGGCCAGGCATCCTAATGACGTAGGGGCTAGGTCTGCCTTGCGTTTGTGAGGTGGAGGCTTGGTAAGTATTAGGACTTGCAGACGTGCTAACAATGTATGGGGTTTGTCTAGGCAAAGGTTGAACCTCCGCTGTTGCAACTGCGGGCGGCACTCAAACTACGAAAGGGGCAGGCCGAGTAGGAGGGGTTGATAGATTCGAGGTAGTGACAACAGGAGGTATGCGCACTACGTATGGCTTTTGTAGGGCGGGTGATGGTTGAGGCATGGATGCTGATGGAGTAGGAGGAACATGCACTACAAATGGTTTGTTAGGTGTCTGTTGTTTATACTCAGGGTAGACGGTGTTGATGTTGGATGTCTTAGGTTCATCATCAAGGCAGATTGTATTGATAACGTATGGCGCCTCTTTGGTGTTCAGAGGATCTTTATACACCCCCATAGCCTAGTTCTGTGGTTGGACTGGGTTGGCCTCATCAAAGGTGATTTGGCCTTCATCGATCATCCGCTGTATGTCATGCTTCAGTGTGAAACAGTAATCCGTGCCATGCTCGTTGCGTTGGTGATAATCGCAGAAGCGATCCATTCTAAAACCTTTGGGCACTGGAGGCTCATCCGGTGTTGCTAGGCTTGGGTTTTGGACAAGTTGACAGAACTGATCATGTCTCTGGATGGCCGCGGGGGATAACTATTTATGTTTCATTAATCTGGCTTTCAGTAGCTGATCGAATAGCTGAGATGGCTTCATAGGCAATGGCGTATATTGAGAAGGCTCTTTCCTCTCAAAATTTCTCGTACGGTTTTGTGTTGGGTTCTGCAATGATGATGATTCTGGTGTAGTCACAGGAGTAGGTCTAGTATAGTTAGTAGGGACTACTGGCGGTTTGTTTGGTTGTTGCATTTTCGCGATTGCCGCTATAGTTGCCTTAGTCTTCTGTTTATCCTTTTTACTATGTTGATTTTTGAAGGCTNTTAACCTGTATAAGGCTGTCCAATGTCACCTCAGGTTTCAAGTTATATTTGAACCTAGTCATGAACTGATGTAACAACTCTTCCAAGGAAAATATAGAATTCCTCAGCAAGGCCCGGTACCAATCGAGTGCTCTCCCTAAGAGAGACATAGGGAACACTCGTAAAATGGCATGTGGCCACGCCTGGAGCAATGCGCATTCTAACCTAAACGTTATCAAGTGGGCGTTGGGGTCCATCTCCCCATTATATTTAGTTAGTGTTGGCAATGATGTACCTTTGGGAAAGGTTAGAGGCTGGACAGAAGGGCTGATGGGGTCATCGTGGTAGAAGTCCACTACCTTCAGCTCTCCGTCGGCAGCCATTTTGAGGCGCTTTACCTCGTCAGTTAGTTCTTGCATTAATTTTTTGACATCTGCCCAGTCTTGGGCACTAGGTGACATGGCAGCTTGAGGTTGTGGTATATTGTACAGGTTAGAGTCTTGGATGGTGGGTTGAAAGGCTGAAAGCTGTGCGGTTGGTGGTTGTGCTTGTGGCATGTTTATAGTGGGTGGCACTAGGGATGACACATTGTAAATGAGGGGTTGTTGTTGCTGCGGTTGCAGCTATACTTGGGGAATGTTGGCTGGTGGAATCATATGGGGTGGCACATTGTGGTGAGAGGGTTGATGTGATGGCATACCCATCGTTGCCCATTTCCCAGCCACGTTTTGTGAGGGAACCCCTTGTTGGGTTACAGCGGTGGAAGGGGCCCCGCGCATTTGGATGTGGGGGATGTAGTGGGTAGACATGGATGCTGGTATCACATGTGGCATCCCTATCACTCGAGGCAAAAAGGTTGCTCCCATGTTATTGTGCGGGGGTGGTGCTTGCAAGGATGGGCCGGCCGCTACGACGGGGATGATAGCGAGAGGGAGTGTGCTGAATTGTGGGTTAGTTACCGGAGGAACATGAACCATTGCGGATGTTTCTGGTGGAGGTGCTTGAGCCTAAGTGAACTTGAGGGGTTGGAGGGGGATGACTTCCCCTGTGCCTGGATGAAACATGGGGTTGATGTGTGTTTGTGGGCTGAGGGTGTCATAGGAGTCTTCGTGTTCGGATTGGGCAGCGAGCTCGTCCTCCTCTTCCAGTTGGTAATCCACTGCAAGCTAATCCAACGACTGGCTCCTTTGCAGGAGGAGTCGTGTGACGAGCTCTGAGTACTGTTCTAGCACAGGGATTATATCATACAGGGAAGGGATGAACTCACGTCCCCCCTGTAGAAGAGTTCATACTGCCTCTTTCCCTCTATTTTGGCTCGATCTACTACTAGACCAGCTTGTATCTTCACACATATGAAGTTGTACTGGTCCTAGGTTATAATGTTAGAGGTTGGGTTCCTCCCTTGCAACCTTAGGGACCGGCGGGGCCCTGCTGTGGGTTGTAGTGTCGGCTGTGGAATGACGGGCTGTTGGGTAGCTATGGTGCCTACCATGTCGGTGACTTGAGTGGTTGTAGCGGTGGTGTTTACGGGGTTCATGATGACCTGTTGGGGGTATGACATGGTGTAGAGGTGTGAAGTTAGTGTACTTAGTATAGTGTAAACTTAGGTGGTAACGTGCAGCGTATATGCTTCAACGTCCAGCGTATAACGACAGCGTAGATGGCGTATAGGGATGAGGCGTATAAGGTCAGCGTAGACAAGTCTGCAGCGTAAGGAGTGCAGCCTATACGCTGAGCAGTGTACACAGTGTCAATGTACAACGTAAAACAGGATTACAGCGTATAAAGTGCGGTGTAAACAAATAGTAGCGTAAATGAGTTTGCAGCGTAAAGAGATTAGCGTAAACAGAGTCTCTGGAAGTCAGTGTGCAGCATAGAGAAAACCTACGGTGTAAAAATGTGCAACGTAAACTTTAGCGGTCTTGTGTATGGCGTAAGGAAGAATCTGCATTGTAAAGCATGTAGCGTATATGTGGCAGCATAGACGCTAGGGTTTCTGCCGACAGATTCCATGTAGGGTTGACAGCATAGATGCTGGAAGACTTGCAGAGGGTGCATTTTGAACAGGGCAGCGTAGACGCTGGATAGTTGACAGATGAGGTTTTAGATTACGCAGCATAAACGCAGGGAGGGTTTCAAAGGGAATCGGCGTAAACACTCAGCAGTGTAAACGCTCCGTAGCGTAAATGCTAGGAAGCTTATAGGTAATGTTTTAGGTAGAGGCCCTCCTTCTAGCGCCAATTTCTGTACCGTCTGAAATTGTTGGTCTCCAGCTGGAAGGAAACAGAGGCCGTGGGATCACAGGACGCGCACAGAAGACCCTACCTTCACCTGAGGGCAAGCTGGAATGAACGAAAGTAGAGTACCTTGGGTGGTCCGCACGTAGATCCGACAAGGATTTTCCCAAACGTACACCAAAGTGCTATACGCTGGGTTATATGTAAACGGCGTAACGGGCGTGAATCAGAGCGTAAACAGTGTAAACGATGCGAACAGAGCGTAGACGTAAACAAGCGTAAACAGAATACATGCAATAATTAAAGCAGACTGTAAATAATTGTAGGAAGAAAATGTAACAATGGCATTATAGAATGAGAGTACAATGCACCAGTCTAACGCAATTGTGATTGGAACACAAGGCGGACAAAAAGCCTTGGTGGATGCAAGGATGATTGTTGCTAGTTCACACTGTAAGCACAACGTAGAGGTTGTATGTTCAGCGTACATGATTGTCCAGTGTAAGAGGTTTTGTGCTCTGGTTCTCAGGGTCTCTGTTCTCTGGTGTGCTCTTGGAATTTGCCAACCATCTGGATTTCGTAAAAAATTGAGGTTTTATACAGGTTTTGATAGTAGACTCGGGTTGGGTGACACGTGGTGCGTTGACCGGGTAAAAGGGTGTAAAACTTACAAGTGTACAATATGTTACATTTACCAGGCATATACGCTGGGCGTATACGTTGTCTGCAGCGAGCGTAGACTGTGGGTGTATACACTGAAGGTGCTGGGTGTATGCGAACTTGGACGTAGATGTCGTGAACGCTGGCGTATACACTGGTGGATGCTGGGCGTATACGCTGAAGGTTGCTACCTTGTGCCAAATCTCGCTCTGTAGTGCTATTTTTATGCCGTCTTTGGAGGTTTCATGCCAGGCGTATGCATCTGTTGTACCTGCTAAGTGTACATGTGAGGCGTGTACGCTGGGCATGTATGCTGGACGTCTATGCTGGGCATATACGCTGTGAATTTCGAGCATACACGCTGGGCATACACGCTGAGAATTTGAGCGTATATGCTAGGAATGTACACTTGGGCGTATACACTGGGCATATACGTTGGGACTGCATGCTTAGTGAAATTTAAGCCTCTGATCTCTGAAGTTGCCATGTTTGACACCAAATGTAGCTATGGTCGTCTGAGGGTCCCAAGGACCTGGTTGGTGTTGGACAAGTACTAAGCTCAAAATTTTGTGGTGTTTCAATTATGAGGTCACATGCCTCACAACTTCTTCCTCAACCATCAATATAAGCAACATAACCCACAAGGATGCCCCAAGGCTTAGATCAAACATTTCAAATGATCCCAAACTTTAACAAGGAACTGCAAAAACTTAAGGCCAACATAACTTAGATGGTCAAAGTTCTAGATTTCTCTCAAGATGATCCTATAAGTCCTACTATGCCTCAAGTAACCTTTCCTACATGCTCTTGTATTCTAAACTTCATTAAATACAATGGTGAAAGGGATCCCAATGCACATCTAGTAACCTTTTGATCTGAGTGCTTCTTCTTACAACCTTGGCATCACACAATACTAAGAATATTTCCCATGTCTCTTAAGGGAAAGACTCTAGATTGGTATCAAACCTTATCTAGGTATTCCATCTCTTCCCTTAAGGACTTCACTAGCTAATTTTTCAATCACTTTAGATACAACTTGATGTTGGATGCTACATTAGGCTAATTGATGAAGGTGAGGTAGGGGCCACTTGAACTAGTGAAAAGGTTCATTTAAAGTTGGAACTCAACACTTAACAAGATTCTAGAGCTTATTGTTAAAACTCACCTCTTTTCCATTTACAAAAGTGTAGTAAATGACTTTACTAGGTACACTTTAAATGACTTAGTAAGTGTTGAGGTACTTCAGGCTAGATAGGTATTACCATTATCATCAAATGGTTGGTCATGATACCAATTTTTTCCTATCATTAAAGGATGACCTCTAGAAGATGATAAACCATGGGGAGCTGGTAGTGAATGAGCCCAACTCTCCAAGTGCTAACAATGATTCCTATATTATGATCTTATTTCTGAAAACCAAATGGATTGATCCCCCTAGGGAATTTTTTGTCACTAGAGCACCACCATGATCCAAAAACACATAGCCAAGATAGCCCTTCATCATCTAGGTCCCACATCCTTTGGTCCCTAAGAAGCCTTTCATCATACATATCCCCCTTTCAATGGCTTCAACATCACAACATATAACCAACAAGTTGTGAATCCTCAAATGCCTAAGGAATCCTTTATTATCTAAGTTCTTCCACCTTCCACAAGTAAGACCACAATGACACATGATCAAAGCCCACCTATAGTGGTCCACAACTTAGAGGTTAGCAAGAAGCTTATTGCCAAATCAACAAATAAGCCCACTAAAGGTAATTAGCCAAGGCCTACATCAGGATCAACCACATCCATGGATAAGGGGCCCAAGGCACATACATTACAACCCAAGCCACAAATCCAAGGGAGAATGGAGGAGGTTAGAGCTACTAAGGCCAAAACATTGTAAGAAAAGGGAAAGAATTTCCATGCAACCATGGAGCAAGCCAAATAGGCCCTTAAGTAAAAGAATATGTCACTAAGCCTATACAACTTGATCATGACCTCTCCCACACATAGGGATGCACTATCTCAAGTGCTAACCTCTATCCCTATGAATAGAGACATGCCTACCAACAAAGAGTTGATTCATTCTATCATTAAGCAAGCTTCACTTAGGGAAAATAGGCACAACCAATGCTCAAATTCATGACAATGAGGTGAAGATTAACTTTAGAAATGGAGAAGTGTTATTTTCTCCTCTCCTTATCACTATATTCATTGGTAGGTACAAGGTACATTATGTTCATGTGAATGATGGAGTGGCCATGAATGTGATACCTATTCCATTGTTAACAAACTAGTCCTAACTGAGAACGTTCAAGAGACCACTACTTCAACACTCAAGACATGTAATGGATCATGAATAGCAGTAAGAGGTTCTATTTCCTTCAATTTTATAGTCAATGAGAAATTTCCTACCTCTACTAACCTCCTAATGGTTGAAACATGTGCTTTCAACTTAAACTTAGGAAGACCATGGTTAGCAAAGCTCTATGTAGTCTCATCCCCTATACATCAAGAGATTCACTTGCCCTATGAGGAAGGTGAAATTTTAATCCTTGGGAACAACGTGTTGCTACCTTTAGTTAATTATGTCAACATTGACCACGGTTCAGAGGTGGAGTTTCAAGAGGAAACCCCTAACACTTAGACTCGGGCTAACAATAATGAGAACAACAATGATGCAAAAAATGCCAACTCAACAACAAGAAGCAATCAACAAAAATTACTATCAATTGGCACTACAAACAAGCAACATGATGAGAGTGCAATTTTGCAAAGAAAATCCTTTGATGTATCAAAGATCAAGCAACAAATGCATTGTAGATTAATGAACCATATTTTTCCTAGCTCTGATATTAGATATTCAATATCAAAGCCTTGACATGGGATACTTGATATCAAGGCCCAAGAGGCAATGTCGAATATCTGATATTGTGGGATGTATGCCAGCCTATAAATATAGCACTTGGGCACATGGTTTAAAAAAATTTTTCATTAAAACATAGCAAATCTCTTGCAACTTCTTTTCCCCAGAGTTAGAATATTTTCTAAAGTGCCTGCAATAGGAGTCATTAAGTGTATGGATTTTTATTCAAGCACAATTGTACTTGAGCATAGTAGTGTGTGTAGAAATAAAGACATGCTTTCTAATCAAACCTTATAGCACCTTGGCTAGATTTAATATTTTATTCATGCATTTAATGTTTTATCCAACTTCATTTAATACTACTAAGTAATTAAGCTAAAGTAAGCTAGCTAGATTAAATAGTAGTTAATTAAGCACATAAGTATGAACACTTCGAGCATGCATATGATGCTTGGTAATCCCAACAACACTTAAAATTTGGTAACCCAGTAGCATTATACATGTTTAGGATGTGTACATAAAGTGGAACTGAATACTTATATTAGGATAGGTAGTTATTAATTAGCAATTAGGTTAGCTTAAATGATTTATAAATTGGGGTTTAACTTGTTAATTATAGATGAATAAATTATAAAATAATAAAAATCATATGCCTGAATTACACTTAATCATACAATTAAGCTCCACAAGTGTATTTGAGAAGACAATGATGGTCATAGTTAGCTTTCATGTCCTAGAAATTTTGTACTTAGGAACTTAAGATCAACAAAATTTGATCAAATCATGTGCAGATGCCTGTGATTTGTATGGTTGGGTGTAGGGGTACCTTGCCACTCATCATTGGCATCATTGCTAGGGATCTGTAGTTGTTATGTATGCTATCTATGACTTAAAACACCATAAATTTCAAGACTCTCATGATTCAGCAATCCTAAAATTTGGGCAAGGATCCTTGCAAGCATGGTGGCATGATGGACTATGCAGATGACATGGCACCCTAGAAGTCCTAATGCCTACAGAGTTACTTCCAGGCCTACCTACCATCCTCTACAGCATAGTCAACGTAGCACCCAGCCACGGAGCCAATTTACATGAAAGAGGCACTAAGCGTAGACCGTACAGTCTAGCAAATTTTCTATCGCCTGGGTTGACAGGCTTGCTACACCCTCTAGCTTGCCCAACTTGGCACTTGACCTTGCTGACAATCTACCTAGGGACCATGCTAGGAGTTATCGAAGGTGTTTAGGGTGGACTAAATAGTTCAACATGTTTTCTAACTATAGGAACATGCTACGCTACGCTATGCTGCACAGCGTAGCAGGCCATGAGGAGACTGAACAGGAACCAGAGATGCAGATTGACAATGACTTAGCCCCTAGGGTACCTACCCCATTTCATCCTCGAAGGATGAACAACATGACGTAGCAAAAATGTGGCAAATTCTATTAAAGGTCCTCTTCATTTGAGTGCTACGCTATGCTACGCTACATAGCGTAGCAAGGTTCTGCTATGGAAATGCTTTCGCATAGACTGATTTTGGTGAAGTGAACATATTTTCCCCTGCCTTAACCATCAAGCATGCTTGTTTTTCCATCACGCTAGGACATGATCATCATCCCATGACAAAATGTCTGCAAAATGAGTCAGAATCCAAGCAACATAGGATGCTACATTATGCTACGCTACGCAGCGTAAGACAATGTACTAGGGATAGAATGCATGAAGGTCCTCTACCAAGTGATTCTAGCAAGAGAATTGCACTTGGCCATACTCCAACCTCTAAGACTACCTGTCCCACTTTTCCCTTAGGCTCCAAGCAAAGTTTCTTAACAAAGCATTGTAGATCAAACAAGAATTCATGTCACACTGGCTACTACGTTGTGCTACATTGCATAGTGTAGCATAGCGTAGCGGGGACACAAAGCCTAAAAGTGTCCCAAGGATGAACCTCACAGGTCCCAATACCTTCCAACTTGGAAAGTAGGGTTGCCAATTATTGCAGTTTCTTGCCTAGTAGGGTATTTTTGCCTTTTGGGCAAGTTTTCCCTCAAGACAGGTGGGTATGCTATGCTACACTACAAAGCATAGCACAACATAATGTGTGGGTGTTTACTTTTCGCCAATACACTAGGCAATGTAAATAGTGTAACACTCACATGAAAGCATTAGGACATCTCTGGTTAGCTCTAGGGCTTGTTGGCAATGGTCACTCCCATTCCAGCATTTCTTCAACAGAAAAAATTAGCAAGTTTGCTTTATTTTGCACCCCCTTGATCATTCCCAAAGTTTTTCCTATGCTTAACCATATTTGTTAGAGTAGGGAAGATGTAGTCCAAGAGCAAAGGCTCCATTTTGCATTCATTGTTGGCATTCTTTGTAACAAACATCGTAGTTCCCTGGATCTTGGCACATGTAGTTTGAGTGGTATGGTCATAGCATAGTAGGTTTCACATCCAACATTACACACAGTAGCATAACACATTCATGTTTGCACTCTGTGGGACCCAAAACACATGGCATCCAAACCACATTTCTCTCTTGCATCTGACTCTATAAATACCCTAGAAAACAATGTTCAAAGGGGTTGTCTTTTGGAATCATCTTTCTTGTGGTTGGCTTTTTGAGCGTGGTTGGATTTTGGCATTATTAGCTTTTGCAATATCTTTTCTGGCAATTGGCTTCTTGGTTAGCATTTTGGCATTTTGGCTTTCTAGCGATTAGCTATGGCAAAGAGACTGCCATGCAAAAGGTTCCTGTTAGCAAGTTGTTGGCAGTAGTTCAAGGAGCTGTGACCATACTGCTTCATTGTAAGTTGTGCCTATCCACACTGCACATCAGTTGTTCACCTTCAACCAAATAGAGATCAAATCCCTCAATCTTGGGGTGGTGCACTTTCTCACTCAAGCCTATTTTGTTTTGTTTTGTTATTCTCATATTTTTCATTATTCTCTATCATTTTACATTTGTCTCTTATCACTTAACTTACACATAACATCTTTAAAACAAGTATTTACAAAAGGTTATTGTACACCAATTCAATCCCTATCTAATCGACCAGACCGTTTATGGTGCCCCACTTTCGTTTACTCTAGCATGGCCCTCGCATGAATCCAGGGTTAGGCTATACACCCGGTGACCTCTCGGTGTTCCAACCACCAACGTTTTTAGTCGCTACAAGACTTAGTGAAAAATTATTCAAAATCATTGGAACAAACCCTAAAGTCATGTGATACATTAAAATAATTACAACAATTTTAAGAAGCACACTGCATTTCTTATTTTCTAATACAAGATGTCTTCTTCTCATAGGAGTGATTCTCCACCCAAGTTTGATCGAGTAAATTAGCAGGGACCCCAACAATACAGAGTGGTATATGATCATCCTCAGGAGTATGCGTCCAATTTCACCTTCATCCTACACTAGGATGAACTACTATGGTGGCATGGCATGGAGGGAAACATCATGTTTCTACTTGATCAATTTGTTCCTATGATGCTCCAACAAACTCTTATGCAATTGGGCCTCCAAGGACTTCATGCTAAGTATGTTGTGCAGGATAGTAATGACACCACTGATACATAACATCTAAGGGATCAACAACTAGAGTAGCATTACAAATCTATAAAGGAGAAGTGGTTCAATGATTCCCCATACTTGACATATCAAAAATATTGTGGAGAATCCTTCTCTGGGTATTTTCCATTTAGAGAAACTCCTCTATTTGACTTTTGTGAAGGAGGTCAAAACTAGAACCTGTAGTCTATGATCCACAATCCTAGTTCTGGTAAGAATGGATCTAATGACAAAGGTGAATCTAAGGAGTAGAGTCATGGTAGGGATCTAGATAAGAAACATGATTGTGATTGTGGCCATGATCATTGAAGAGGGGGTGGTAGGCATCATGATGGTGCTATTCCTCCTTCCTCTTCACTTTCATCATATTCTTCTTCCTCTTATAGCTCTAAACACAACCATAGGGGATGTAATTGTAATGCAGATGACTAATGAGACCAAGATGATCATAGGGATCATCAAGCAAGTCAAGAAAAGGGGTGTTAGCATTCAAGAGAGGCCCATTTCCATCAATGAAGTGGTAGTAGAGGGCATTGTAGGCACTAGAATCATGGCCTCTATGAGCCTTTGATCACTATCCATAACATGCTAAACATTGTAGAGGTAGTGAAAATTCCTACAAAGCATGTAAAGAATAGTCAGATCAAGAGGCTAGACATGAACAATATCCCTAGGTTTGAAGGGGAATATAGCTCTAATTTGCAAAACTATCATCAAGCTTTCCATGATGCCTATGCCTTGTAAAATATAGATAAAGACTAGCAAAAGCTTAAGTTGCTTTTGAGGATACTCATTAGAGAAGTAGAAAGTTGGTACTCATCCTTAGAATCAGAATCCATTAGACAATGTATGATAATGCTTGAACTATTTAATGACAAATATTAGATGTACTCGCGAGTGTCCAAATTGAGGAGGCAAATCCAAGGATGGAAACAAGGGACACATGAACACTTGGATGTTGCCATGGATCAATACTATTCTCTATTACATAGTTGTTTTGGCCATGGTTGTCCTCAACAGGAACAACTTTGCCATATCATAGATGGTCTCCAATTAGAACTAAGGAGAACTCTTGGAGTCTATGGCCAAGGACGATTGTGAAAATTAAGAGCCCATCAAATCTAAAGGCTGATTGAGTAGGTAGAAAAACAAGAAGAAGAGTTGAGAAAATGAAAATGTGTAGAAGAATACAATTGCAATCCTTCCATTCACAAGAGGGAGGTTTAATTTTGTGATAGTGAGGAGGAATCATCACTTGATGAGGTGGTGAACCAAAAGACCTTGCTAATTCAAAAATTTACCTTTGAAATTTTGGCTAAGGTAAATCAGTTATTGGACTCTATGGATAGTAGATTTCAAGTTTTCCTAAAAATTGCTAGAGAGTCCAAAGAACAAGGTAGTGATCATGATCATGGGTAGCAAAAGGAAGTTGAACATGACAATTAAAGAAGGGCAAGATTGCTGCAATAGAGAAAGTTGTAGAAACTAAATTAGATGATGATGGTGAATGTAACATTTTTTCATATGAACATCCTAAGGGATGTTCCCCCATTGTCTCACACTTACAAGAGTTTAGGATGTATGCACTAAATCCATGACTAGAAAAAAGGCAAATACTCAGAAGATTTCCTTATCCTCAAGGTAATCCCAAGTAGTTCCATTAGCAACAATAGTATTATCCAAGTGGAACTCCACCGAAATCATATGAGTAGTATCAATAGTAGCATCAACCAAAATCATGAGTGCTACCACTACCAAGTTAGCAATACCTTTACAGATAACTTGATTCATATGGGTATTATGTTCAACAACCTCTATCTCCACTTGACTCTTCTAGTCACATTTCTACTTTCCAACATCACTACTACCCTCCTGAATATAATCAAACTCATTCTACACATTTAAGGAGGAATACCATTTTTTATCCTTATCCTCCTCCTATTCCTATACTTGTTCCTCCATCCTCAACATAGCTACCACTTACTTCATCTATGCAAGATGAACTTCTAGTCCAACCACAACAACACAATGCTACTAGGGCTATCAATCTAGGATCAGTTCATTAGCCAAGTGGTTCAAACACTAGATCATAGAAAAGACCTTTTCTTCAACCCAGTAGTCCACCTAAGCCCTCACATATGGATGTAATTGGAAATCCTACTTCTTCATCTCTCTCTGCATCTAATTCCTTCCAATCCATTTCAAACCAATTTCCACCTAGAATCCATACTGTTATGCTTACTCATGCCATATCTGATTAGATCTAGGCTAGAAACCTTCCTAAAAAATTAGATAATTTTGGGAGTCCTCTTATCTATTTGCAAATTTCTAGGAATGAACCATGTAAAGATCTTCTTGATTTAGGTTCCTATGTGAACTTAATTTCTCATGAGATGTATGCTTCTTGGAACTTGTTGCCCCTCAAGAAGACTAATATCCAATCAGAATTGATAGACTGCTCCATTGGAATTAATAGAAGACATTGTGATCACTGTTTGTGGGTGGTCTTATCTTGCTAATTTTCTAGTAATCAAGGTTGAGAATTGTAAAGGAAACTTTTTAATCATCATGGGAATGGCATGGCTAAGCACTATTGATGTAAGAATGGACATCAAAGATCTTTCCCTAGAGATATCTAAGGAAATGCATTCAAAAAGATCAAGAAGAAGAGAGGTTCATGCATCATGTATAGCAATACAAGGTGCAATTATGTGTAGAAACATTGATCCATGAAACAAGCATCTATTTCCACATGTAGACAATGTGCACGTAAAGTAGATATTCAAAGGCATTTTTATGCAACAACCACAAAATAAGAGGGTACCCAATGGCTGACCATTTATCCTAAAAGATGCACAATGTGCATGGAACCTACTGAGACCCTAACATGCACTTATGTGGTAGGCATGGATAAACTATAGCAAGTTCATCACCAACTCTTCAATAATACAAATAATGATACCTATTGGGAAGAGTTGTGTAATTCCCAAAAACTTTAAGAAAGAGCCCCTTGAGTTAAAACTCTACCTACTGGCATGGAATATGCATTCTTAAAAAATGGAAAGCTGGTAATAATCAATGCAAATCTTACTTTAGAATAGAAATAGATGTTGTTAAATGTGGTTGATAAATGGTCAATAGCCTTTTCTTGGTTGTATCCTAAACTCACAGGGATTGATCCTAGGATATGCTAGCATCATATCTACATTGACCTTTCCATGAAGCCAAAGAGGCAAATATAGAGATGCTTAAATCCCAAATTGAAGTAGATCATCAGTGAAGAAATTGAACAACTCTTTAATGCAAGGTTTATCTATCCCATTTTAGATAGTGAGTGGGTTAGTCCACTCATAATTATGCTAAATAAAAATGGTAAGTGGTGGGTCTATATTGATTTTTGACTATTGAATATGGCAACATTCAAGGATCATTATCCATTCTCATTGAGTTATCAAGTGTTGGATACCATATCAAGGAATTACTATTACAATCTTTTAGATGGCTATAGTTTCTATAACCAAATCTAGATTGTGCCAAAGGACCAGGCCAAAACAACATTTACGAGTTCCTAGGAGACCTTTGCATATTGCAAGATGCATTTTGATCTCTACAATAATCCTGCTACATTCCAATGCCTAGTCTTAAGCATCTTTCAGTAGCAGATCAGTAGTGAATTAAAAGCCTTTATGGATGATTTCTCCTCTTGTGACACTACATTCAAGAAAGCCGTGGACTACCTTGAGTAAGTACTAAAAAGATATTTGAAAAAAAACTTGTGGCTCAATTGGAAAAAGAGTCATCTAATGGTCTAGGAGGACATTGTATTAGGGCACAAAATCTCACAACGAAGAATTGAGGTTAACCTCAAAATGATAAAGGTCATCCAAGGAATCACTTACCAACTAGAAACTATTAAAGATGTTCAGTCACTCTTTAGACACACTAGCTACTACTAGTGTATCATAGAGAATTTCTCTAAGATCACAAAATCATTGGTTGAGCTAACAAAAAAAGATGCTCCATTTCTCTGGACCAAGGAATGTGAAAAAGCATTCCAATAGCTAAAGAAGAAATTTGTAGAAACTCTAATTCTATAGGCACTAAGAATGTGATCATTGACCACTTGTCTTGGTTTCCATGGGACAACAAAGAGAAGGCCACTATCTAATCTATTTTCTAATGAACTCTTCTTCGTTGGGGTTATAACTGAATAGTTTCCCATAAATCCTAAATGGTATGATAACATTATTACCTATTTCCTTATTCAAGAGATACCACAAGGATTGGACCACCAAATGAAATAATAGTTTCTTCACCAAGTAAAATGCTTCATGCAGATCAATGGACACCTCTATAAGGTGTGCAATGATGGCCTAGTTTGTTGGTGTATCCCTAATGCTAATGAATTGCATGTTCTCAGGACGTTTGTGAGGTTTCATATGGGGACCACTATGCTGGGAGATGCATGGCCATTAAAATACTAATGGTAGGGTATTATTGGGTAATGATTTTTAGGGATGCTCACCAATTTTTCCACTCTTGTGAATGCTACCAATGAGATGGTGGAATGATTGCTCAAATGGATAGACTTCAGTAGCGGATTTAACCATTGGAACCCTTCAACATCTAGGGCATTAACTTCATGGGTCCCATCATGCCCATGTCAAATGAAAAAGCATACATTATAGTCGTTGTTGACTGTTGTACAAAATGGGCAAAAGCAGTAGTTGCCATCGACTGTACATCTTCTACTACTACTTGGTCTGTATAACAAAATGTTGTAAATAGGTTTGATGTGCCATATGCATTAATTTCTGATAATGGAACCCACTTTATAAACTAATAACACCGTACCACCCCCAAGCCAATGGTCAAGCTAAGGTTACAAATAGGGAAATCACAAAAGATCCTAATGAGGACTGTTAGCAAATATAGGAGAGACTAGAGCATAAAACTCAATGATGCCCTTTGAGCCTACTGCTTAACATGAAAACTCCCTATAGGCTATTCTCCCTATGAGGTTGTGTACAAAGAATTACCAACACTTCTTATTCAATCTGAGCTTTGTACACTTTCAACAACCTATGATCTTAACTTTGGCTTAAGTCTAGCATAAAAAGAAAGATTAATGAATCTCAACCTTCTAGACAAGAACCAATTGGTAACCTTTTCATATAATGAGTTGCACAAGGCATTTAACAAAATGTGCCATGACTTTAGAATTATGAAAGTTAAATTTCATCTAGGAGATAAGGTCCTCTACTAGAACCCCACATACATACCTCAATAAACTAAGTTCCAAACATTGTGGGAAGGACCTTATATCATTTACAAAACTTTCCCTTTTTGAGCCATGTTGATCTACAAGCTTGAGAGCCTAGATAAGAAGCAACTGGTCAACATACAACAAGTCAAACCTTTCCACAATCCTAAGCACAAATTCTATGGTTTTTCTTCTTCTAGAAGTATGAGGTTCCTTTTTCATTAATAAAACTTTAAAAAACTTATGACCTTAGTAGTTTTTGAATTTGGAAAGGATTCAAAGGTTTGAATAGGGTGTGACTTCGAAGGGACTCAATATTCTTTGTGTCTTCTTGCTTACTTGGATGCATGTGTGTTTTCATGGATTTCTTACCATTGTGTGTCGACCAATAATAGGAAGTTGAATAAGTATTTGTATGATGTGGTTCCCATTTCAAAAAAAAATAAAAAAACAACAATGGGAATTCAAAGCACATCATTTAGATAAAATAAATGGGTTACAAGCACTAGTTATGGAACTAGAAATGCATGTTACCCATGCCTAAAGATCCCCTCTAACTAAGGCCCTCTCTCACTTCTTGGTTCTCTTTTCTTCTAAAATAAATAATGGTGGTTGTTCTATAGGAGCACTCTTGTATCTTAGGGAGATGGACTAGTCTTAGAGTGTGATGTGAAGTCACTGAACATGGTTAATTTTGGTATAGGCTAAGGATGGATTTTATTAGATCATTTAACCACAAAATTCATAAGGGGCCTCATGTTACCTTAGTCGGGAACTCTATTCCACTCTCACTCTCATCCATTCATGCTTTACATATCTCACCTCACTACTGGTTTCATGTTCTTATTCAATGTCTTAGTTTGATGAGTCAAAATTATTAGTTAGTTTCTTCTAGGTTTTTGTACTTAACTTTCCATGACCATTAATCATCCATGCGGTTCATGAACTCCTTGGTTTGAAGTTATGCAAGGGCAACAAAGGGCATGTGCCTACTTTCGGGAGGACTCACTTACATATCTTTTGGTTGGATTAGTTAAGTTCTTTATCCCTAAACATTCTCACAATCAAATCCTTTTGCATGCCTTCATCAATGGAATCCAATTATGCACATATCCACAACATTTTTTAGTGAAATCCTCTTTTTATTGTTGTGAATTCTTAAACCCTCTTCAAGCATTTCATTCCATTTGGAATTTTCATATTGTAATAATGGATAACTTATCCATTAAACCCTATTTTTTAGTGTCTTGTAAACACAATTAAAGGAATAAATCCACCATAATCACAACCTAGCCAAGTGTAATTACCAACAAGATAAGGTACCTTAAAGTTGTATGTTACACATTGCATATTAATTCATAATCTTGTTGTGATTGTAGTGGGAAGCACAGACTGGAAGTGGGACTATCTTCACCAAAGGATAAGCAACAGCACCATGCAATGATGATCCTTCATGATTGTTGAATCTTCTCCTTCGCTCTTTAGCTACTAGAGGAGTTAGATGCTAGTTTTGTCTAGGGTATTCAATACTATTGTCATGAACACCTAGTTTTGTAAAAGATTATAAATTTGTATAATTGAACACTTAGAGTCTATTTGTTTCATCTAGGTCAGTTTGCATATCAAACAATAATCCCATACCTTTCTAGTATTTTATAAGGAACTTGTTCCTCCTCTTGTTCACTTGAGGACAAGTTTTCATATAGTCGTGGAGGTATGATGAACCATATTTGGCCTAGCTCTGATATCAAAGCCCTAATATCAGATACTCAATATCAGGATCCAAGAGATGATGTCAGGTGTTAAATATCATAGTTTGAATAAATTTTTTATCATATCATAGCATAGCAGAGCTCTTGTAGTTTCTTGTCTCTAGAGTTAGAATATTTTCCAAAGTGCCCACATTAGAAGTCATTGAGTGTACAGATCTTTATTTCAAGCACTATTATACTTGAGCACAGTAGTGTGTGTAGTAATAAAGACAATCTTTTCTATCAAAACTTGTAGCACCTTGGCTAGCTTTAATATTTTATTCATGCATTTAATGTTTTGTGCAACTTCATTTACTACTACCAAGTAATTAAGCTAAAGTAAGCTAGCTAGATTAAATAGTACTTAATTAAGCACATAAGTATGACCACTTCAAGCATGCATATGATGCTTGGTAATCCCAAAAACACTTAATGTTTGATAACCTAGCAACATTATATGTGTTCAAGATGTGCATGAAAAGTGGGACTGGATACTTATGTTAGGATAGTTAGTTATTAATTAGAAACTAGATTAGTTTAATTCATTTATAAATTAGGTTTAAACTTCTTGTTAATTGTAGACAACTAAATTATAAAATGATAAAAATCATGTGTCTCAATTGCACTTAATAATACAATTAAGCTTCATAAGTATATTTAAGAAGACAACAACTATCACAGTCAGCTTTCACATCCTACAACTTGTGTACTTAGGAACTTAAGATCTATGAAATTTGATTGGATCATGTGTGAATGCTTGTGATTTGTATGGTTGGGCATTGGAGTATTATATATGTATTATCCTTTCCTTTTCTAATAGAATCTTGTTCACTTTTGAAAACGTATACCATTTTTCATGATTTATGTTGTCCTTATGCATCCTTTCAATACGAGCCTATTCTTGCTAGGTAGGTGTGATAACATGGACCATCAAGGCCTAGAACTGGTAAAACTATGGCCTACTAAGGCCTAAAATTGGAAATATCATGGTCTGCCAAGGCCTTAAACTAGCATCATAGCCCATCAAAGCCTAAAATAAACATTTAAATAAGCCTTTAAATGGGTTCCAAGCACCACCATGACTATAGAACTTTACCTCCATTGCCATTCTTGGTAGTTGACATTGATATTGCATGAACCTTAGACCCCAACAGGGGATAAAACCTTGGTAGAACTTGCCACTTTGGTGAATCCATGTTGTGGCAACCCTATGCATTATGGATCCAACATTGCAATATGGGGGTAACATCCATACTTATCCTTTGATGCTCATTAAGCTTCAATTCAACCTCAATGTGGAGCCACATAGCCCTAAACCCCTCTAATGATTCCTGGCAACCCTAGAACCTTGGCCAACCTACTTAGAAGTGCTTAAAACCTCTATATCTAGTTATTCCATGCTAGGGGAAGGTCAATCCATGTTATCCAACATGGATCCAAAGTGGATGGATGGGAGAAAATCATAAGTTACCAAACTTAACCATGTAGTTGTCATTTTTAGACTTTAAGACCTGTTGGAAGCTTCTGGAAGCCTAGAATGACAAAAAATAATTTATTTATTCTTGTTTCAAACCTTCTCCATGGTGGGGAACCCTACCTTGATGCTACCTAACATTGAGCTAGGGTAGAATCTTAGGGGATATGAAATAAAACCTATTTTATGACCAAAAATATCCTAATAGCCTACCCTAGTGACCTCTAGACATTATCAAAACCTTCTAGAGACTTCAAATTCTCCAAAATTGACTAATAGAGCCTAGATCCTACATTTCCCTCTCATCCACACTAGGTCCACCATGCCTAGCATGGAAGAATGGGGTTTGGTTGGATGAGGCACCTAGGAGCCTTCAAACTAGTGGATTTTGACACCAAATCTTGACCATCAAGACTAGCAACCCCAAATGCTAACATGCATGATCGATTTTCTATTAAAAGAACCTAAATCTAACATTTACATGCTAGGGCCTCCATGACCAATGTGGAAGAAATGGGATTGATTCCATGAGGTGCCTAGGAGCCTCCAAACTGGTGGATTTTGATGTCATATCTTGACCATCGACACTGGTAACCCCAAAGGCTAACATGCTGTTGATGCATAAATTTTCGACACGCGAACACCTGTGAAAACTCATTTTAGGAGACTATCACTTAGGGTGCCTCCTGTATGGGTATGGAAACCCAGGAATAGTCTCAGCTGGAAAGGGCTATGTGACAAAACAATAATAACAATATTTTAAACAAAATATTAAAATCTTTAAATTTTAATAAGAATATTAAAAAGTTAAATAATTCATGCAATTTAAGAGAGTACAATAAATAATTCAAAATAAAATGCAAATAATAATATTGAAAACTGTAAAAGTTATCTACCACCGCGGCAACTTCTGTGCTAGGAGATGACAGAGAGAAAAATTTGTCATGTTGTTTGAAAGAAGATAAATAAAGAACAAAACGATGTTAATGCTATTTGTATTGCCTGTGCATACAACCTATCTCTACCAAGTTTTTGTTTATAGGCAGAAAGAAAGACTTGAGAGTGTTTGTGTTGGCACTGTCGCTATTGGGCGTTGGTCTCTGCCACATGGGTAGAAAAGAAAAAAAAGAAAAGAGAACATATCTGTTTCTTTCTGAGAAAACAGAAAAACCATTGTTCAGCAATTGCTACTGCAAGGCAAGCACACTGTCATATGCAATCTACCTACAATTGCTATTGATGTTCATCATGCATTTCATGCTCCTGCCTTGTTCTGCCGCCTATCGGTAGATGAGAGAAGACTGCCGAAAACGCCTCCACTGTCGGTATCTCTAGTGTCGATTGTTGGAGTACGTGGTGTAGAGAAAGGCTACCGGAAGGCACTACTAGAGCGAGTGAAGGCCCTGATCGGTGCCCCACCCTGTTGGCTACAAAATAAAAAATGGTCGTTGCAAACTCTCGCTCTGCCGCCTTTTGGCTTTGGCTACCTTCGTGTAAATAGCAGCCTGCGGGAGAAACCCTAACCCTAAACTGCCAACTGCCTTTGCCATGTCAACCGTAATGCGGGAAAACTGAAATAAGAAAATGAGCTAAAAAAATAAGCCTTAATTTTTATGGTTTATGTTGATATTTTATTTTTTTTATTATTTTTTTATTTTTTTGTGATATTAAACTTGTTCAAACAAGGCCCTATGCCTAGCATGGGTGAGGTTGGCCTCAACACTTAGCCCTCAAACTACAGATTGCATGCAAGTGCAAGGACCATAAAATTTTGAATGAAAATGCAACAGATGGGGAAACAAAAACAATATGAAACAAGAAATGCAAACTTGAAAGTGAACTATAATGTTTTAAACATTATCAAAANTATATATATATGTAGATATATGCTTAAGCTCTCATTCTCAATATTCTCACAAGGTAACAGTAAAATTATGCAGACTATTTTGAGCAAGTGACTTATACAAAAATTAATGAGGATGATGAGCTAAAACTCATGTTAGATCATAGTAAGCTAGAACTTTCAGATTTTTCCTTGGTTTTTTTTTGTCTTTTTGGAAACTTAAATTTAAAAGGGAAAATGGAGGTTAGGGTGAAGATTGTTGCCGAACCCCATCACACTCAAGAACTTATTACACTGCCAATGAACATGGTCCTCATTTTTTGTTTTGTTTATTTTTTAAAGGAAACTTTGCTCATGGTGTACTTCATTCTTGAGGTAGGAATTCCAACATGAGTCTGGCCGATTAGCTACACTAGCAAAGAGCACGGTCCTTTTGGAAACTTTGCTCATGGTGTAGTTCAACCCTCGTGTATGTGCCTTTGATTGGTGGCATCATAGTAGGTCTCCTCGGTGGCTAAGGATTCTCAAGTAGAAATGAACACACTTTACCCCGTTGCTCATAGGATAGCCATGGATCATCATACCTTAGGGCTTGGGCTTATGAGAGGAAAGGATAGAATTTTTCAAGGTCACCTAGTAATTATGACTAACCACTCTCCAACATCACATATCCTACACTCACATGATCATGATGATAACATGATAAGTTTGTATAAATCTAATGCTCCATAATCTAACATAACAAATAAACTGTAGCCTTGGAATCAATTGGAAAGAGTTATGGTATTTATAAAATATAAAATAGATTTTATAGCATTATATTATAGTAATATTAAGTTATATTATACCTACATTATTTTCCAATGGTGTTAAGATGACCTAATATCTAGTAACTCAAATAATAAATGATTATTAAAATCATATGAAGAACACAATAATCAAAATAATATGCTAAGAAAGAAATGATGAAAATTCAAGAAAAATATGAAAACGCAACAATATACATATGAAATGCAAAGAAAAAGGGGAAGAAAACATGCAACTAAGAATCTACCAGATGCCCATGTGGGGTACTTGAGTAGAAATTTTTAAAATGAAATGCATTAAAATTCCTATTCAACCTATATCCTTGTAAATCAGCAATCTTAAACACATTTGGGGCAGTGATGTCTACAATTTGGAATGGACCTGACCACATAGGTGAAAACTTAGTTTGAGGGCAAATTTGACCAAACGCTCTATCCCTCTTAAGGACTAGATCACCTACTTGAAAATTTTTAGTTGGATATTTTTTATTGAACCATCTCTTGACAATTTTTTGATGCTTAAGATTATGAAAATCAAGACCTACACTTATCTTGCTTGATTGTTTTCTATAAAGTTTTTCTTTAATATAAGTTTCAATGATAGGTCTAGGTTTTGGTGGGTCATCGGATATAGATTTTCTAGGACAATGTTCCATGGATGTGTTGTTAAAATTTAGCACAACTTCAAATGTTTTAAGAGGTAAGGTCTTATTTATATCTTTTTCTTCCCCTAAAGGTGGTGGATCACTTAGGAAAAATCCATCGTGTTGTTGATAAGGCAAGGTGTCTCCATAGTTTTGTTCACCATCTCTAGAACTTTAATAGGATTGGATGGGATCTACATAAGAGATAGGACTTTTTGTAGTTCCACTCACATAGTCATTTTCCACATGTTCACTACAGTTAACCTCAATAACCCCAACATAAAGATTAGCATTTCGATCTTCCAAAGATTGATTTTGTTGATCCAAGGTTGTTACTACTTATTTGTAGAAGGGTTCTTGGGATATAGTTATGTATTCATATTTTTCTTTAATAGGGATCAATAATTCTAAGAAATCTGACCTAAAGAAGCCCCTAAACTTAGCTCCAAAAGTCCTAGATAAGAGCACACCATATGTGGGTTTCATGTCAACTACTAGGATATCCATATAACATGTAAATGTAGGGTATTGCTTAAGTTGTACCTTTGCTCCTTTTAATAACCCTACCACAGGTACGTTAGATCCATTGAGTTGAATCACACTTCTAGTTTGTGATATCATTTGTGCTCCTAAAGCGTTACAAATGTCAAGAGGCATAACACTATAGTTGCACTCGAATCCATTAAATAGTTATGGACATTCTTTCCTAAAATAATCAAAGTGGTTAGGAAAGGGGGATGGTCCTTTTTGCTAGACATGAAATTATTCACGTTTTGTACTGATAATGTGTTAGGACTTTCTGCAAAGTGAACTTGCCTTCGGGAATTGGGGATTTTTCTCTTTGGGCTATGGGTATATGAACCATATCCCGAATCACTTCTTTCATTTCGTTAAAGTGTAGGAGGTCATACATTGAAATGTTGCCTTTAATTCTTTTTTAAGTCCTCAACCAAATCATAATTCTTATGTTCATCTTTGGCTTCTTGTTGAGATGGAACTCTTCTAAGTATAGAAGGGGGGTTTGGTCATTGTGGGGAAATTACTTGGGATGACCCAGATTGGTTGTTTGCATTATTTTAACTAGGAACTCTTCTGTTTGGAGGTGTATAGAAATTGTTCCTAGTTTTTTGTTGTGTAGCATTCATAACTAATTTTGCAGTAGCGAGTGTTGTGTGGGTTAGGGTCGCCTACCATAACTTGTTCTAATGAGGAAACCTCTTCATTTTTTGTTTCATGAGGTACATTAAGGACCATGATAGGGGTTTTCCCATTTTGTTTTCCTTGGGTATTATTACCATACAATGCCATGAATTGAGGACAATTTTTTTTTGGAATGTTTCCTTGTATTATGAAGATGACAATAATCATCATTGATTGATACACTTGGTTTTTCTGGTTGTATAGGGCCTTTGTTATTGTTTCTCTTTAGCTTGACCACTTCATTGGATAGCTTTTGTAGAGAAGTGAGTATTTGGGTCATCTGATCTTGGGTTTGGGTTGGTGATTCAACAAAATTTGATGTCCCATTTGGGTTTATAATGGATTGAATCAAGGCTTTTGATTGGTCATCATTCAAACCAGTGTTGAATGGTAAGAATGAAGAGGACATGGGGCCTTGCAAGTAATTACTTAAAGGTTGAGTTGATTGAAAGGGAGAAATAGCCTGAGGCATAACATTAGACATTTCAAAGTTGGTAGGAGTGGGTTTGATTGCATAGGGTTACTAACACTCATCATCCCAAATTGGGTTTGGATGTTGTTCATAAGGGTTATTTGCTCTAATTCCACAGCTTTTGACATTGCACCTTGTATTTCCATTATGTTGGAATCAGATTTGATAGCATAAGTGAAGAATGGATCAATGGTAGAGAGATAGAAGTTGAGGATACCATCTGGTTGTGGTCACATCTCATTTGGCACATAGGCAAGTTGATGAAGGAATCTAAGGTTATAATCCCTAACATTTTTCCCATGTAGCTTTCTTAGGTTAGTAAAGTTTCTTGATACAATAGCAGGGCTTGTAAATTTGTCAAATTGATTCAAAAACTTGTTTCTAAATTCTTTCCAGTGTTAATAGAGGCATCAAGAAGCATTAAGAACCATTGGGTTGATTTGGTCCTAAATGTTGTTACAAACATTCTACATGCTACATCATTATGTACAATGTTGTGGATCCCTAATAAGGTTTCAAAACATTGTATGTGTTGGCGGGCATCATTCGTAGGGGTTGTAGGATTGAAGAACAAGTTTATGTTTTGAAGGGATTTTGGTATGTCATGGTGATTATGAAAGTTAAAAGGGTTTCTTACTAAAGGAGCCGAGGGTTGATGGGCTACCATCTTAGTCCAAGGTTTTTTAGGAATTGAACTTGGAAAAAGTGAAGCTCGTTGTTTTTGCAAAGTAGATTGACAAGTAACTGGTTGACTAGGGGTAGGAGTATGAGTTCTTTGTTGAGATATTCTGTAAGAAAAGTCACTCACAAAATGAAAAATAATTGGAAATGTAAAATGCTAATAAACTATGAAAATTAAAGAAAATGAAAAAAACATTTGAATGCTATATTTTTATTTTTATTTTTTTAAAAGTAAAATTGAAATTACAAAATTTCAAAAAAGTAAATTAAAAGGAAAATGATTTAAATCACCTCTATTAAATTTCAGAAAAATAAATTAACAAAAGGATTGCTAGAATATAAATTTGGAGATTTGAAAGTGAAACTAAAATAGAGCAATAAAACTGAAAATAGGGAGGCAAAAACAAAAATAGATAGTAAAAAATGATAATTTTTTTTTTTAAAAAAGAAACATAAAAGGAAAATAAAGAAAAGGTTGAGAAACTACCCTCCTTCTAGCACCAAAAAGGGTGTTGATGCGTAAATTTTGGACACGCGAACACTTGTGAAAACTTGTTTTAGGAGACTATCGCCTAGGGTGCCTCCCGTATGGGTACGGAAACCCAGGAATAGTCTCAGCTGGAAAGGGCTTTGTGACAAAACACTAATAACAATATTTTAAACAAAATATTAAAAGCTTTAAATTTTAATAAGAATATTGAAAAGTTCAATAATTCGTGCAATTTAAAAGAGTACAATAAATAATTCAAAATAAAATGCAAATAATAATATTGAAAACTGTAAAAGTTATTTGCCACCACAGCTACTTCTGTGCTTAAAGATGGCAGAGAGAAAAATATGTCATGTTGTTTGAAAGCAAATAAATAAAGACCAAAACGATGTTAATGCTATTTGTGTTACCTGTGCATACAAACTGTCTCTACTAGGTTTCTGTTTATAGGTAGAAAGAAAGACTTGAGGGTGTTCGTGTTGGCACCGCTACTATTGGGCGTTGGTCTCTACCACGTGGGTAGAAAAGAAAAAAAAGAAAAGAGAACGTGTCTGTTTCTGTCTGAGAAAATAGAAAAAATGTTGTTTAGAAATTGCTACTGCAGGGCAAGCACACTGTCATCTGCAATCTGCCTACAACTACTATTGATGTTCATCACATGTTTCACACTCCTACTGTGTTCTTCCACCTACCAGCAGATAAGAGAAGATTGCTGAAAATGCCTCCACTGTCAGTATCTCTAGTGCCAATTGTTGGAGTACATGGTGCAGAGAAAGGCTGCCAGAAGGCACTACTAGAGTGAGTGAAGGCCCTAATCAGTGCCCCACCCTGCTAGCTACAGAACTAAAAAAGGTTTTTGCAAACTCTGGCTCCTCTCCCTTTTGGCTTTGGCTGCCTTCATTGTAAATAGCAGCTTGCAGGAGAAACCCTAACCCTAAACCGCCAACTGGCTTTGCCATGTCAACCGCAACGTGGGAAAACTGAAATAAGAAAATGAGCTAAAAAAAATAAGCCTTAAGTTTTATGGTTTATGTCGAGATTTTATTTTTATTTTTATTTTTATTTATTTTTTTTATTTTTTTGTGATATTAAACTTGTTCAAACAAGGCCCTATGACTAGCATGGGTGAGGTTGTCCTCAACACATGCATGGTTGATTTATTGTCAAAAGAGACTAGATATGATATTTCCCTCTCATACATGTAGGGGCCACAATTCCTGGCATGGAAGAAGGGGGTTTGATTGCATGAGGCATCTAGGAGCTTCCAAACTTATGAATCTTGATACCAAGTATTGATCGTTGACATCGGCAACCCCGGAGGCTAACATGCATCATTAGTTGGCTATCAAACTAGTCCAAATCTAGTATTCTTAATTCATCACACTAGGGAAGATCTCTTCCATGCTTCCTAATATGGATGTGGCTAGGAAGCTTAGTGAAAAATCCTAGATGCATGAAAACAATGTCAAATTGCCTTATACTTATACCAGAACCTTAATAGCCCTTCCAAAAGTCACCAGAATGCCAAAAATCAACCTCCTAAGGAACTTTCACACTGGGGAGAACCTCATCCATGCTAAGCATTCCAACCTTAGCCTAGATCAAAGGGGATGAAGCCAAAACTATTGAAGTTTGCATAGAAACTAACTTCCAAAAGTATCCTAACCACTCCAAATGCCACCAAACTTCTAGAAGTTAACTAAATTAGCCTAAACTTCCCTCCTTTGGATTTCCCACATTGAGGAGGACTCCATCCATGTTGAGTATCCTAGCCCCAATGTAAATTAAGGGTGGTAAAGTCCAAAAACCATATAAGAACCCTTGAAATGGCCAAATGTTTACCTTGGGCATCAACAATCAACACTAGCAACCTTGGAGACCCACATGTATGGCCAAAAGTGATAAAAAATAGTAAAAAATTAAAGTCCATTAGTTCTTCCACATTGGGAGCCATCTCTTTCATGCTAGCCAACATGGAAATATGGGGGTGACTTGAGGATGACTTTAAAATAATTCTTAGAGAATTCAAATAGACACTAGAAAACCTTGTGTACACCATAGGACCATGTTTTCACCTTTGAGAGCGATGAAACCCTACAAAACTAATTCCAAATATACAAAAGCTTATTCCCATTAATCTTCTTAGCTAGATCTAGGGTAGGCACCCCCACCCCTAGCATGGAAAAAAAGGGAAAATTCCAAAAACCACTTAGGAACATCCAAAACTACAAAATTTTGACCTTAAACTTAGCCCTTGACCCTGGCAACTCTGGGAGCTAACATGCATAGTTGATTATGATCCAAATAGGCCTAGATCTAGGATTCTAGTTTCATCCATGCTAGGGAACATGGAAATAAGGGGGTGAAGCTACCCTTCTAGTCTTGATGGCAAGATAATAATCCTATAGGCTAAAACTCTACACCAAAGAATCCTATGACCTCATAGCCTAAAGTGTGCACTTGTTTGACCTTGTTCTAGCCTTCAAAAGCTAATCCATCCCTATCATCCAAGTTGGAACAACTTCCCTAGTGTGGAAATAAGGGATGAAACCTTATATGCCTCATACAGCCTCCAGCTAGAAACTTGAAAAATCATGATCTATAGCCCTACAAGCCTAAAAATATAATTGATGTGCTCCCAAATCATCTAAAAATGATAGAAAATGTTCACCCCCATTCTTCCATGTTGGGACCACCATGCTAAATTTGGAAAAAAGGGAAAAGTAATTTCAACTTGTTTTGGCACTTAAAACTAACTCAAACAACCTCAAAATGAAGCTAGGGGATGCATACCTTCCAAATCTAGGTTCAAGATATCAATTTGACCTTGTTTGCCTTTCTTTTGTGTTGGATTTTAATCCTCCATGCTAAGCCTCCTCTCATCAATGCTATCCAACATGCAAATAGGGTGGTTAAGCTCCAAACTCTGCTTTTTAGGCTTTATCAACCTCTAAAGTGCTTAATTTTGATAGATCTAGCTGTATGCTACCTTGGGAAGGCCCTAAAACCCTATTTTGAATCCTTTGGATGTCCTAAAATTCATTTTCCTTGGTTTCCATGTTAGTACCACCCTGCCCGGTATGGGTCCAATGTTGATGTTTTCAAGCTCCAAAAAGAAGTTCCAAGGATTAAAACTAATGTCAAAAATAGTCCATTCCCTTCCTTGGTCAACTACATGTACATGCAAGATATCAAGAGTCAAAAAACAATCCAAACAAGCTTGAGAAATTTTCTGTATGTTTCTTCCATGTTGGGAGTCAACCCTTCCATGCTAGCCAACATGAAAACAATGGAGGTCTAGTGTGAAAGCCTTAAAACCCTTGATTTTTAGGTTCAAAGAGCTTAGAAATAGTCTTGATTGATGCTCAAACTTATCTAATAACACTAGAACCATAAAACATGGCTATCTAAGGCCTAAAATTGGAAAATCGCTAATGAGTCATAGTTTTATCAATTGCATCGATGAGGCCTCATTGACTAGGCCTTGTTGATGCACTGGGTCATGCGTCAACAAAGCCCCATCGATGCAATGTCTGTATTTGACTATAAATACACATCCACCAGCTACATTTATGGTAATTGAGATTTTAGTAGTAGCAAAGCTCTTATAGTTTATTCATTTGAGAGTTATAATTTTTTTCTCAAGTGCCTACAACAAGAGTCATTAAGTGTATGGATCTTTATTTGAGCATTGTTGTACCTGAGCATAATAGTGTGTGTAGCAATAAAGATGAGCTTTCTAATAACACTTTTAGCACTTTGGATAGATTAAATATTTCATATATGCATTTAATGTTTCAATTATTTATTAACATTTTTAATGATCTNAAAAGTGGGACTAGATGCTTATGTTAGGACTAGTTAGATACTAGTTAATTAGTTAATTTAAATTAGTTAATCTAATTACTTTTATCTCCCTTTGAACACCAAACCATAAAATATAAAATGATAAAAATCAGATGCCTCAATTACACTCAACTATACCATTGTATGTTACTAATGTAATTAGGGATTGATGTTAAGATAAAGATTCACTCTCTAGAATACTAGTGTACCAGAAACTACAAAGACCACATAATTTGACTGGATCATGCATGAATGCTTGTGATTCATATGGTTGGGTATAAGGATACCTCATCACTCATCATTGGTACCATTGTGAGGGACTTTATTTATTGAAACATGCATTATCTAGGATTAGTGAATATTATTTATATCATTGGATGAACACAAGTTCAACATCACTCTCAAAGGTATATAAACTACTAAGCATACTAATAATTTTGTTCATTTTGCAAAATGTCTTCTTTCCACAGATGTGAAGATGTCAAATTGTCGATCCCATAGGAGTGCAAAGTGGTATATACTCATCAAGATGGGTATGTACCAAACTTCACCTTCATCCTATATTAGGATGAACAACTACAATGACATGATATGAAGGGCAACATTTTCTTGCCCCCCAATTGATTTGAAACACCACTAAATTCGAGCAATAGTGCCCCAACAGAAAATTTGTCTAAGAATCAACACAAGGAAAATTTTTTGTAAGTTTTTAGCCCATGCTTCCACTGCTAGGACTACACTCTAGAGTGTAGTCAAAGTAGCATGTAGCACATAACCAAAGTTGCAAAAAATTTTCTAAGTGTTGTGCTACACTATCATTCTCCTTGCTATGCTCCAGAGTGTAGCTAGCGTAGCATGCATTTTAGTGGCTAGTTTTTCCTAAGCATCAAGTCAAAAGATATCAAGCTAGCTCAGCATTGTAGAGCAGATTTTATAACTCCTAAAGATACCCCTCCCACTATGCTCTAGAGTGTAGCGAGCGTAGCCTAAATAAAGATTGCAAGTTTTGCCAATTTTTTTCTAAGTGTTAGTGTTAGCACTGGACTTCAATTTTTGTAGACTTTGCCTAACTATTAGGTTACACTCTAGAGTGTAGCTAGCATAGCAATGAAAGATAGCCTCCAAAAGTTTCCAGAGCTTAGCATTGACCTCTGTCTTAGCCTCAACACTCCTTTGGCAAGAAAAATTAGTAATTTGCATTTCTTTTGCACATCCCTATGTTCCAAGATTGTACCTATGCTCGATCCCACTCAAAAGAGGGGATAGCATAGTCCCAGAGCATAGCCTCCAACTTGCACTATTTTTCACTATTTGCAAGTACAATGTGGTCTATTTGGCTCTAGAACATGTAGTCTTGTTAGCATAGTCACAATTTGTTAGTCTCTTAGTGTCCATTAGAGCATGCTAGAGCATAGCACCATTTTTCTCCAATGGGAATGTAGCTAGGGTCAACGTAGCCTTGGTGCCTAATCCACACTTCATGTTAACCCTAACCCTATAAATACCCTTGTGTTTTACATTTTAGGGGTTGGCAGTTTTGGAGGGATTGGAATTTTAAAATAGTTGGCTAGCAATTTCATCTTAATGGTTGGTGCTTTGGCACTAGCACCCTTGCACTTGAACATACTTAACACCTTGGAAAAACTTTGGGACATCACCTTTACATACTATAGCACACTGTAGCTCATTGGACACCATGGTAGCCAACCCAGTAGGCTAAACTTCATAGTGGACATTAGTTTCATAGCCAAAACATCCTAGAGACTATGACTATGCTTCCTACTACACTTGCCTATACACTATGTACCTCCTCACCTATCTTTTGCAATTGTTATTCTCCCTCATTTGGGGTGGTTCCATTCTTCCTCTCTCAAAATCCTTTGCATTTTTCAAGCATTTTCTTTAGCATTTAGCATCGCACTTGCATTTTTTCACTATTTTGCATGCCTTTTCACATTTGCATCGTCATTTTTACACCAAAAAACCCTGCTATGCTTTGGCTTAGTCAACCCCAGTACTACTAAAAACACCATGCAAACCCTAGCACCCATTCGTTAAAACACGCTATAAGTCCTGGTTCAATTGACAAGACCATCTTGGGTGCTTTGCCTTCATTTTTCCCCTCTAGTGATGATCCTTCAGATGGGGGTGGGACTAGGCTATACCATGGTTGTTGACCCCTCGGTGTGACCATACTAGCCATTGACATTTTTGGTCGTTATAGTTTTCTAGTGCTAGAGTAAGGGTTGTGCCATTTCCTTCTACATTCAATGGTAGTCCCACATGCTCTCTGCACCTCTATCACTAGCTTCAAGCTAGCATAGACTCAACACCCTTGTGGACCTACCAATGTAGGAGTTGTCTATGAGCCGGTTGATGTAGATTGGACCTAGTTGTCGATTTTCCTAGAACCCGATTGGATGAAAGCCAAAGCATATCTTTGGCACTTGGCCAAAACTTTGTGTGCTTAGAAGAGCATGGCTAGCTCTCAACATGAGAGCATAGCAAGCATAGCATACAAGAGTTAATTTATTTAGTAGCATTTTCATACTTAGTCATTTTTCAACATTTCTATACTTATCCATTTTTAGCATTTGCAAATTTTGCAATGTTTGCATGTTTTATGTAGCAATATGAATCTTGAGCAACCCTCAACCTCCACCCCAAGTGTGTTTGTTGTTCAACTTGGTTAGTGAGAGGTCACAATTGATCTCCCTAGGACTAGGGGATCAACCTTGGTAGAGAGGTAGTCACTCAGGGTATGCAACCAACTACCCAAGTACATGGTGCTTGATGATGAAAAATATAACTTCCTTTGCACAAAAATCTAGGCAGTTCTATCCCTAGACCACTAAGAAATGGATACCAAACAAGGTTATGACATTATACACTAGAATAGGAGGGAGTACTTCCCTACCCCCAATGATTTCATCTCACTCACTAAGACCTTTTGGTGACTACTTGACCAACTTATTTGACTAAGTGGATCAAATGAGCATGACATAGCAACTGATTATGAGGAGCCCCTGCAAGATGGGCAAGATGAGTTTGAGGCTCATTCTGAGAATGAAAATCCATTTTACACCTCCTTCTAGTAGCCTACCTCTAGTTTCATCCCTTAGCAATCCCAACCATCCAACTTCTATCAAGTGGTTACACCCCCCTTGTTACCTCCCTAGTCAAACCCTATGGTGGCAAGTCATCAAGTACATATGCATTAGGGTGTAGGACCATTTGTCACCCCAACCTCTATACATCACATGCATCAGGGTGGTAGGACCATCTGCCACCCTTCCTTTCATGACATCCGCATAATCTACATAGCCCTTCCTACTAGCATTTTGATGCCAACGCAACCTTATGTGCATACTATGCAAACATCCCAACTACCACTGACTCAAGCATCATACATTCCACCTATTTCATCAACACCACCTATAATGGTGTAAGCAACAACTACATGGTGGGCTCTAACCCCTATGTCCATGGCACAACACACATAGAAATATGTGCAATAGACATTTCATGTGATCGTGGAGCCCACAGCAGGGCCATGTGCCACTCAAGTAGTACAGCAGGAAGCACAACTGGCATAGCCTACTACGTCCACCTTGAGCTTGGACTAAGCATTCCATCTCATCTAGACACTTACTGAGGAGGTTAAGTAGCTCAAAGCCTCCTCCTTTGAAATAATCCATGTGATAAACTTTTACCAAGACAACTCAATTAGCCCTATGATCCCATCACTAACACTACCTCCTGGGGTCCAACTTTCCTAGTTTACTAAAGGCAACGATGAAGGAAATCCTAACATCCATATAGTGATCTTCTACTCTAAATGGCTTTTTTTGTAGGCATGGTCACATGCAATCATTCATATCTTTGTCATGTCCTTGACCGGCAAGGCACTAGATTGGTATCGCATGCTCCCTAGGGCCTTCATATCTTCCTTGGAGGAATTTCTCAATCAAATTTTCACTTACTTCAAGTACAACTTGAAGCCTACGATAACCCTAGAACAACTAATTCAAATCAAGCAGGGTCAATTAGAGCCTATACAAAATTTATCCAATGTTGGAGTGCTACACTTAATGAAATTCATGAGTCCATCACAGAAACCCACTTATTGGCTAGTTTCAAAGGTGAAGTGAATGACTTCATTAAGTCAACGCTATATTACCTTGCCATGCATTCCTTGAGCCAAGTGTTTAGTCAAACAAAGAGCATTCAAGATGTAGTGGAAGCCAATAAGGACCTGGCCTATGTGGGCTAGAAAAATGCACATGTAAAGAAAGACAAGGAAAAGGGTAAGGAAACCATAACTATTAAAATGATGGCTAATGAGGCCAAGCCAAACAATGCCAAACCAATGGCCAAGGCACTCAAGACCCCAGCCAACAACAAGGTATCCAACTCTAGCACTGTGGTGACTAACCATTCCACACCATCGACAGCCATAGGGAAAGTTGTTCCAAGGGAAAGCTTTGAGTGCAAGGACTACTCAAAGTATACACCATTGCCCATCAAGCCATCAAAGCTCTTGGGACAACTACTTAACATTGGGTGCATCTAGTATAAGCAAATGTTTGAGAATGCTTGCAAGCATTGTGAACACTACTACAAGCTCCTTAGAAACCCATCAATAGTCATACCAAACAAGCCTCTAATCCCTATGCATTTTAGGTTGGACTGGTTTTTCCATTACCATCAACTACCCAACCATGACACATACTTTTTCATGTCCATATGAGATGACATACAATGCATGACTAACAAAGGCCAACTAATCCTTGATGCAACCAACCCAATTTGCCTAGAAAATCAATCAATGAAGGTCTACAAAGATCCTCTCAATGCAAGTAGTGCAAGTTATGTTATCAATGCCATTAGCATTGATGATGACTTAGAACTGGCACAAGAACCATTCGTGGTTCATGTGCCCTCTGTCAACATTGGGGCTTCCTTGGCATCAACTAGTTCAAGGTTCCCTTTTGTCATTAGAGCACCACCTCAAGTGTCCATGACATCCTTTTTGATTAGGGCCCCCTAGTATGTTGCGGTGATAGCAACCCAGACATCCTTTGTCATTAGGGTATCTCAAAATTTGGTGGTGGAAACTACATCAAGCCCTACTCATTGAAGGCCTCATCTCACATACAACAACAAGTAGTCTAGGTGGTAGCCCAGGAGGCCCAACAAGTGCCTCATCAAAAAAATGATTAGGGATCACACATGGTGCTAAGTTTTCCTAAGCCTATACTATTATCTTTTACTCCTATGGTCACATTGGTCAAAATAGCCACTGCAAGCAATCAACAACCAAGCATTGAGGCTCAAAAGTAGGCAAAGCAAACCAAGCCCAAATCTCTTCCCCAATAGATCCATCTCCTAGGTTGCATGAAGAAGATGAAAGCCAACAAAGAAACTAATAATGATAAGGATTTCCTAGATGCATTGGCACAAGTCAAATAGTCTTTAAAACAAAAAAACATAACTTTGAGCCCATATGACTTGGTCATGACCTCCTTCACTCACCACGAAGCACTACTTTGCATGTTGACCTTCATTCCTATGAAGAAGGACATCCCAGTAGATGAACAAGCCATCCATGATGTGATGCTTCCACCTACACCACAAGGATTTAGTTCAAAATCCTTAGCATTTGATGATGAGGCAATTAATGTTGACTCTAAAAAGGGTTAGGTCATTACCATGCCAATGTTCATAACAATCTATGTAAGGTAGTGCAAGATTCGTAGGGTGCATGTTGATGATGATGTGGCAAATAACATCATCCCATTTCCAGTTGTTAACCAACTTAGTCTTGCTAATCAGATCAAACCCACAAATATAATGTACCTAAAGTCCTTTAATGGATCATGCATTATCGTAATGGGGACAATCGCGATAGCTTTCATGGTAGGGGAGTAGTTCCCCACAATGACTGAATTCATCGTCATTGAGGAGATGCCTAGGTTGAACCTAATCCTAGGAAGGGCCTAGCTAGCCCAATTACAGGCTACCTCCTCATTCATAGATCAAGAAATCCACCTTTCATATGAAGGTGGAGAAGTGATCATACATAGTGATAATGTAGCCCCTCTGACCATTAACAACCTTGACATAACACAAGTGTTAGAGGTAGAATTTCTTGATGACATGTTTCCCATGAAGAATGAGGGTTAACCTTACCTGGCAGACCCACCCAAGAAACCAAAAGAGACTAACAATCTCCTCGAGGAATCTCTATGAGTAGAGTTGCCCTTTAGCACCACAGATGAAGTTCTAGGTGAATATTTCCTCATGCTGCCTAGGCCCTATGCACCCCCTAACCCACATTGGATTAGGAAGCAACTACAGGACTAAGGTATCCCCTTAGTTGAACATGTGCTAGGTGCCTACTTGCTCCTAATCTTTACATGCCCCATTTTCCTTTTTCTTGTATAGCTACATTTCACATGCTTGCTTGTGTTTTACATCCTTTGCTTTGTTATGCATTCATTCCTTTTGTTTATGTATTTTCATTTAGCTTTCTTACACATTGAAAAACACTAAAATACATAAAAATCATAAAATTTAAAATTGCAAGGCTACATCAGCATTGCTCAACTAGTGGTATTTAGTGGGGTTTGAGGTTCCTCTTGCTCTTCCTTTGTCACTTTACTAGGGCCCTTATCATTGTCTAGCGCTTGCTCAAAGCAACACAAGATAATAAATTAATCAACAAATGCACAACATGCAAACCTAACATAAAATCCAAAAATAACAAAAAATTAACTAACCTAAGAGGGTTTCACATCCATCTATGGAGGCAATCTATCAAGGCCATCCTCCAATTATTTTATGATTTTGGCCTCTAATAGCCATGTCCAATCCTTCTAGCCAAAGTCAATACCTGCAAGGGTGTTGCCTTTATCCATGGTGGTCCATGTAGGTAGCTACATCAAAAATTTGGCAAAGGAAACCATCCCTGAGGGCATAGTAATCTACTACTTTGGAGATCGATTCACCACTACATGATGAGTGAATAACTCATAAGCCTATGTCTTGTCAGTTGCCTCAAAGAACATATCATGGCAATGGCATTTGATGGACTCCTCCTTGTACCATTTAAGATACACGTCTCATTTGTCCTTGTAGTGGTGATTGTAATTATTTTGAGTCTATCCCCACTAATACACCTTTGTGCTATAATCTTTCCAATCTTGGTTCTTTTAGGAAAGTAATTCCATCTGCGAGCTATGCTCGATGATCTCTCTAGTGGCCTCATTCTTGTCCCGTATTTCCAACCAATACCTAGCATAGTTAATCTCATCTATCCACCAAGTACTGTCACCTTGTGCACAAGCTACAAAGAAGTTATAATAGGACTACAAGTCCTTCATCTGAGCATCTTGGCTTATTATCCTGTCCTGAAGATTGTGTACTCACTTCTATAGATACTTGTTAATGCACCTACAAACCCATAGTGCTCTCACACTCGAAAGCACACACTTACTCACCACCTCATACAAAAAATTGGGTACTTGCTCCACCTCAAGGGAAAACTCATGGATGACATCCACCCTAGCCATCTTGCTCAAATCCTAGCAAAGCCTAGAACCTATTGGCATACAACAAGCAAGACAGCATTACCCATATACTAAGCATTAAATCAGTATAATAAAATAAGCAAAACAACATCACATGCATACTCAGCTTGGAATTCGATTACTGTAGCTGGTCCACCATGTCCTTAGCTAGACCTTCCATGAAGGTGAACTTGTTAGGTGCCTCTACCCATGGCTCCATCTCATAGGTAGAGGTGGACACTAGACCATTGTTAGGTACCTTTGTGGCTACAAGGAAATAACACATTTAGCAATAGTCAAGTAGCCAAAGATGCAAAAGTAGAAAGAGAGCAATAACAGATGGCAACGTAGAGCACATACCTAGCAAACCCTCAAGTGTGAGAGCAAAAGGATCACCCAGCTACACACCATTAAAGAGGTTTTCAAAGTCATTCCCATTGGGGTGAAGTAGTCCCTCCTCCTCTAACTATTGGAGGACCTCTACAGCCTCACAAAACTCCTCCTCATATGCTTCTCCCTCAATCTGAGGAGGGACCTCTTCTATTCCTACTTTTGCTACTGCTCTAGTAGCCCTCTAACCTAATTTTAACAATTTAAATACATGTCAAAGTTAGCATGTTAGCACTTAGCATAACAACTTAGCATAATATAGCATAGCATAAAAGAAAAATAAAAATATAAACACATAAAATGCAAAAACTGCATCCAATAACTCATGCTAACCTACAACATCCATGCGTAAGTTGCAAAACTTCAAGTGGATCTTCTTACCACCTACCTTTTCGACATCCCATGCAAGCTCCTCTATGGAACATGGTCTTTTAATCTTTACCTTAGATGATCCCACCATCTTGGCAATGTAATGCTCTACCCTAGTTACATTCTTGGTACTAGCCGTTGGAGGCTCACCTACACTATCATGTGAGTAGTGAGATCACCCTAATGGACCTTTAGTTATTATGGAAAATGACTCACCAATCACCTTTAGGGGTCCTATGCTCACATGGTAGCAAATAGGTACTTGATCCACATCTTTGACAGTTGTGTGCGATTTTTTACCATTCATCATCTATTCTCACAAAACACCAAAAACTCCACAAACCTTCATAGGCATCCTGCAAAGACTGTGAAGTGTACATGTGACCTCACCTGGAGGTTGTTGCACAAATTTACAATATTAGCATGTAGGCCACTAGCAAGGTGAGAGGCCTAGTTGTACCTTGTGCCCTCCTCCAGCATGTCCCTCATCACTCGAGCCTACTTCATCCTAATGATTTTTCCTTAGGAAAGCAACTTCAAATATGCACAAGCACAAAAGAGAGGGTAAAGCTCATGAACCATGAGCACCTACACATTGTTAATGAGTATGCCTTTGCGAGATTGGGAACTTTCTAACCACTCCTCGACATTGCCTCAATGGTCCACCTCTTTGTTGGTCTTATCAATGACCAATGGGCCATTAGAGGGGAGGCCAAAGAGATCTGCAAAGAATTCATTAGTGAGGTCCAAGACCACCCTCACATCATGTACCCATGTGATAAAGTGATGAGTGTTGTCATTGAAGAAATCAATAATAGCAACTATTTTGATCATTGGGATACCTAGGCTAAGGGCCAAGAAAAGGTCCATCAGCCCAACCCACGTAAGACTACTAGTCAACTCCACTAGGGCCTCATGACACAACCAATGTTGTGCACCCTCAACATCCCCATACTTCATAATGAGGGTGGCCTCAGTGTGCCCATAGCTATCACTATGACCTCTCTTGAAATGATCGTAGTTAGAATATAGGCAAAGAAAATAATGTTAGCATCATGAAAAAAGGGCAAAGTAGCAAATGCATGAGAGCAAAGTGATAAATTTCTTACATGGGATAAAAGGTATGCGTAATGGTGGTGGTGGAATTGATGCCTTCTTAACACTAGGTATCCCAACCAGCCATGGGTTCAACACCTCTTATAGCGCTTCAGATACTAAGGAGGGTACTCTACCGAGTCAGACGCAATCTACCCAATCATCCTTGCATAGATGCTCTTGCAAGTTGAAAACTTCCTGCAAGGTAGTGCAAGTAAAGTTTAGGGTTCCCTCCTCATCATGTAGGTCATGCTCATCAACACTAAATGTGGCAATAAACATGAGTAGTTAGCACTTTTGTATGAGTCGATAGCCAAATGAATAATGTAAAATCATAGGAACACTTACCCTCCTACACAGTACATCATCATAGATGGGTTTCTAGAATAGGATATGCACACACTGAGCAATAAAGAAAGTGTTTCTCTTGTTATAACAACTGAACTCTATTATCTACCAAATCCTAGACAAAGGCCTAACATCCCTAGGGCCTCAGCCTAAACCTAGGCCCAAACCTCCTACTCCACCATCACTAGCAATGGGATCATTAGACATGAATCTCAAAATGCTTCAGTTTGCCCTCGGTAGCAATGTATTCATGATGACACCAGTAGCTTCTTCTACTAAGTGTGGTCACATCATCACACTAAAGTGTTGAAGTAGAAATTTGAGGAACTTGCATGCTCCTGGCTATGGACATACCACCTAGGGATCCAACTACATATTTGGTGCAAGCATGTTCAATGTAGGCTCACTCATACAATATAGGATGCCAACAAGCTTCACCACAATGGGGATTGGCTTCAATAGTACCCTACAACTATAAAAGTAACAAAACAAAAAGGCATTAGTGTACATCAGATGCACAAAAATACATTGCATTACACTTAGCAAAATTAGCAAGGTTAGCATAGGATAGTATAAATTAGAAAAAATATATGTCATTAGGATTCCCCTTTGGGCCCCGTGGGCATAGGACATTGATGCATATATTTGATGTGCCTAGTGCTCACTAGGCTACAACACTAACATAGCATTAGCATTTTTCTTTACATTCACATGTTGTGCATTATTTTGACAGCTTGGCATGTTTAGTTTGCAAGTTTGTCATTTTGACAAAGCTTTGGTATGCATCACATTCTATTTCATGGGTGGCATTCTAGCATTCTGCATTCTCACACTTAGAATTTTTGCATTTTGCAAATTCCTCCTTTTTTACACTTAGCAACTTTTCAAATTTTTTTCAACTCTAAGCAACATAGCCCAAGGTGTCACCAAAAGAAAATTTTAACTCTGAGTTACCCCTTCCCAAGAGCATAACCTAGGTAAATAAAAAACATTCTAACTATCAACTACACTCCCCACGAAGCATAGCCTCCAAAATCACAAAAACATTTCTAACTATTGGCTATGATCCCTAGGGAGCATAGTCCCAAAACATGGAATATTTACGAAATAAGAATGAACTATGACACTAGAATGCTAGTCATGACCACGATCCTTGTGGTCACATCCACTTTCCTAGCTAACATTTTGATAATTTGCACCTCCCAGACCCATTGCGCTATAGGGTGTAGCTACCCCATGGCTCCTCATGCATCCCCTGTTGCTAAGCCCCATTCAAAAAAAAGTTACAAAGCCCTACCTATTGATCATGGCCTTCTCTAAGCCATAGTCACTAAGCCCTTTCCTTTGCCTTTTTCCCCTCCATGTAATAGCAACACAAGACAAAAGAAATCATGGCCATGCCTAAACCTATGACCCTCTTATCTATGGCCGTGTAAACCACACGGTGGCTATAGCCTCTACTAAGACCTACCTAAATAAAAAGGAGAGGAAAAAAGGGTCTCATGACTGCTTATGTTCAATTCATGGCTACCCTGGCCATGGCCACAAAACGCTCATTATTTTTGTCCTTCCCCATGCCCTGGCCATGGCTACAAAATCTACATTTTTCCCTTCCCCCATGTCCCATGCAGCAAGAAGAATGAAACCCTTGCCCCACGTAGCCATGGAACCCAATCATCCATGCCCAAAAAATAAAAAATGTGCAAGAAAAACCCTCATCACCTACAAATTTACCCTCTCACTTCTTGACTATGGTGGCCTTGGTAGCCATGATGGTGGCCATCCCTACCAAGGCAAGGTACTTGAAAGCCTAAAACCCTAATGTGTTATCCTCCTAGGGTAATTAAATGTGTTACCTACCAAGATGGTGTTCCAAACTGGGAAAAATTTCCAAGTTTTTCCTAAGCATAGCAAGGGACTGAGTGTACAAAGGGGTGAGTTAGCAACCAGAGTTAGAAAATTTTCTAAACTTTTTTTGGTTGTCCCCAGACTTAGAAATTTTTTTGAATTTTTTCTGATTTCCCATTGAATGCCCATCCTAACTTCACATTCCAAGCACTTCCAGCCTTACCTAAACCTACAAATTTTGCACAAACCATGGTTTGCTATGACCTTAAACTAGACCCCATGGCTTGTTGGGGTCCAAAACTAGCCCACATACTTGCTTCTCTTGCTCCATGTTAACATACTTAGGAAAATTCTCATTGCATTACTTTCCTTATCTTTATGCATTTTGACTTTATTTGAGATAGATGTAACTTGACGTTCTTTTTTGTTGTTTTGCAGGATACTTCATAGGATTACATCATGAACATGTGTAGGCATCTTTATGCAACTCTATCCCTCACTAAGCCTTATGGTGACCTCACATGATATATTGATACCAAATGCCTAAATCTTGAGCCTAGAGCCCATGATGCACATATAGCATCTGTAGAGGCATTGCTAGATTGGCTAGACCATCTAGTTAAAGCTTTAGATCTAGAGGCAAGTGAAATCATTGAAGATCTCCTTGTTGAAGTCCCTATAAATACACTTAGTGGCAAAGCAAAAACATTGAAACTCAGTTCCTTGTTAGAGCCTCAACACACATAGAGCATCACTAAAGTCCTTAATGATAATATCAAGATGTTTGCATGGTCTTATGAAGACATGCCAGGCCTAGATCCTTGCATAGGGTAGTACAATATAATCCTCAATCCTCACATAAAACCAATTAAGTAGAAAGCCTACAAGGTTAAGCGTAAGGTGGTGTTGGTAGTTCACAATGAAATCACCAAGCCTTACAAAGCTAGTTTCATTTGAGTTGTTAACTATGTAGACTGGGTCTCCAACATCGTGGTTGTACCTAAGAAAAATGAAAGCATACACATTTGCATAGAATTTTTGGACCTAAATAAGGTGACCATTAAAGACAACTTCTCATTGCCTAGTATTGATCAACTGGTCGATACTATGGCTAGTCATGCCTTGTTGTCCTTTGTGGATGGATTTTTTAGTTACAACTAGATTTAGATCAACCTAGAGCACCAACTCAGTGCTAACTTCATGACCCCTTGGGGTATGTTTTACTATACAATGATGCCTTTTGGACTAAAGAACATAGGATCCACATATCAACATGCTATGACATATATTTTTAGTGATTATTTGCTAGAATTTCTCAATGAGTATGTTGATGACATAGCGGTTAAGTCCAAAATGGCATGCAACCATGTCGATGACTTAGATCATGTACTCAAATATTGCCTTAGACATGACTTTAGGTTAAATCCTAAGAAGTGTGTCCTTGCTGTCAAGATGGGTTACATGCTAGGTTTTGTAGCATCAGAAGTAGGCATATGCATAGACCCTATAAGTTTAAGGCCATCATCAACTTAGCACTATTGACTAACCTTAAGGAGCTACATGGGTTACAAGGTAGACTACAATTCATTCGCAAGTTTATCTCATGGTTGATTGAAAAGTTGCATCCTATGCAAAATTTTCTCAAAAAGGGAGTTCACTTCAAGTGAACACCTCAACGCCAAGTGACATTTTACAACCTCAAATAGGGGCTAGCTCAACCTCTAATAGTCTACCCTCAACAAGGAGATAAACCATTCTACGTCTACCTTGCAAACACCAACATGTCCTTCACTTCTTAGCTTTGACAAAAGTGAGACAATGGCTTAGAGGTCCCTGTATACTACCTAAGTCATACATTAGTATCCCATGAAGGAAATTACAATGATGTGAAGAAGAACTATCTCACCTTTGTCTTTGCACTTAAGAAGTGGAGGCACTATCTTTTCTACAACTAGTTTTTTTTTTTTTGTGTTTTGTGTTTTTTTATGTGTGAGAACCACACCATGCAAAGACTTATTATTTTTATTGTCTTAGCTTCCGATAATTGGGTAACATCGGAACGGTAAGAAAACTCAACAAGGGAACATCCAAGCACCCAAGAGAATAGTCAACACAAAGACATCAAGTTCCCTTGAAGTCACACCCTTT
>MNCI01003573.1:1186323-1245686 GCA_015680685.1 Gnetum montanum | reverse complement strand
CGATATCGCATACGCGATATCGCAGGGAAAGACACGATATCGCGGCTTGTGCATATCGTGTCTCATCATTAGTCCATGTTAACAGATAGAGAAAAAAGTTATAAGGGTAATTAGATTTCAATATTTAATCATAATATATATATATGATCTATGAATGAGCTCCAACAGTAAAAACAACATCCTCTAGTAAGCATATTATATTCACTTATATAAGATAATAATAATAACAATAAATGCAATACTATAATCCTATTATTTAGTCAATAACATTAGACCTAACCTATTGAACTACATCTTATAGCATTAAAGAATGAAATACATGCATTAATTTTAATAACTATACCTATTAAATTTAAAGTTATGACATGAAATCTTTTTTTTTTTCAACTCTTCTTAACTCACTCAAAAAATTGGTTGTGGGGTGGGGTAGAGATAGGGGGAAAAGAAGGATTAGCTAACCTTGGTATGGATTGTAGAAATCCAGGTATCAAACACAACTGTACTTAACACCAAAGATGTCTTGTAGACATTTTACATTTGTTTCATTTTTTTTGAATAAAATCATATTATGTACAATGGATACCTATTCCAACTTATTAATTTTTCTAAAATAACAATAAGTGCTATCATCTAAAATTTGGGTTGGGTGATGGTGGTTGGATATTTGGTTATTCATTATGCTGTATTTTATTATTTCCTAGTTACTTGTTTGATGCTATTATTCTTCTAGATGTAATCACCCTAGTACATGGCTATCCATCTTTGTAAAACTTAATTAAAAAACCTCTCATGGAGTATTTGGAACTTATTTTCTCTACATAGTCACATAGATTAAATTTTGTCTTCATTTTTACCTTTGAAGTAATACAAGTATTAGTGAAGATAAGATAGATGATTACCCAAATGCTTAGATGAGATTTTTATTAGTTTTTGAAGCATTTTTGGACTTTATGTTTTTCTATGTTGTAACGTTTATCTTATATTATTATATTTTTAGTATCCTTTCATTGATATATGTCACATATCCATTTCCAAATATTACCATTTAGTAAAAAAGATGTCATTGTATTGTAACAAATGTTTTAATTATTATAAAAAATCTAAAATAACATATTATAATAATATAAATGTATCTTAAGATGAGTTTTGGGGATTTTACTCAAGGTATTTATGCTCAAAAATTATAAGTTACTTTAAAGTGTGTAGGGAAGTTTAAAGTTATTTCAAAATAGGTTGATATTATTAGAGATTGGGTAGAGTGATGTAGATCAACATCCTTTAAATGGTCATAATTGGATATCATTGAAGTGCTAAGAAAATTAATTACTCTTAGGTCAATTTTGGACATATTTCTTACAATTTATAGAATCAATGAATATTGATATCTTTTCCACCTTTTCATAAATTGAACAGACCATGGAATGTTGCTCAGATATTACAGATCAAAATATTCATAATCCTTACTAATTTCAATCATTAAAATTGAGTAGAGATAATTATTAAAAATTTGATTTAAAAAAAACATGACCTTGATAAATTTGATGTCATTTTTCTTTAAATTTTAAAAGATTTTGAACACTTTATGCATGAGAAAGAACAATTTCAAATCAAATATATAAAAAGAATTAAGAAAAATACATGCTCTTATCTAAAGATACTTTAGCAACTTGTGACAACTAAGGATGCATATAAATGTAACTTAAAAGAAAAAATATAACTAAATCTTGATGTTTTGTATATCTTCCACATATTTTGAATAATATTTCTATCTATCTTTGTCATCTTTGATGATTTGTTAAAGAACTTTAATGAAATTGATAATCTTTGACGAGATTTCATCTTGAAATATGAATGATCTTGAAAAGAAATTATAAGAATGTGATTTGAGATTTTAAGAATAAAAAATCTTATATATAGGTTATGAAATATGAAAGATATTATAAGAGAATATGAAAATTGTGAGAATTATGAAGCAAAAATTGAAAAATGAAAAAATTTTCCTTGAAACTCCTTAAAACCCTTAAGCTTTAAGATGCACAATGATAAAATGAGAAAAGTAGGTCTCTCTTGTGAGATATAAGGAAATTCATCAATTTATGGGTAAGGTTCACTCAAGATTTTCTATTTTAGACATGTTTTGACACTATTATGGCTTACTTTTGAAATTTTCCATTTTAGAAACTTTTACATATATATGAGCTAAAATGTTGTATCAAAACATAAATTTAAACATATAACATGAAATATATAATGAGAAATGAAACATGAGAGGTAAAATGTGAGAAAGAACTTCCATCCATACTACAATATGATAGGTTTTCTTAGCATAGAGGTGTAGAGCTAGTAAAGGTGAGTAATAGGTGTCAAGTAAAGCAGAATAGGAAGATGAATTGTCATTCCCTCTATTCAAGTACAAGTCTAATTATGATGGTAGTACTAGATTTTTATTAAGAGATAGATGCTAAAGAAAGATAACACTAGGAAAACCTCCATGCATGACTTATATATATACATAATTTTCTCATTAATAAAATTTTTTTTGGTTTCTTATACATTTTTCCTACCACATCATTATACATAATATCAAATGATACATATATTTTTGTTTGCCATGACATCTAGAAATGGGATGTTATAATTGGTATTAGAGAAAATCATAATCCAAGGCTAATTAGAATCAAAGGCTAACTACAACACGATCATAAATCACAAGCCACAATCCAAGGTGAACCATCAATCATTGTTAGATGTACATCATATTTAAGAAGAACCATGCTAATGAAGAAGATTCTTTCTTAGTGACTCACATGCATTTCAATGATTTGATTTTGATGAGATCCAATGGTACTTCAATAAAGCATGTTAATTATAGGATATTTTAACAAGATAAGAGAAACATCAACCTAGGTAACTCTTTTCCATCTTGTAGTAATGTAGATTTCATTCTTAGTTATCTAGAGTAATACTTTTGTCCCTTCCACAAGGATAGTAACCCATAGTCAAAGTATTCTTCGACATTTCCTTAATATGGATCTTTCCTTCACTAAATACCTAAATTCTAATAACTTGATATTGCATATCCTTATTTGAGTCTAATCATTAATGAATAATTTTTAATTAATATAATGAAGTTAAGATATGAATGGATTACCTCTACTTTCCTAGTAAGAATCATTAACAAGTGGTTAATAGTGGACCTATAACATCCGGATAACTAGGTTTAGGATAGAAAGGTATCACTTAAATAATAAACAAAATATATAGAAAAACATAAATCACTACTTAATAAAAATGTTGGATTCCAAAAAGGGATAATATGAAAAGCTGTAGTAATTCATAAAAATAGGTGCATGGGGCCAAAAGAAGCACTAAGGAAAAAAAATGAAAATATGGTAAACTTATGATAATGTCCCATGTGTACAAAATCCAACCTATCCACTAAGAAAATAGTTCAAAGCCCTTTTATTTGAGCCAAAAATAACATTAAAAAATTTCAAAAAATATAGTGGAATAATATATAAAAATTATCTCACAAGAAAATTTAAAAATAATTTATTTACAAAAAAACATTAGTTTGTAACAATAGCAAAAATTACTTAATAAACATAGCTAGAAAAATAACCAATGCTACTAAAATAGAATTTATAACTAAGTTAGGCCTACACCAAAGATAGAAAACATATAAATAAAAATCCTAATATAAATTTAGATAACATAAAAATCCTAGATGAACATTATAGCTTAGAAGAAAATTAACTAATAATTGATAACATAATGGGTAAACTAAAATACTACAATAACATGAATCTAAGCATTAACTTATCTGTCTAACTTCTCTTGATTAAACCTAGTTGAACTACCTAGAAGACATAGAAACACAAAGAGAATTAGTTGTAGGACTAAGTAGGAAAAATAAGGTAAGAAATACTCCCTTATGGGTTTTGGTTATAGCCATCAAGTAGCTGCCAACAAAAAGTTAGCATTCAAAATAATAAATCAATATCAAATAATTAATAATAACCAAATAAAATATTCAAATTTAAATAATTAAAATAAAATTCTACAACTTCCCACTAAACCTAAATAGAATAAAAACTAAAAAAGTGATACTTATTGATAAAGACGAGTCATGTAAGTATATGAATTTGTCATAACTTGAAATTAATTGTAAATAAATTTATAAAATTACTTAAGAGGCATGATTAAATTTCATATATTTAATACAAAAAACTTAAAATTCAAAGTAAAATTATTGGATAATCATAAATTACTAGGTATAAACCTTAATAACCAATTAAGATACTTGAGCAAACCTAATGAGTCAGGTCATTGGGCCATGTCAACTGGATGCCATCAATGTGACCTTGTCAATGGGATCTTGATTACATGATTTTGTCAACATAGTGTTTCACCCATTGATGTGTACCCATCAACAAGGCATCCTATATCCCTAATAAACATGTGCCTACCCATCGCGTTTATTGCATTCTTTTCATAGTTGTAGCAAAGCACTTGCAATTTTTCCATTTGAGAGTTAGAATATTTGTTAAGTGCCTGTAGTAGAAGTGAAAGAGTGTATGGATCTTTATTGGAGCACTGTTGTACTTGAGCACTTCAGTTTGGATGGAAATAAAGATGAGCTTTTCTGGTAAACCTTGCAGCACTTTGACTAGATTAATTATTTTTCTTCAGCATTTAATATTCATGCAATTTACTTTCATATGTTTAAGTAATTAAGTAATTAATTGATTAATATCAATTTAATTGCAATACATAAGTACGATCACTTTGAGCATACGTCTAACACTTGGTAATCCCAATAATGCTTAACGTTTGGTAACCTAGTAGCACTATACATGTTCAAGATACGTACCATAAGTGGAAACAAATACTTATGTTAGGATTAGTTAAGTGATAGCTAGTTGCTAGATTAGTTAAACATTAAGTTACTTTATTCTTTATTCTTGTTCATTAGGCAACTTAATTTATAACAGATAAAAATGATAAAAATCATATGCCTTCGTTACACTTAATCATTCCCTTGAACTTCACAAGTGGAATTGGGAAGACAACGATTGCAACAGTTAGTCTCACCTCCTTGAATAAGTGTACTTAGAAATCTAAAGTCTTTGGAATTTGACTAGATTGCTAAGTGAATGCTAGTGATTCATATGGTTGGGCATAGGATATACTTGTTATTCATCATTAATGCCATTATTGGGAACTTTAGTTAGTTACATGTGCTATCTAGGACTTAGTAAAAATTATTCAACATCATTGGATTGAACATTAAAGTTTCAGTTATTCTAACTAATAATAATTATAAAAAGCACATTGATTTTTCTTTTAATCCAAAATGTCTTCTTCTTATAGGGATGATTCTCCACCAAAATTTGAGCATGCATCCAATCAAAGGAATGAATGATCAAATTAGCTAGTGCCCCAACAGTACTTAGTGCTATATACTCATCTTGATAAGTATGTGCCCAAATTTACCTTTGTCCTACATCAAGATGAATAGATGCAATGGAGGAACATGGAGGGAAACATTGTATTACTACCTAATTGATCAGTTTCTACCATGCTCCAACAAACTCTTGTGAGGTTGGGCATCCAAGGGCTCCATGTTGAGTACATTGTGTAGGATCATGACTTTAGGGATTACCATCCCATTAAAGCACAATGCAAAATTAATCGGCAAGAAGAGAAGTGCTATGAAGTTGTCAAGGAGAAATGGTTCGATAACTCCTTGTTCTCACTAGGAAAAAAAATAGTGAGGATCCCTTCTCTAGGGGTTCTCATTTCACTAACACTCTTCCCCTTAGTTTCAACAAAGGGGGGTTAAACTAGAACTTACAATCCACTATAAATAATTTTGGTTTAGGTAAGAATGAGTCTCATGATCATGGGGGATCCAAAGGTGGGAGTCATGGTAGGGATAGGGACAAGCATCATGATGATGATCATGGCTATGACCATCAAAGCGAGGGTGGCAAGCATCATGGTGGTAGTCCTCTTTCTTTTTCATGTTCATCATCCTCTTCTTCCTCATCTAGCTCTGAGTGAAGCTGCAAAGGATGTGACCATGATGGAGGTAACCAACAAGACAAAGATTATCATAGGGTCCATTGGACAAGTTGAGTTCAAAGGCTTGGGCAATCAAGGGAGGCCTACCACCATGAAAGAAGGGAAAACAAAGGGCATCATAGGTATCATGACCATCACAAAAATTGTGACTATGGTGAGCCTTTTCTTATAACTTGAAATATGTTGAATATCGCAGAGGCAATGAGAATTCCAACAAGGCATGAGAAAGATAGTAGAATCAAGTAGTTAGATATGAACAATATTTCCAAGTTTGAAGGGGGATATAACTTAGACCCATAGAAACATGTACAAGCCTTTCACAATGCCTATGCCTTATAGAACGTGGAGAACGAATGGAAAAAACTAAATTTATTTCCAAGGACACTCATAAAAGAAGTTGAAAGTTGGTATTGGTCCTTGGAGATGGAATCAATTCACAAATGGAGTACAATGCTTGAGCTTTTCAATGACAAGTATCAAATGTACTCTTGAGTGTCTAATCTAAGAAAGTAGATCCAAGGTTGAAAACAAGGAATACATGAACCCTTAGATGTAGGAATGGGTAGGTACTATTCTCTTTTGCATCAATGCCATGTCCATGATTATTCTTAAAGGGAGTAGCTTTGCCATATCATAGATGGGCTTTGCTCAGAAACAAGAAGAACTCTTGGGGTCTATGACCAAGGGAGACTTTTAGAACTTAGAGCTCATCAAATTCAAAGGCTGATTGAGTAGGTTGCTAAAGAAGAAGGAGAGTTAAGAAAGAGAGAAAGTTCTAAGGAATACAATTGGGATCCTTTCATCAGAAAAAGGGAGGTCTAGTTTTGTAACAATGAAGAGGAGGCACCAATTGATGAGATGGTGCAATGAAAGACCTTGCAGATTTAGAAATTTATCTCTAAAATTTCATCTAAGGTAAACAAAATTTGGGACTCTTTAGATGAAATTTTTCAAAATGCTATGAAAATAATAGAGGCATCCAAAGAGCCAAGTAGTGATTGTGATCATAGGAGAAGGAATGAAGCTGAATGTGTTGACCAAAGGGATAAGGGAAGGGCTTTTGTAGTAGAGGAGGTTGTGGAGTTTGAATCAAATGATGATGATGGATGTGTCACCTACTAATACAAACATCCTAAGGGATGTTTCCCTATTATGTCACACTTATAGAAATCTAAGGTGTACACTCTAAATCCTAGATTGACTAGAAGGTAAGCACCCAAAAGTTTGCCTTATCCTCAAGGCAACCAAAGGAAGTTCCACCAACAATAATCCTATTATCCAAGTGGAGCTCCACCACAATCTTAGAAGAAATGTCATCAATGGCAGCACTCACAATCATGGGGGATGCCATCACCAAGGCAACAATACCCTTACCTATAGCCTAATCCATATGGGTACTATGTTCAGTAGCCCATTTCTCTGTGTAACTATTCCACTCACATCTCATTCCAGCATCACTACTACCCTCTTGAGTACTACAAAGTTCAATCTCCATCTCCAAGAGGGGAATCCCCATATTCTTATCATCCTTCTCATTGTTCTCCACATGTTCCTCCACCCTCAATCCAATTACCACCTACTCCATCAATGCAAGGTGAGATTCTAGCCTAGTCATAGCAATGAAATACTACCAAGGCTATCAACTTACAGTCGACTCCTCAGCCAAGTGGTTTGGAAACAAAATCCCAAAAATGACCATTCTTTTGAATCAACAATCCTACAAAGCCTTCAAAGATTTATGCAGTTAATAACCCTGCTTCTTCCTCACCCTCTACATCCACTCCATTCAAGTACCCTTCAAACAAAACACCTCCCAAGATGCATACCGTCATGCTAACCTATGCAATAACTGATTGGATAAAGGCTAGCCAGCTTCCTAGGAATCTAATCCTAAATGTCCCTTAATTAATTTGCAAATTGCTAGGAATGTGCCATGTAAGGCTCTTCTTGATTCAAGTTCTGATGTTAATCTAATTTCACATGAGATGTACAAAGCCTAGAACCTACCTCCACTTAAGAAGAGTAACATTCATCTTGAGTTGGCAAATCAATCCATCATTATTCCCTTAGAACTAATTGAGGACATTGTGATCATCTTCTATGGTTGGTCCTATCCTACTGATTTCCTAGTGATTTGAGTTGATAATTGTAAAGGGGACTTCTCAATCATCATAGGAATGGGTTAGCTAAGCACCATTGATGCACAACTAGGCATTAGAGACCATTTTTTGGAGATTTCCAAAGAAAATGCATTTGGAAATATCAAGAAGAAGAGAGTTCCATGCATTGCATATAGTGATACAGGGTGCAACTATGTGTAGAGACTATGAGCTATAAAAAGGATATCAATCACAACATGCAGACAATGTGTAGATAAATTTGAAATCCAAAGATGCCTATATGAAATAACCATAAAATAAGAGGATACCCGGTGGCTAATCATTGATTCTGAAAGCAACACACTTTGCATGGAACCAATTGAGAGCCTAGTGAATACCTATGTTGAAGGCATGGATGAACTGGAGTGAGTTCATTGCCAACTCTTTAATGATGAACTTCATGATACTTATTGGGAAGATTTGGAAATCCTTGAAAATTTCAAATAGGAGCCCTTAGAGTTGAAAACTCTACCTGGTGGCATGGAGTATGCTTTCCCAAAAAATGGAAAGCCGATGATAATCAATGCCAATCTTTCTTCTAAATAAAAAGAGAAGCTATTGAAGGAGGTTAACAAATAGCCAATAGCCTTTACTTGGTCATATCCTAAATTCACTAGGATTAATCCTAGGATATGCCAGCATTGCATCTATACTAATCCTTTCATAAAGCCAAAGAGGTAACAATAGTAGCAGTTGAACCCCAACATCAAGTAGATCATCAAGGAGGAGATTGAACAACTCCTCAATGTGGGGTTCATTTATCCCATTATGGATAGTGAGTGGGTTATCCCACTAGTGATTATGCCAAAGAAAGGTGGCAACTAGAGTGTCTATATTAAATTTAATCTATTGAACATTGTGACCTACAAAGATTATTTCCCATTGCCATTTATGGACCAGGTGTTGGACACCATCTCTAGGAATTGCTACTATAGCTTTCTAGATGGTTATAGTGGCTATAACCAAATTTAAATTGCACCCAAGGACCAAGCCAAAACCACATTTACAAGTCCTTGGAGGATGTTCACATACAGAAATATGCCTTTTGGTCTATGCAATGCCCCTACAATCTTTCAATGCCTTGGTATTAACATTTTTCAACAACATATTAGTGATGGAGTGGAATTCTTCATGGATGACTTCTCCACCTATGGTACTACATTTGAGCAAGTCCTAGATTATCTTGAGTAAGTGCTTAAAAGGTGTATGAAGACTAACCTTCAGCTCAATTAGTAAAAGATCCATTTGATGGTCTAGGAGGGCATTGTTTTGGGGCATAGAATCTTACAAGCAAGGATCCAAGGAATTACCCATCAACCCGAAATTTTCAAAGATGTTCAGTCATTCTTTAAACACACTGGTTACTACCAAAAATTCATAGAGAATTTTTCTAAGATCACTAAATTGTTGGTGAAGCTGACAAAGAAAGATTCTTTGTTCATATGGATCAAGGAATGAAAAAAGGGATTCCAACAACTCAAATAGAAGCTAATAGAAACTTTAATTCTATGAGCCCTTGATTGGTCAAGACTATTTCTCATCATGACAGACATATCAAATTATTCTTTCGAAACCATGCTTACACAATTGAATGATTAGAAACATCCATACTACATCCATTACACAAGCTAAAGCATTGTGGATGCATAACTAAACTACACCACAATGGAGAAAGAACTAATGGTGATGGCGTATGTCTTCAAAAAATTCAGGCACTATGTGCTTGGGTACAAGGTATTCATGCACATAAATCATAGTGCAATTTGTTTCCTGATGAACAAACCAATAGTGTTCCCCCTAAAACACCATAAAATATGCATGTTATAACCAATCTTTATCATGTAGCTTTCACCCCATGAAACTGAATTCAAAAATTCATTGTAAACGTAAAAATTATAATCCAAAATGGGTAATTTCACATACTTTATATTTTTGGGATTTAAAAATGCCTCATAAGTGGTCAAATCTTCATTCCCCAAGTTAAAAAAAAGTCACCTAGTATCTATATTTGGACTTGGGGAGGGGGGGTACGATGGTTTCAAAAATAAATTTTGGAATACCAGAAAAGATAATTTGATGGATTTTATAGGGGGTATACATTTTTCTACATTGGAAACACATGCAAGAGGGTAGATCTCACCTACCCCCAGCATGGAAGGATGGTGGTGTTGGAAACTTTCTCTCCTCAACATGGAGACCACATGCATAGTATAGATGCTTTTCCTTCTTAGCATGGAATTTTTTCCCCAACATGGAGTCTTCATCCCCAGTGTGGAAGCCACAAAAGCCAAAATTCATCACTTCATGCACTTTAATGTTGACCAACCACTTTAGCAAGCATGGTGGAGAGCTTAGTGTAAAAGATTCATCTCCAGCATGGAAGGTGTGTCCCAATTACTATTTATAGTAAATGTAATGACCATGTGGGGAAGCACTTACTATGTATATGAACCCCCCAAATTTGGGCACCCATCTCACCTAGATTTGTAGCCAATTTGTAACAGATTTGTAGCCATTTCATAGCCAATTTGCAACCATTTTCAAAACCAAATTATAGCCAATTTATAGCCCCATTCATTGTCCAAAAAGCCTATAAAAGCCAACCTCAAATACCATTTATAGGTTCCAACGATTTTTCTCACGGAGGAGCAATTTTTCTCAAAGTTAAAGCAAATTCTTAGCAAAGTTCAGCCATTTTTATAATTCAACACTTGGAACATTCTTAGGCACTCAAGATCTCTTGCAAGTTCCCATACCTACATTCTCTTGAACCCTAGCATGGAAGCATTATAACCTTGAGATTTGTCGATATTGGGTGTCAACACTGCACTTCTAGGATTTCCAAACCCTAGTGTAGAGCAATTTGGCATCCAAATTTTCCACTTTTCTCACCCCCCCCCCCCCTCTCCTCTAGTAGTGACCCAAATTGTAGATTTAAGGTTGCTATAGTGAAGGAATGTTTGATAGCATTATGAGTGGCTTAGCACCCAGATTGTGGAGCAAATCACATCGACTTCAATAGGCTTTGAACTCTTGCATAAGTGAACTTCCTTTCTACTCATCCAAGAACCATTTGTACACATTTTTCTAACTTATTCTTTATTACTTCTCAATAAAGTTTTAAATTTTAAGTTTTATGTTCAAAAATAAATTTTATTTTCTATCCATTATTTGGAATCTGTTTGTATTCCCATGTTTTGCATCTCATAAATCCCTAGTTGATCTATCAAACTAGCTAAGGTACCTCAAATTCCATTTCTCTCATGAAGGCCCTAGGGATTTAGGGTTGGAAAACTACTACATCCAGGATCCTTGGTTTTTTCAACAATCGAGGTTTTTAGTTGTAATAGTTTTTCTTGGTGCTACAAGAAGGACCTTCACGTAAATTCTATGATCATATCTATTCTTTTTTGTTGCAATTTGCAAGATTTTTCTTGTTTTTTGCAACCAAAACCTTTGAATAATAAATTCTAATCTTTTTCCCCCTATGATCAAAACTACAGCATGGAAGTTGTAGGTTGTTGGGTTTTGGCTTTTCACATCACTTACTATAAATTTTATAGCCCAAATCCAGCATTGATATCTCTACCCCCTTTATTTTTCCTTCCTACTACCAAAAATTTATCCTCTAGTTTCTAAAGTGGATGGTTCAAATCTTCCATAAGTTGGTTTCCCCTCCATTTTTCCAAGATAAGAAAATTAGCAGCTGGCTAAAACCAGTTTTAGTAGAAACGAACCAACTTTCCACTTTTTTTTTAGCCTTCCCCTCATCAACATTGAGGTAGGAGGTGTGAGATTCCCATCATCTCATCCCTCCCTCTTTTTCCCCTTTGTCATACCTAGTGTGGAAGCAATTGGGAGGCTAGTGTTGGTGAGGTTTGTTACCAATTTAATGACTAGACCTACTTTTATTGCAAGTTGAAAGCCATTTTCTAGTTTTTTATCTATAGGTGGTTTGGGTGCTAAAATTTTACAAAATCTACTATTAATTCCTAGAGAAAACTAATGTGGAAGCCTTAATAACAATTTAATTTTTTCAACCACATTTTTTGCCACTAAAGTAATGTTGATTTCCATACCAAGAAAGCCTACTTTTCCCTCCTTTGTGGTAAAAGTTGATAGCTTTCCAAAACCATCTTTGGAAACTACGAAGTCTCCATTTTGGTCTTCAAACTTTTCCCCCTCTCTCCAACATTGAAATAATAAGGTGTGAGATTTTTTATGGAAAATAGACCATAGGTAGTTATGCCAACTCTTACTTAAGGTTTTCAAAGGCTTCTTGACATTAAGTTGTCCACTCATAATGAACTCCTTTCTTAAGCAAGTGTTGCATGGATTGTAATTTATCTGTAAGCCTAGCGATGAACCGCCAGATAAATTGTGATCTACCTTGTAATCCCTGAAGCTCCTTAATGTTAGTTGGTATTGCCAATTTGGATATAGCTCTAAGCTTATTAGGATTGACACATATTCTTGCTTTGGATACTACAAATCCAAACATCTTACCCATTTTAATATCAAAGACACACTTCTTGGGGTTAAGACTAAGCTCATATTTGAGACATAATTTCAACACAAGATCAAGGTTATGTGAATGGTCATTGGTCATTTTGGACTTAATGGCTATATCATCCACATAGTCATTAAGCAATCCTAGCATGTGATCACTAAAGATATACATCATCTCTTATTAATAAGTTGTGCCTACATTCCTTAGGCCATAGGGCATCATGGTGTAATAAACGGTTCCTCAAGGGTTCATGAAGGTCCTACAAAGTTGATGTTCTATATTAATTCTAACTTGGTTGTATTCTGAGAACCCATCCATGAATGATAGCAAGGCATATCAAGCCATAGTATCAATAAGTTGGTCAATACTAGGTAATAGAAATTCATTGTTTATAGTTTCCTTATTTAAGTCTTGGAAATCAATATAGATATGTATACTTCCATTTTCTTAGGGACTACAACTATGTTGAACACCCATTTTGTGTAATCAAAAACTTGAATGAAATCATCTTAATATAGTTTTGTGATTTCATCATGAACTTCTAGGGCTAAGTTTGGTTTAATGTTATGAACTTTTTTCTTAACTAGCTTGATACTAGGATCAAGTATGATGTTATGTTGCTCTAGGTATGGGTCAAGACCTAGCATTTCTTCATAAGACCAAGCAAAGGGCTTAATGTTCTCTTAAAGAGACTTGGTAATTTCTTGAGCCTGTTGAGGTTCTAGTAAGAAAGTTAGTTTCAATGTTTTCTCCTCACCACTATGTGTCATTATAGGAATCTCAACCAAAGAGTCCTCAGTAATGTTACTAGCCTCAAGGTCAAGGTTTTTAACTAGGTTTTCTAGCCCCTTGAGAGGTGTCTCTATTGAGGCTATCTAATCGACTAGGCTCTCAAGCTCAAGATCTAAATGATTAAGGGCAATGGATCATTCAACATCACCATGAGATCCATTTAGGCTCAAAGGTAAATTGATTTACCTCTAGGTGTTCATACTCTAGTCCTACATATCAACCATAAGCATAATAAATGGTACTTGTGTGATAAAATAAGCAAATAATGCCAAAATAATGTGAAATACTCTAGCAATTATGCATGGATAAGCCAAAATAGGTTTCATCAACAGTCACACAAGGTCCAAATAAGGTCCACAAAGGCTATAAGAGGTAGGTGAAGAAAAATAAGGTGAAACAATGGCTAAATAAGATCAAGCAAAGGCTAAATGAAGGTAGAATGTAGTCAAATGAAGGTCAAATGATGGTCAAACTCCATCCAATAATGTAAATTAAGGTTAAAGCATGGTCAATGAAGGCTATAAAAGGGGAGTTAAAGTAGGTAAGATGCACCAAAGGTTAAAAAACATGAAATGAGGCCAACTAAAGGCCAAACAATGGTAAAATGAGGCCAAATGATAGTCTAATGATGGTCAAGCATCATTAAATAAGGTCAAACAAGGCTAAAACATGGTTAACAAAGGTTATAGGGGATATGAAAATATAGATGGGGTAAACTAAATGCCAACTAACATGGGAAAAAGCTAAAAGGTAGCCAAATGATGATCAAATGGGATCAAATAGAGCTCAAATGATGGTTGAATCCCACCCAATGATGTTTCGAATGGTCAAACAAGGTTACAGTGATATCCAATGGTGTAATTTGATATTAAAGAAAGTTCTCTAAGGTCAAAAGATGCCAAATGATAGGAACATTTGATGAAATAAGGTCAAATGATATTGAAATGACAAAAATTAACCCAAATAACATCGAATGATAGGGCAATGAAAGTCAATAATGCATAACAAAGTCAAACCAAGTCAAAACATAATGAAACAAGGCTAAACTAGTCAAGGTGAGAAACATGGGATAAAACATGGTCAATGTTGTTTAAGTAGAATTATATTTTTCTAATTTTAGATGTTAGCAGGCCATGGTAGAAGGATACAAGGTTGATGGGGAAGGTTGTCTCAACGTTGTTTGAAGGTGAAAATAAGGCCACTTTTGGCAACTATGCTAGAGCCACACTAGAAATATGCTAGCCAACATGGCTCTAGCATGACTTAGCATAGTTCCTAACAAAATTTGGATTTCAGGGTCTTTTATGGCCAATTTTGGATTCTTCATGGTTCAAATCGATAGCACAATGGATTAGGAGTGAATATTGGTCAATTTTCATGTTTATTTGATCCTCCAGAAGCTATGAATGCTACTTAGAACTACCAACTACACTAGGACTAAGCTAGCCAACATGGTTCCATGAGAAAAAAGGATTTCTGGCATCCCAAGGTTAAAATTTTTTCTCCACTAGCTTCATAAGGTAGTGTAGGGGTATTAGGGTTATGCATTGATCATTTGAAGGTTAAAATAGGATTTTGAAAGTGAAATTTGAAAAAATCCCCCTTTGGAATACACTAGCCAATGTAGTTGGAGGTGGCCCTAACATGGATAGATAGAACTTAAGCTTTTGATGATCTAAACAAGGCCAAATTATAGCTAGCTCTACGGTTTCAAGGTTCTAGGCTTACCCAATTAACTTTTAGGTCATTTGGAGTGTGGTGATGCTAGTAAAACCTTCCTGGAACCCCAACTACACTAGAGCCATGTTGGCTAGCATAACTCTAGCCTTCCTCAATATAATTATACTTGAGTCTTGATTTTTTATGAGTTTTGGTGGAAAATTGATAAGTTTTTGAGTTGACCAAGGTTTAGGCTTGAAATTTCTAATTTGGAAGGTTGTTGAGACTCAATATGGTCATCCCCCCTAGATTACACTAGCCAACATAGTCCTAGCATGGATGGGAGGGATATGATGTATTTTTACCATTTTTAACTCCATTTTCAAGGCTTGATGATCTCTGAATGCTTTAGTAGGGTTCTAGAGATAGGATGATGCACCTAGAGGTCAATTTGACTTGTTTATGATCTATTTTTGAGTTTTCATGGAGGAGCCACACTAGGACTACACTAGCTATCACAATCCCAGGTCTCCTCAACATGGGTCCAAGGTTGAAGTGGGGTTTAACTCATTTTTTCATAGTTTTATGGCATTTCAAGTTTTCTAGAGACCCAAGAAAGATGTGAAGGCTGGAATATGTCATTTCAAAGGTTATTTTTGGCATTTGATGGCCAAACTTCAACCAACCATGCTAGGACTATGCTAGCCAATGTAGCTAGGGTGCTCCCAACATGGTTCCAAGGTTAGGATGGGGTTTTAACTACTTTTCCTTGGTTATTTGACATTTTAGGATAACTAGAGACTCCAAGGAGGTGTAAAAGTCAAGAAATGCAAATTCGAAGGCTACTTATAACATTTGATATCCAAAACCGTACAAACCACACTAGGACTATGTTGGCCAATGTGGTTGGGATGCCTCCTAATGTGGTTCACCCAAGAAAGTTATTTTTGACACTTTTTATCAACTTTTAGAAGGTTCCAAAGCTATTGAAGGCTCTGACTATGGTTTAGGTCTTAGAGTGATCATTTTGGATTCAATTGAAAGTTTGGTTAATTTTTGGAACTCCCCTCCTCCTTAGGACTACACTAGCTAATGTAGTTGGAGTTATGATGAACATAGTTACCCAAAATAGTTGATTTGGCTATGGGTTTTAGCTTCTTCTAAAGTTTGGTACCTTTCAATGTGTCAACCTCTATTTTCAATTTTTGGTATAAATGGTTTTGACTTCAATGTGTTGTGGATGGGTGGATAGAAGGTAGGTTTTTGTAGTAATTAAGGTTTGGAATCCATCCTAAGGCTTTTTAGAGACTTAATCCTAGTGTAGTTCTTGTTAAGATGCCCAAATCCTAGTATTTTAGATTTTACTTATTTATTTGGGAGGCATCCACTAGGGTCCACCAAAATTTAAATTATTTTTAAAAATTAATTTTCCCACTAACCCAACATAGTTCCCACCTTCTAATTGTGAAAATGGAGTCATGTGGTAGTTATGTGGGTGTTTTAGAAATGGTCATCAATGCATAAGTTTGGAAGTAATCTCCACATTACAATTTTACTGAAATTAATTTTTCTAACCCATTTCTTATCACAAAGAATCAAAGCTTTTACAGTAATTCCATCCTCAATCCTTACCCATCCCTACTATTTCTTGGTCATTCTACATCAAGGAGCAATGTAGTTGGAAAGAGATTGAAGGATTTTGAAGATTTCTTACATTATTGATCAAATATGTTTAATAGAAGGACAACTAAAACCAAAAATATAGATTTGGAGAAGGCAAGTACTACTACCAAAGGGCTTTCAATTCTACCACAGCCTTTATTAGGAGAAGTATCCTTCACCATGATTGCTAGTACACCATTCCTAGCCATTTCTTATGAATTCTTGCTTGAAACCTAAGCATTGTTTCTTAGCTTGGCTTGTATGTTGCATGAAATTTGGCTTTGGTTGGCTCAAAAATTGTATTTTGGCTATGGTTAAGTATTTGTTGCATTATTTTAGTCTTAGGTATAGGTCATGTTAAGTTATGAATTTTTCCCATGCCTTGTTTTGTGTGTTTCTATTGTTTTCTTTGAAAAAGAAATGCCAATTTTGTATCTTTTTAATAAGAAAATGGAATTTTTGGCTTTTGGGATCATAAGGTTGTTTCCTACTATTTATTGGTTGAACTAGTTTTGGAACCACTAAATTTTGACCTATAATTGATTTGTTATGAATTTTTCCATAGGACAGTGCATAGTGAAATTTTTTATTTTTACCCCCTCAAAGCTAATAGTGTAAACACTATAAAGAAATTTTTTTCCAATGTCCTAGCTCCCTAAATATGTCTAAGACCATCTAGTAGGGTTTTGAATTTAGTTCTAGAAATGTTTTTTAAAAAATTCATGTTTTTTGTTAGGCTCTCACTGTAGCTATTTTTATGCAGTTTGGTTTTTTGTAAAATTTTTGCAATGATTTTGAATTGTTTTATGAAATTTTTCTAAGCCTAGAATTATAGTTTTGGTGCTAAATTTTTGCTGAATTTCATACATGTATAATTCCTAGACTCAGAAAAAAAATCTTTTAGTCCAAATTTATAATTTTTGAGTTGGTGTTGACTGCCCTATCTAGTTGTAGTTTTAACCTTTAGAACTGCAAATCCTCCCAAGGCGTATGAGCAGTGCTGGTCTATTTCTGGTAGTTTTTGTGACAATATCAAAAACCCCTAAGGTCATGTACATGTTTTATTTTGATTTCCAATAGTTATTATAATTTTTCAAAATGTTTAACTAGTCCCCCTAGAGTTTTTCCTACAACTAATTTCACTATAAACTAGGACTTATAGTCAAAATTTTGTTAAATTCAAGTTGGTATTTTGTAATTGTTGTTATAGGTTAGATTTTGGTACAAGCTAATTCTCATGGCTTTAATTTTTTACATAAATTTTTTGCAATTTTTATGTATATTTTTTCCATGAGATTGCCATTGGTGTTAATGGGTCATTGGATATTTTTGTTTAATTTTTTGGTTAAATTTTTCCTTGGTTCTAAGGGTTGAAAACTGTGAATTTCATTGTTTAGTTTGATGTAAAACATTGACATTATGCTTATGGTTATTTTCTTAATGGTTGTTAAAATTTTCATTATGATCATATAAGATTTTGATGATTATGGTTGGATTGTGTAAGGCCTTCTTGAAACTAATTTTCGTGGTGATTGAGCTTGTTGGGCTCCTATGTTGTATTCACACACTACGGCCCAACACCCCACCTACTAACATGGTGTTGGACGACGGCTCCCTTTGGTTTAGGCTAGAGGTGAAAGAGTTCTTGGCCTTTCCACTATAGAACTTCAGTGTGATGGTGTGGTCACACTTAGCATTTGAAATAGTGTTCATCATTATGGAAACCTTACTACCCCATTCTACTAGCTTGATCATTAAATTCATAGTTGATGATCCTAAAACTCATGTTGAGGGTGACCAATTTAATAGTATATATACCAAAGGGACATGTTAGTTGTTCAAAATCTGGGGTATGCTCGAATTCATCCAGTACAACACCAAAAACATGTTACTGATTGGTCATCATGTCAACACATTGTTTTAGAATCATCCTAGTATTATCTACCATGTGGAAGGGTAAGAATAACTTTTGGTTTTTTTTGTTTCATTTTTTATTTCATTAGGCCACTTGGATTTAACAATTTCTATTTGAGTTTGAATGCTTTCAGGTATAGGGTAGATAACCATGGGTTCATCAAGAGTGACTAGCTCTTACCCTTGGCCCAAACAATGCTAGAGGCCTTTGCTAGAGCCAAGTATAAAGTCTCATGGTGATCGAGCAACTCAAGTATGACTTTGGCAAGTATATCGCATGTTATTCCTAGGCCTACCATAGGTGTCTAGCTAACAAGACTATCCATAATTGATGGGGTATTCCAAATTTTGGTGCATAGACATGTATACCCCTTAGGGTTCCCATGTTGCCTTCCTCTAGCAGCCAAATTAATAATTCTTATGTTTTACTTTTTATATAATGTCAACATTTTCTAGTTATATAGTTGTTAGGCTATCTAGGCTTCAATTGTGTAATTGGTTTTATCAATATGGCTACAAGTGTTGTTTTTAATTTGTTATGTTTCTTACATGTATTTTTTTATTTTGCATAATGTGCATATGCCAAAGCTAATGGGTCATTTTTATTATGTTTTAGGGGCTAGGCCATCATCCATCATAGTCATGATGACTTTAGAACATGCTAAGGAGACACTCATCCTCAAGTTCGCTGAGGTGGATGTAGCATAACATTGGTAAGATAGCCAAGCATCCAAGGAGATCCAAGTGAGGATTTCCAGTGTAGGTTTTCTTGACTTATTCATGGCTCTTTTCCCAATCATCTCTACCTTTAATATGGTGAACTTCATCAACTCCTTTAACAAAGAAGTGAAGAAATTTTTCACCCAAGTTCATGGTGTACCTATCACATTGGTCATTAATGAATCTAACTTTGGAGACATCTTTAGCATCCCTTATGAGGGAATGGTGGTTACCACAAGCTTGGGAAAGAGGGGGATCATCAAGAAAAGGTGGAAGAATGGCTAAACACTCATCACAACCACTCTAGATTAACCCTAAACAACTATTAGGTCATAGAGGAAAACAAGATATATCCATTGTTTTGGTCCTGGTATTTTCCAAAGCTGCTATCATAGAAGAAGATCCTAGGCATCAAACAAGCATGATCCATGAAAAAGTTCCTCATCAAGGATGCACAATTAATCTAAATTGCTCATTTGATTTTCAAGCTATGAGGGGAGATCTTGAAACTTTGGAAGAACCTTAGAATGATATGCTACATGTACTTTGCATCTTTTATAGCATATATAAGGCATTTTCTAGAGTTCTTGGTGGTGAGAAAGGATGGACAATGGATAATTCAAGACCCAGCCCAACTCTCTTAGCCATGGGTGAAACGTGTTTTTCCAACCATGTAGGCTTAGAACCCACTAGAGGATGTTGGAGAATCACTATTTATTACCACTAAGTACTTTAGTGGTATGCATTGTCCTTCCCATGATAGCATGGGGATTGAACTCCAAGTTACCCATGGGAATGTTCAAAAGGCAAAGGAGTTACATGCTAAAGTTGACGAAGGAACCAGAGTAAAGTTAAAGAGGCCTATGATTGAGGAGATAGCACCAGTTTTTGAGTAGCCTACAAGAGGAGACTCATCATGAAACTTGATCAAGTGCATCATGGAGTTACAGTTACATTTTATTTTTGTTATTTTATTCAATTTCTTTGGCATTTATATTTCATATTACATGGTCATGTTATTACTTTTTTTAGCCAAAATATGCTAAGTGATTCTATGTCTTGTCTTCATTGTTCTTGTAGGTAAACAACAAGAACTAGCAACCTACATAGTAGTAGTAGAGGCTAAATAGAAGCATCTAGAGGAGGAGGCATTACAATAGAATGAGGATGAGGGGATATCCAAAGCTACATTGGATGACTTCAATGCTATATTTGATGGTTCATAGTTAGGTGAACCTCTCACTATTATCCTAGATGATATCCCAGGTACTTGTGGATTTTGTTTTGTTGCATTTTTATACTTTCATGTTTGAACTTGGTTATAATCATTAAACTATTATCACATTTTTTGTAGCTCCTCAACCTCAACCAGGTGCTTCCATGTCTACATTTCACATGAAACCATAGGTAGAGGTCCCAAGAAAAAAATAGAGTTCATGTGAGGAATGACCAAAGACATGATCAATCGGATGCAACAAATTACTACTAATGTTGATAAGAACCTTATCTTATTTTTCTTTTAATCATTTTTATCATTTATCTACTTTTTTTATATGGGTTTTATGGTTATATGATCTTATTTTTTAATCATTTTTTGGTTATTTTTTTATTCATTATTTACTAATTTTTATGTGTTTATGTTGCTTGTATTACTTATAGTGTCAAAGGTTGGATGGGATTCCAATTGTGCCATTGAAATTGGTGAGCTTCCTATCTTGCCACTTGAAGTGAAAAATGTTTCATGAGGTTATATGAAAATTCCATTGAATGTGAATTTTCATGTGCTAGAACCTTGTGGGAATGCCAACGTTCCAATGAGTTCCTATGAGAATGAGTTGTAGCATTGGAAATAAAAGCCAAGAAACAAGTTAAGAAGATTAGAGATCTCAAGGATCATAAGGAGTTTGTGGAAACCCAAATGGCTAACAAAAACTCCTTATGAATAAAAGAGACTGAATGGGTGTAGTCTTGAAATGCCATCCATAGCAAAGTTCCTCTTACCAGGGACCTTGTAGAGTAGAAGCTGCAAATGGACCTATTGGCTCATAAGGATAGGAAGTGGAGGGACTATTGTGTTTAGGCCCTTGAGTGGGGCTAAGCACAAAAGGACCATAAGAAAAAGTATAAGGCTGAATGGTAAAGCTACCTAAAGTGGCTAGAGAAGGAGTCAATCAAGAGGTTCAAGTTGGAGCTATTCATGAGGAAAATCAATGTTGGACATGCCTTCAAGTTGTTTGAAAGCTCTCTAGTGATAGCTAATTCCCCAAATCCTCAGGTGACTCCCACTTCCAAAGAGGTGACTACTACTACATTTTCATGTGAGCCACTCACATGGACTAACATCAATGAGAGCAATATCCTCACTAGCTTTAAACTTGGGAAAGTTGATTGGGCCCACATGACCAAAGACTAAATTCTCCATCATCTAGAGGTTGGTCTTTGAAGCTTTTCCATAGAGGATATTGCTTTAGAATATTTCCAAGTTTCTTTATTTATTTTTTCATTAAGTTATTTTTTAATTATGTTTTAGTTCAATTTAGGTTGTGATTTATTTTAATTTCTTATTACATTGATTACTAATAAAACTTTTATTTTGTTGATATAGGTACCAGGTGACAAAAGTAGTCCCAATGGTGATGTTGAAGATGCTCATTCTCCACCTTTAATTGTGTCCTAGTTCCATTTGTTTGATCATGTCTTCAATTATTTTATCATTGATGCTATTATGATGTTCTAGCTACTCTTAGCCATTGTTTACTCGTGAGACAATTATTATACATTTTTTGTGTTATTGCTACATAGTGTTGCTATGGTTGTTTGGCTTTCATTTATTTTATATGACATTGTTGATTAGACTTTTATCACACTTTGTGACCATGGATATAGGTTATGGACATTTATTATTATTATTATTATAAAATTTTAAGTTTTCTTAGATGCCCTAGTATTTTTAGTTTCATGCATCTTATGTGTTTCATTTTTGTTTATGTTATAAGGCTATGTTGGGCTACATTGGTTAAATCATGCAGTTATAATGGTAAAATTTGGTAATGTAAATGCAAATTAAGTAGGCCAAAAAAATGTAAACTAAGGTAGAATGGCTATAAATAATATGTGAAAGTGTTGCTAGTTTTAGGCCATACTAGGCCATACGTTGCTAGTTTTAGGCCATGGTAGGCCACTTTCTTTGCCAATTTTAGGCCATGAAAGGCCTTGCACATTGCTAGTTTTAGGACTTAGCAGGGTCGTTGCATTAAAAGAAAAATTTGTATAGCTTCTTTTCATATTTTAAAATTTTTATAGCTTTTTTCTTAGATTTTAAAATTTTGATGGTACTTTTGGGCTTTACATTTTAAAATAAGCAAGGCATAAAAATATAAACTATAATAAAGGTAAATTGTAGGTTACATACTAAATAAGGCTAAAAAAAGGTAAAATAAAGTAATGCAGAAATGGCACATGTAAACAAAGGTTCAATCAGGCTAAGAAAACAAAGTGAAGGCCACACAGTTATGGTCATAGGGTAAGTGAATATGAAACATACATTCAACCATGCAAGTGTTTCCTAATCTTCAAAATGTTAGGAAAGGTGTAGAATCTATGTTGCATGATCTAGTATTTCTCATTTCCTTTGCTAATCACATTGAATGGGAGCTCTCTCCATGATGCATCAATGGTTCCATTGTTGTCATTTTTGGCCTATCCCACTCTATCAGGCCTCAAGAATTCATCATTGATAGTAGGAGCTTCTTCCAAAAAGTCCACTTTAGGCCCTTGTTCTATGTCAACATTATTGACTACCAAGGAAATTGCACTATCACCATGGATAATTATTTCACCTTCCTCGTAAGGTAGGTGAATTTCTTGATGGATGGGTGAGGAAATAGCTCATAATTGAGCTAGAAAAGGCCTTTCCAAGATGAGATTTAATCCTAATGTCTCTTTCACCACCAAGAAATTGGCCATTATGGGGAACTATTTCCCTATCACAAAGTCCAAGAATATGGAGCCTTTTACAGTAGCTTGAGATTCGTTAAAGAAATTGAAATTAGAAGTTGAGGTTTGTTGCACGTGCTTCACTAGGCCTAAGCATTCAACAATGGTATGGGGTATAATGTTAGTGGTCTTCCTATCATCCACGTGCATCCTATGTACCTTGGATTACCCCACCCTTATTATTATGAAGAGACAATGCTTGGTTGTCTTACCATCTTGGGGGTTGGTCTTGACCTCGCTATCATGAAACCCTAGCATTGTTGACTTCATTTCTTCCCTTGGTAAATCTGGTACCATCATTGCATGAATGGACTATTCACTAGTAGGGATGTCCTCTCTAATAGGAATAGAAGTCAAAATTTCACTAGTGCTTCATGATGAGAAATGGAGCTCATTACTAGGTTGTACAAGCTAAGGAAAGTATTCTTCTATTTCAAAGACTACTTAACTTGTTCCATTACATTGAGGAAGTCTCTGTCATTGGTTATTCACTTCTTTTTCTTATTGACTTTAACTTCCTCCATGTGTCACAAGATGCAAACTTCATGCTTTAATAGTTGTGACTTGGCCTTGTTCCCCTTCCCTTGTGACATGGGCTCCTTCCTTGGTTGACTAGTCAAAGAAGCCTAAGCATTGGAGCTCATGGGGATGGATGAAATAGGAGTGGGCTTTGGTGGGCTTACCTCCTTTCATGCTTTGGCCTACTTGTTGTTTTTATTTTTTTCCACCAAGCCAAAATGTTATCTTTTCCCAAAAGAGAACATTTTGGTAGTAAGTAATTAGTTATCTTTCCCACCAAAATAATGTTAAGGATACCCCTTCTCAAAGAAGGTGCATTGGTTTTTTAAAAGGTGAATGTAAAATGTTGATTTCCCAAGAGCTATGTTGGAGTTTTAGAAGGAACTACCCTAGCTTTGCCCATGAAATTTCATAATAGGGAATTTGGGTTTTTGAAGCAAAATCACACTAGCATTTGGAACACACAAAGGTAGGTTTTCGTAAGAAAAAGTAGCAAGTTTTGTAGGAACTGTGCTGGCTTTGAGAAATCCAACAAATTCTATGAAAACTATGTGAAAACCCAAATCACCTACAACTCATACACTCAGTATTGGTTATAGGGAAATGGGTAGTAGTGTTGGTTTTCTTGGGAGAAAATTTTAAATGGTTTTCTCAAAGTTTAAACTTGTAAAAAGAAAAAATTTATTTTAGAAAAAGCGAAGCAAGATTTGCTAAAGAGCTTGGGTGGAGGCCATCCTTCTAGCACAAAATGGTTGTAGCACTTGAAAAATTTGGTTGCTAGAAAACTGAAAATTCCAAGTCAAACAATCTTAATCCTAAATCCCAAGGGCCTTTAAGAAATAGAATCCAAGACACCCTAGATGGTCTTATCGAGCACCCAGGCACTTAGGAAGTGTAAATGAGGTAAATAATTTGAATACAAATGGAAATCTAGTTGAAAAGAAAATACATAAATTAATGTTGAAATAAACTTGCACAACAAATAAATCATAAACTTTATTGAAGAAAATAAAATTGCTACAAAAGTAGAGTTCGAATGTATACAATTTTTATTCCTAAATGCACAAGAAGTTGCTTGGATGAAGCTTCAAGCCTATTGAAGCCAACATGTTATGATTTATAGTCAACTTCATGATCTAGGTACTTCCCAACTTCAATCACTAAAAATCCATGGGGGTTTTCAACTTAGATCTACAAAATTGGTAACAAAGGTGGGTAGAGATGTTTGACCTTTTGAAATTTTTGCACTACACTGGAAAACTCAAATGCCCAATCTATAACCAAATTACTCCACAAGCCTTAAAAATGACACAAGTCACAAGTGCTGAAGGTTACAAAGGTTGTCTAGTCAAAGAAGTGTGGAACCTGTCCATAGTATTTGAAATTTATTCTTATAGATCTCATGGTTGCTATTTTTGCTATTGCAAATTTCTTCCATGATTACTTATAAATTAATTTTATTTTCAAGTGTTTCAAGCTATAATTTCTAACGTATTTTTCCATTTCTAGCAAGTTTTAATGCATCCAAGTCACCAAAACCACTTTGGATGCCAAAAATAGTAAAAAAACATTTCCAACTACACTGGGTTCATGGGAACTATGCTGGCATCTTGGAATCCATGCTAAAATTAGTGGAGTAATGCTAGCCTTATTGGAAGACTAAAAACCCCAACCACTTCAATGTTGGCTTCATGAAAAAAAATAGAAATCCATCAACCCCAATGCTAGCCTTGTGACATCCATGCTATGTTTTGTGGTGACTACACTAGGTTTTACTGGGAAAATGAAAACCTAACACCGCCAACACTAGGTGTAGTTGGTTCTAGCATAGTTTTGGTTATTCCTTGTTCATGGTTGTTTACACTCTTCCTCTCATAGGTGTACATGCTCCTCTTCCTCTCATGGTTGTTTACACTCTTTGTTCTTTTCATCCTAATAGAATTTCCTATCATCTCCATCTCAATCCCAATCACTTCTCCTTATTTTTCAGCCATGTCTCCTCCTATCAAGGTTTGATAATGAGGAGGATAATGAAGGCACAAGAATAGGAGAACAATGCCTACTAGTTCTTCTCTTGTAGTCCTTTGCCTAGTCCTTCTCCTTGTCTTTATCTTTCTCCTTGTCCTTAGAGAAATAACTAGAAGATCTATCCTTTTATGTTCTTTAGGCTTTGAACTCAATCCTTCCTTCACCTTGATTGTTCTCCAAAGTTTATTACAACTATTAATGAAGGGTCTTTTTCTCAACAAAAGAAGGAGAATATGTGTATTAAGAAAACCTTGAGAAAAAAATCAATAACTTCTTTTTTGCAATTATGAAAATAATGGTTGCTAGATAATTTTACCTTTTAAGGCTACATGATGTGCCTCAATGAACCAATCCTTTCTAAGTTCTTCATCAGAGGACTAATAGTCCATAGAGGTATGATCTATTACCTCATACTCTAGTCTTGCTAATTAAATTCCTAGATTTATGAGATTAGCCATGAGCATGGTGGGAATAGCTTTGTTAGGAGGTAATAACATATCATCCTCTATCTTCCTCCTAAGTAAGTATTCATCCTAATGTATAATGGTGATGAAATCGAAATGATAATAATTTGGATGTACATAGACTACTTGTAGCTCCTAAGGCTTTTCACTGATAGTCCATCTAGTCCTATCCTATTGTTGATTAGATTCATAAACATGAGGTTGTGATTCAATCTTGTGAGAAGAATCCAACTTAGTGATGTATATAAAGTATGCCTTAAGATAATTTTACTACTATTATTATATTTAAAAGATGACCTATTATATTTTCCTCACAATGATTTTATCTACATTCATTAGTTAACAATATATTGTGTTGAACTAAACTAAATTACTACCCTAATAATGATGCCAAGGATGAGCACTGGGTAGTTCCTACATCCAACCATATGAATCACAATCACTTACACACAATTTGGTTGAATTCTATGGACTTAGTTACCTAAGTTATTGATATTCCTGAATAGTGAATTATGTATTTGTAATTCTTTCTCTTCACAACTCATACTTGTGTTTAATAATTTGTTTGGTTAAGTGTGGTTAAGATATAAGATATTTATTTTTTATATTTTATTTTTATTTTTATTTTTATTTTTATTTTTTAGTTATTTATGAGACAATTGAATGAATATTTAATAATTGAATTAATTAATTAATTAACTACTCCATTAACTAACTATCCTAATGTGGAGTATATGTTCCCATTTATCATACATATCCTAAACCAATATTAGCTGGATTATAAAGTGTATATTGTTAGATGTACCAGTAACCATTGTTGGGATTACCAAGTGTTAATATGTTATGCTTGAAATGGTCATAATCACATTGCTTATGAACAATACCATTAACTAATTAAGAACATGAATGGAAATTACATGTAAACTAAATTACTAAAAAGTAGAATTAAACTAGTTTAAGTGCTACAATGGACATAGGAAATCTCAATTTTATTATCGTCCATGAAATGTGTCCAGGTACATGTGCACTCAAATAAAATGTTGTACAATATCATAAATCCATGCTATAGGCACTTAGTGGAAAAAATATAAATATTCAATATAAATATTCTAACTTTCGAAGGAAAAAACTACGAAGCTTTAGCTAAGGTTAAGATCAAAAAATGCCATAAACGCGAGGGGTATGTACATTTATATAGGTAATGACTACATCGTCATTGATGTACTTGCATCAATGCATCCTAGCATGCATAAATGGGGATACATTGACAAGGCTACATCGATAGGTATGCATTGATGTAGCTTGTGTTATTTACAATTCATCATTAATCATTAATGTTTAGGTTATTAATTTTGTCCATTTGTTAGAGAAGTACCTTTAGGAATGGATCACATGGCTTTTTAGCCTCAAAACTAATACTAGTCTCATCAATGGTGTACCTTTAGGCATGGTGTTAGAATATGATTGTAACAAGATGTACAATTATTACTTTCATAACTAATCAAGGTTATTCATAATCACTTGCAAACAAGTTAGAACAAATAGATGTGATCATATTTTTTGAGCCTTCATGACCTTTCTATGAAACATAAGCAACCATTAATCAATTGTGAAAAGTAAAGAAGAAGAAGAAGCATTGATAAGAAACATTGGAAATTAATAAGAAAGTAAGTACAAGAAATAATAAATCATTAGAGAAGCTATTGAACATAGCATCATGTAGAAGTTAATTAAAATCAAAATTAGAATAACAAGAAATAATAAATATATGTCCAAATCAATGGAAGTAGTCTGCAACAAGAAGTGTAATGAAATATAGAAGTTGTTACAATTAATTGAATTTGTAATAATCATTCAAGGAACCAAAAGGTTAACAAGTTGCTCGTAAATAAAGGAAGTGAAAAAGGATCTAGTTTTCTAAATAGGAAGAGAAGATCATTTGGAAGGTTACAATGGAATAAAAGAAATGACTATGAAGAAGTATAAGCTACAAATGAGGTAGTAGTTCATAATAGACCAAGCTATGGATTATTGAAAGAAATGATAAGGCCTCATCCCGTGTAAGATTGACCAACCCAAAAATTTCCAAGAAGACCTGTTACAAGCAACAAGAAAATATAAGCATCATAAGAATGTAGTAAAGAAGAATATGCTATGGAGAAGAGATTCATAATGAATTATTTAAATATCAAGAGATACTTCTAAACATGATACAATGCAATTATGGAAGATATATAATTAAGAGTTTGTTCAATCAATGAATCATATGGTTAGTTATCTCATAATCTAAAAGATCCTTATAAAATTAGAGTTGTCCAAGAAGATGTAAAATCAAAATCTAACACATGGGTTACATGTCTTCCCAATTGCATGATGTAACTAGTTCAAGGTACCATAAAATTCTTAAAGTAGCCTACTTTTAGGTATGAGTAACATGTCTTTCCAATGATATCCCAAGAATTATTTTGAATGTGTTAACTAATTAACTATTAGTTTGTTACCCTTGCTAGAGGATTACCTTTAGACATGAATGATGTCTCTTTCTAGAGTTATAATAAGAAAGTAATATTTTTAAAATAATTGTAACAATGCATATTTTTTTATGTTTATTTAGTATATTTCTTCCTAGAGATTATGAGTTTTATTAATGCATGGGTGTGTTAAACTTGTTAGTTGGATGTTAGCTTGGTACATTTTATATTTAATGCATTGTGATATTTCTTCTCATATGAGCTTTGTAGCATGCATAAGCTAGTTGAATTATGTATTTCTTTTAGTATTTATGATTTATGTAATTTCATCCACTTGTGCACAAACCCCTATTGATGAGTATCATAGGATTTCATGAACATTTGGGTGGAATCATGGCATGGTTGGATACTTGTGATATTTTTTATATATTAGGTCATAGATAGATATTTTTTCTTTTTAATTTAATTTAATAATATTTATTATATTTAGATAGGCTAGACATATTATTAGCATATACTATTTAATTTTTTATGCATTATAGATATGTTACATGGTATATGTAAGAAATAATGAGGAAGTTACATGATGTTTTGGGTGTAGCTAACGAGAAAATTCTTTTAGTACAACTTATATTTTCATAATTAGCTTGATTTTCTCTATTTAATTATTGGCAAACTCTCATTAAACTTCCACTACTCTGACAATCTGCACACCTTGAGATTTTTGCATACAAGGAAGAGATGTGCTATTGAAAGTTCAAGCTTGTGGAGATTTTATAGACTTTGGGATAACATTGTGCTTTCAGTGGATTCATTTTAAAGCTTTATTTAGTTTATGAGAATTTATTCACATGTTTTTAAGGTAAGTAATATTGGCCTCTTTTCTAATTTCCATATGTACAAGATTTATGTACATTGCATGGGATGGATTTTGTGAAATTGATTCCTTATATTATTATGTATTTTTATGGGAATATGTGTATTTTTTGGTCAAGTAGGAATGCAAATTTCTATAATTAAGTTTTTCAAATAGGTCTATAATTTTTATTTTTTATGTCATTCTCATATATGAGCTTTATGGGAAAAAAATACCAACAATTTTCTGAATTGGGGTATTTATGCTGCCTATTATCTATATTGATTATAATATTAATTTTTAAATTACTGTGACTTTTATTTTATACATTCATTGTTTTGGTGGAAGTATTATGAGTTTTCCCAATTTGATGAATAGTTTATAATTCTAGGTTTTGATTCATTGGCATAGAAAATTAATTTTGCTATGATCATTCCTTCCAAGATCTCTAATTTCGTTTAATTAAAAGAACTCCTTTGTTGTCCTTGTGTTACTATTAAATCTCTTTGTTGTAATGATGTCCTTTTTTCATATATTGTGTGAATTTCATTTCTTCCATTGGAGCTAATCTTACCTACTTCTAACTTATTCTTATTTTTTTCTTATTGAATCTCTAACTTTCTCCTTGCTCTCAGTGTTCCTAGTATTTAATCTTTTATTTTGAATGCTTTCCCATCAATTTACTCTTGTTCCACTTTAGCAAGAAATCTTTGATGTTGAAGAGACATATTTTCCACATGTCAAGACTCTCAAAAGATATCTTCTCTACTAACAAGATGTCTAGATGTCTTCTATTATACGTCTTCTTTAAGATGTCTTGTTCTTTATGCAGATATCTTCCTAGTGTGATAGATGTCTCTTACTAGATGTCTTCCTGCAATAATAGACACCTTTCCTACCTACTAAAAGTTGGAAAAAATACTCTCTTGGACTTAGTCTTTTTATATGCCTCCAAATTAGTTTTATTGATTTTGTAATACACCATACTCATCCCAAATCCACATATCTTTATTTGAGCTCTTAGATTATTAAACAAGACACCAAGAATTAATGAACTTGTATTTGATCAAATTCCAAGTTTTTTGGTTAAGGCCTTTGTAGTTTGTGACATCCTTGGATGATGGATTTGGTCCTTTGATGATATTGGATTTTAGTTTAGCTAGTTGGAAATTGATGTTTGTGATTTTGGCAGATCTATTTTGACATGTTCTTGGTATCTCTTGGACTATTCAACTCTTTTGATTTGTATGTATCCCTTCATCATTAACATTTTATTTGTCATGTTTATTTGTTTGTTGGATGATTGGATGTTGGAGCTAGCACCAAGTTATGTGGCCAATTGGAGATGGGCTTCCTCATGATGTCCAGTGATTAATCCCCATTGGAATGCATCAATGTGGCTTTTTTTTGTAGGTTCCATCCTACATGAAGGGATGATTATAAGGCTCATTGATCCTTTTTTTTTTTTGTTTAATGCCTCCAAAACATTAGAGATGAGCCTTGGTAGATGTCTTTAGCACTAGTAGTTTGGAATGTAAGAATTAAGTCTTGGATGAAACTACTTTTTCATTTCAAGACTAATAATAAATCCATGCATATGATAGTTTGATATTAAGTTTGGATATAGTTTGGCATTTGAAAATGATCAAGTATACATGATAATCTTTGATACATATTTGACACTAAGTGCAGTGTATGCTAGCCTTCTTGTTTGTAGGTTTATGGGTGGAGTGTTTATTCATTAACTTAGGAATATTTGATTTGAATTATTATAACTATGTTGTTTGGTTTCTTGGTTTATGTATCTATGGTAACATGTTTTCTAGGTCAACCATATCTCATCTAGTCACCAAGAGATCTTCCACTCTTCAATTGGATAAGGTGCAAAGGTTTCTCACTCAATTTTATCTAACATCTCTTTTTATTTAACAAGTTGTGAAGGCTATGTGAAATATGGAGATGTTTAATGACATTGCTAATTTAGACCTCTTATATTTTTTTATTTTTCTAGCTTAGATATTATTTAGTTCTTCATGTACTTGGCTATTTAGCTTTATGTTTAGACATTATCTCTTTATCTTTAATGCATTTGGATTCATGGATTATGTACGATTAGACCCTTGATATCATGCTAGATAATTATGAAATCTAAAATTTGTTGTTTATTAATATCATTGTCAGAGTTATATTTCTTTTCATTCATTTCAGATTTCTTGTTTATTATATAGCATCTATTTTAGTTATTTTTAATTTTTAGCATACATGTATAGTATAATTTATATGACATATTTTTTTATTTCACTTTTATAGCTTCATTGTGTTCATGGTCATGGCTTCATCATAGGTTTCCTTTCAATTTTTATACATAGATCTAGTTTGATGTTTCATTTTCTTTGACATTGCCAATTGTTCATTAGGGATTTATACCCAACATAATGCTCTTCAACCTAAGGTTAGGAAGAAGGATGTTACAGATTATTTTCCAACAAGGTAAAACTTGAGTAATAGTGCATACATGTAGTATAGTGGAACCCATAGGGGAAGTCCAAGAAATCAAAAGATGTTTTTTATATCATACCCTTATCCAACCTTCTTAGTATTTTCTTCTTTTCTCAAGGTATCATGATCTTGAGATAATTTTAGTTTCAAATATGATAAGGAATATATTATTCCCATCATGAAAAATTCTTATTAATGGAAATGAAAGGATGGATGATGTACTTTTACTACTTTGTATAATTATTCTTTCAATGATCTGATAGCATAGAATATAATTTTAATAATAAAATTGTACATATGTGGTAATTTTATTAACAAAAATAATTAAAATCATCTGTAACATTAATAAAATAACTTTAAAACATAGAAAATTCATAGAAAAATTAGAAAGTATTAAGAAATACAAATATGTTAAAAAATAGATAAGAAAAAATTAGAAAATGTAAAAAATTAGAAAAATTAGAAAATTCTATAAAACAAAAAAAATAAAATATAGCCTCATAGGGTTCTTTACTAGAATGGATATCTTCCTCATGAATAAGGTTTATGATGGGCATATGAAAAGTGAAATGATCTTTACCCCTAATAGAGATAGAGGATAAGGTTGTGGCTACCTAGGGCTTAATCTATTATATGTTGACTAAAATGAGTTTCTGTAGGCAATTAAGATGGTATATTTGAAAGACATCAAACTTTAGCATGAAATGAAAGATATATGTCCCTTACCATAACATTTAAATTTTAATGTGGTATGAAACATGAGTAGGATTCTAGTATTGAACCTTTTCACTTGGTTTAGATTCTACATATCTAATCTTAGCATCATGGTATTATTTGGTATATTCTGTATGAACCTCATTTAACATTAGTGATACCTTCTAGTTTTCATGTACCATATTAAGGTTCATCAAACATTTCTTTTGTGCTAAACCAATGTCAAGGTTATGCTGAAATGCTATAATTAATGTATAGGGTTCCATTTCAATAGGTGATTTATCCAACTTTCCATATACTAATTCGTAGGAAAAATATCCTATAGAGATTTTCCATGTAGAGTGATAAGCCCATAGAGCATCATTTAACTTAGTGCTTCAATCTCTTCTATATTTAATAATTTTCCTAGTGAGGATTCCTATGACTTTTATCTTAGTTATTGTGGCTTTATCATTTTCATGGAGATGATAAGGTATTATCAATTTGTACTTAACCCCTAAGCATTACATTAAAATTTTAAAGGTATCACCAATGAAATAGATATCATTACTTGAAATAAGTTTCCTAGGCATACCAAACCTACTAGTACGTGTTGTTGAAAGAATTTTGCAGCTCTGTCCATGGTGAAATCAAATATTACAATAACCTCTACTCATTTAGTACAATAGTAAATATTAACAATAATATAATATTTTCTGATTGACATAATTGCGATAATGCCCATGAAATTAATTCCTCACAAATAAATGATTCCAATAACTAGATTCATTTTTGAGAACCTTAAAACTTTTTTGTTATCTCACCATCACTTTGACATCTCATATGATTTGGTGAACTAATGAACATCTCTAAAGAACATCAAAAAAAGTACCCAATCATAAGAAATTTTATGACTATTCTCTTTGTAGAATTTCCTTAACAAGATCCTTCATAAGCATCTTAGAGAACTTTTGATTAGTTCTCTTTAGGTACACATTAACAAACTAGGTCATATGTGCAATTTTGTAGGGGTTACACTCTATGTCCATATTATGCTTGACCTGATGTAAAAATTATTAATTCTTGTGCTCATCCCATTTAGAAGGGATCTCCTACATTGTTAAATATATAAAGTATTTTACAAACTATGGTTTGGCTACTTCAGATAGAACTATTATGACTTTGGTAAATAATAATTCATCTAAGAACTATTATTCATTAATCTTGCTATTCCATTGCAACTAAGATAAATGATATACAACTACATACTTGGTATCTATTTTTTCCATCATTATAAAGTCAAATTTCTAGAAGATGAATAGCCATCGTATAATATAAGGCTTAACCACTACTTTATTCATGAGAAATCAAAGTGTACTATGATTTCTATGTACAAACACTCAAGAACCAAGCATATAATTTATAAAATTTTCAAGTGCATACATCACTACTATCAATTCTTATCAATTATGGTGGAGGTTAGCTATGTACATGTAATACATCTACAAGTGGAATGAATGTAATATGGATGTATTAATCATCCAACTGCATAAGCATGACCTCCAATGCATAATTAGATACAATATATCATGATGTAAAATGAATTAAGCTAGTTTGGTGCTTGTATAATAGGAATTTCTATCAGATTCTACTTTAGATTTTATATGTCTATTTGCATTTCTTGATCGACTTAAATGATATATCCTTCTTTATTAGTTGCACCAACAAATTAGTGTTTACCACATTTCAGCTATAAATGGAGTAGAATTTAAAAAAAAGGTTTCAAATGTTTTTTTTGGCCTAAATTTTTCATAAAAACAAACTCTATATTCTAGAAATAATTCAGGGCTCATAATTAAGTGAAAAAAAAATCTAGCCCAAAACATGATTTCAAGTTTTCGTCTCAAGATTTAAGTTTAAATTGTTTGAAAATGGGATTTTAGAATTCAAGTTTTAAAGTAAAAGCTCATGGATTAAAAGAGCATGTGCTAATGCAAAAATGGTTTTTGAGTTATTGTAGAAGAGCTTATGGAACAATAATGGGGCTTGATTTATTGAAATGATTCTTATAAATTTTAGAAAATAACTACTCACATGATGAGATTAGGCAAATTTGATCATACCATGTCCACGTAGAAGCAAGCTCTAGGTGAAGATTAAAAGGGGAAGTAACACTCTATGTGTTTTAAGCTTGGATGCTAATTCTACTTCTCTATGGAGTTTATTATTTTGCAAGGGTTTGAGCTTTGAACTTATCTTTTACAAAGATATGTGTTTCAAGTAACACATCAACATCTAGAGCTAGTGTTTAGAATCTTGTTATTTGTTCTACTTTTCTCAATTCATTTTGCTAGCTTAGCTCTTAGATAGCCCGTATTAACCAAATTAAAATAGCTTTAGTGGAACCAGTCTTAAAACAATAGAATGTATGCAATAGCTCTTTAATCTAGCTCGACGTATGGTGCTGATACATAGAACCATTTCTGATTCCACAAAAAAATCAAAGGAAGCTCTACCATGTCATCTTTGTATCATGTCAGCAAGTAAAGATAGTTTGTAGAGCCAAATTTAAGCTCTACAAAAGAGCTTTGCCACATTAGGACTGGGCCACATCAGCTTTTAGAGCTAGTGTGTGAAGCTAAAGTTTATCTCTACAAGCAAGTTCACTTTTTGGCTCTACCACATCAACTCACGGATCTATTTATAAAGCCTTATTCCAATTCTGCCGCATTAGCTTTAAAACATAAAGTATCTTTAGTAAGCCAAAAACATACTTTGTAATGGAGTTTATTTCTGGTGCCACCATGTCAACTTATGAAAGAAGCTCATAGAATCAAAAATTAGCTCTATAAAGGGGTTTACTATGATACATCAATTTCATTTGGAAAATTTTATAGAGTAAAAAATAACCTTACAAAAAGAGCTTAAAGTAGTTCTATAAAAGACCTCATGAAACATTTTCATATAGCCAAATTTTAGCTCTATGAAAATGTTCCTTTTCGATTCTACCATGTCAACTCTTGTAGAGCCAAAATCTAGCTCTACAAATAAGCTTGTAATCGATCTACCACATCATCTTGTGGAAGAGGTTTGTAAAACTAAAAGTAGTTCTACAAAATGTCTTTTCAACATAGGCTCTCAAGTTAACCTATATTCTTAAGTATAAAAAATATTTCTGCAAGGAAGCTCTACAAACCATGTCATGTTCTGCCAAGTCAACTCACTCATGATTCTAGTTCATAGAACCAAATTTATGTTCTATGAGCATGCTTTGTCACATTAGCAATAACATGTCAATTCTACCATGTTAGATCTTCCACATTAGTAAGTATATCAAGTTCAGCCTTTGACACTTAGACTACCATGTTAGTAATGCCATGTTAGTTGTTCCATGTCATCATTACCACATCAAGCTCTTGATGAAGATACACTCAAGAAAAATTTCATAGAGTTTAATCTAGTTCTATGAGGAAAGTACTACCACATGAGCTTTACTGTTAGCTTATGTTCATAGAACTAACAAAAATGATTCTACAAAAACATCCTACAATCCACATCAACTCATAGAGGAGCTTTAAAATGATTCTACAAAGTGGCTCTACCATGTCATCCCTTATCACAATAGCTTGTAGAATCAACTCATGAAGTTGAAGCTTAGCTCTATGAAATGGATCTATCATGTTAACTTATAGATGAGCTTTAAAGAACTAAAATATTTACTTCATAAATAGTCCTACCACATCAACTCATAAAGGAAGTATGTAGAGCTCAAGAATGGTTCCATGAAAAAGCTCTACCATGTTACCCAAACTTACACTATCCTACCACATCAAAATATGACACATTATCATACAGATGAAGATTCTTGAGCTCACAAAAAGAAAAAAGTTTTATCTACCATGTTAAAAGAGTTCAATGCATTGTGACATATTAGTAGTGTGCCACATCAACAATATGTCACATCAGCTTATAGAGTTGGTGCATAGAGCTAGCTTTTCCCTCTATGAAGGAGCTCTATCACGTTAGCATTGTGTTACATCAGCACATAGAGTAGGTTTGTAGAGCTAGATGACCCCTATGTGAAAGAGCCCTACCACATGAACACCATGTCATGTTAGCTCATAGAGCTAGTACTTAAAGCTAAAAACCAATGTTATGAAAGAACCCTATCATGTCAACTCTCGTAGAGCCAAAAGCTAGCTCTATGAACAAGCTCATAATCTCTCTACCATTTTAGCACTACCACATCAACAATGTCATGTCAACAAGTACATAAAGCCTAGCCTTTGATGTTTTTTCTACTACATCAGCACTGTTAAGTCAATTCTACCGTGTCAACTTCGTGTCACATCAACATGTAGAGCTAATTATTAAAGCTAGAATTCTACTCTATGAAAGCACTCTACCATGTTAGCTTTATGTCATGTTAGCTCATAGAGTCATTACATGAGATTAAGAATTGGCTCTATAAACAAGCTTACTTTTCAGGTCTACCACATTAACTTCCATTATGAAGAACCAATTTAAATGATTTTTCTCATCTATGATCAAGCCTTGCCATATGAGCCCTGTCACATAAGCTTTGCCACACTAGCCTATGCCATGTTAGCACTATGCCACATCAACTCATAGAGCTAGTTTGAATGGCTTAAAAATGGTTCTACAAAAGCAATCTACCACATCAAAATCCTGCCATGTTAGTTCATAGAGCTAACATATAAATTTGAAATTCCATCCTATAAAAAACTAGCAAAAAATTTTCCATATCTGAGCTCATTTCTAGGCCCACAAAGTGCTACATTTTGCATCTGTGGATTTTTTGTTCTAATCCATCTCATCAAGGTGGGGTGCAGTGTATAGAACAAAATACATTCCCTAAAAAGAAGCTTCATAATCATTCTACCACACAAGATTCTCCATGTAACAAGCTAATAATAGCCCTATGAATAAAAGAAAAAGGTTTTGCAACTAATAGAAGCTACAAACAAAGTTAGAAATTGAAGCTTGAAGTAGAGAACAAAACACAAAGCTTTCATTAAAGCATAGAACCATCATGAGGTAAAAAAGCTATAAAATGAAAAAGAGTGGAAATTGAAGAGCTAAAAGAAAATTGTTATATTCTAGTACAAACACAGTCAGTTGAATTTACTAATGATAGTTACTAGGAGTATGACTAAAGTAGTTGAGAAGAAAGCTTAGATTCAAAAAACGTAGAAGCTATTTTCAATATCTTTAATAGATTCCCTAACTAAATCTTTTTTAGGAGAAATGAGCATCAAAGAAGTTTTAACTAAATATAATGAATCAGCATAATAAAATCTCTATGAATTATCTTGATAAAATCTCTCTTAAGTTATGACAATTACCAATTGAATGACCCTAAATTCATAGAATAAAGAGAAATTTATTAATAGAATAGTCATCCCATGTCCTTCCATGATGTAAGAAAAATGTGAAACAATTGTAGCTTTAAATCTTTGTAATGGTGTTAACTACCAGAGGTGACTATCAAAAGCCTAGAGCAAATTTGTAATAGAAGTGAAAGGACGAGATCAAAGAGAAGAGAGTAGAAAGCCAAGAACAATTTCTTGTACAATGACATTATAATTTCAATTTTCATTCAACTATTTTACTTCTACCTTGTGACTCTATTCTCACTTTTCTGCAATATCTTAGTTGTTTAGCTAGTGGTTAAGATTGTATTGTGCTTAACATTAGGTTCTTGAAATTGTTAAATTGCTTGAATACCTTTATTTTTAGCAATTATTGGTGTTTATTGATTAGTTTTAAAACATCTTTAGTTCCTTTTAAAATAATTTACACATGTCAATAGAATCCTTAGGTAAATTTTTCTTAGTTGAGCCTAAGTATTTAAAAATTTCTGGCATTGCTAGCTGATTCAAAATATCTTTATTTTTCAAAGTGTTTCCTCATGTCAATAGTACCTCATTTCAATGCTTAAGGAGTTTATGCAATTCTATTGTATTATTTTTCTAAAATCCATTGAATCTTGCTCTATTTCCAGTTTTCTTGTAGAATTTTCTCACTAGGAAAAATTGGTAGTAGATTTTGTTTAATAGCTCTTTCACATTAGACGAAAGGCTAGATTGCACAAGTAGCATATAATATATACTACATAGACTAAGTAGATTTGATATAGGAAGATATTCTATTCAATTATAGGATAGGATAAAGATGGTTGAATCTTTTCATAAAATTTAATTTGCTATATAACTCTCAGCACACAATATTGTGAAGTTAGTACTTAATGATAACTCAAATACATAGTTTTCTCTTTAACTACCTAGTTCATTATGAGGTATCCAAGTCTTGGTATTTTCAAAGACTAACAAACACCTAAACTTGAGTTTTTAAAATAACTCCTCATCCTTGTGATTTTCATCATGCAATTGAGAACAATGTTGGTGGTCTAAAGTGGTGACCAACAGTTCTTTTTGGCACTAGATGGATGGCATGAAATACTTAGTTACTACTATGTTCATGAGCAAATAACATATTAATTTTAATAAATTTGGAAGTCCAAATAATTATTTTGATTATAAGACTTACTATTTATCAATGAAAAAGCTAGAAAATATTTTTGTTCCAAGTACAAGTAGTGGAGTTAGGATAAGGACTAGAAGATTACCTCTTCTATCTAGTTTACTAATCTTTAGGACAAGGTGAAGAAATCCTAGGTGTTCAATAGTAAGAAGGAATTTCAACATGATAAATCTATTACCAATAAACCCTTGGAAAAGAGCCACACCATTAAGGTTTCCAAATTATAACATCCCCAAGGCAATTCATAAGTATTTACCTAAGCATTTTATTCCTAAAAAAGCTTATTTGGTAGAAGAACATGTCCATTTGTTTGAATTAGCCTTAGCTCACATGAATATCCAATATCAAGATCAAGCTTCTAAGCTATTTATAGTAAACTTAAAAGATATGACTCAAATTTGGTATTCTCATTTTTTAAATAATAGCATCACTAGTTGTGATGATATGAAAGATTTATTTTTAGTTTAGTTTGATAATCAAATAGACCAATAATAGATGTATTACAAGTTAGTGTAGGCTAGATAAGGAACTAATGAGTCAATCATAAAATGTAACATTAAATCACAATGAATTTATGGTTTACTTTAGAGATAGTATAGGCCATCAAATGAATTGCTTAAAGAAACCTATCTAAATGCTATTAATCCCAACATTTCTATCTAGATCAAAAGGACTCCAAATCTAGTTACCTTAAATGATTGTTTTAAGGAGGCCATGCAGTTAGAAAAATAGCTAAATTTAGCAAATGAAAAAATCATTAGAACACCAAAAAGTGAAGAAAAAGCAATGATATTTGTACAAAATTTAGCTCAGTTTAAAGCATTACCTACAATAACCAACAAGGATTAGGATAAAAAAATGAAAATTCTAAAGAAGGTTCTAAGAAAGAAAAATTAATGAAAGAATTATCTAACAAGGTATTCAAATTAGAAAAAGCACTAGCTAAAGTTAAGATAAAAGAAGAAAAGAAGCTTGAAAAACACCAACATCAAGATACCAAATGAGTAGATTCTAAAGATGAAAGCCACACATCCATTTATAATTTTCTTAACATTGAATCTAATTACAAGTTATCTAGTATTCATTACACTAGTAAATCATCTAAAAATGAAACAAGTAACACTTCTTCTTTGATGAGTGGTGAGTAGACCCTACATCCAACCATAGAAATCCCTAAGCATGCATGCAAGATCCAGTCAAATTTCATGAACTTATAGCCTTCTAAGTGCATTGGTTTCTAGGAAGTGAAACTAACCATTAAAATCATTGTCTTCCCAATTACACTTATGAAATACAAAGGTATGGTTAAGTGCAATCGAAGCATATGGTTTTTATCATTTTTACGTTTTATACTTTAAGTCACCTAAGGGTAAAGAATAATGTACAAAATAAAATAATTAAATTGCTGATTGAATCTAACTAGCTAAACCTAGCTAATCCTAACATAAGCATCCGTTCCCACTTGTCGTACACATCCTGAACATGTTTAATGCTAGTGGGTTACTAAACGTTAAGCATTACGAGGATTATCAACTGCGAAACATATGCTTGAACTAGTTGTACTTATGTTCTTAATTAATCACTATTTAATCTAGCTTAATTTAGCTTAATTTACTTAAAGCATTAAAGAAAGTTGCATAAAACATTACATGCATAAATAAATAATAAATCTATTTCAAAGTGCTGCAAGGTTTATCAGAAAGCTCTTTTTTATCGCTGCACACACTATAGTGCTCAGGTACAATAGTGCTTGAATAAAGATCCATACACTCTTTGACTTCTACTACGAGAACTTAGAAAAAATGTTCTAACTTTAAAGCAAGAAAACTATAGGAGCTCCACTACAACTATGACCAAATCTTCCATAAACATGATGACTCAGCACATATTTATAGGCAAAAATAGACACTGCATTGACAAAGCTAGGTCAACGCATGAAATTTCACATCAATGTGGCCATGTCAATGGGGTTACATCGATGAGGCCTCATTGATGAAACCCAAGAAAATGCAACTAATCATACCCCCACAACTAAATGAAGACTCATACTCAAGTGATCAAAAGGATGAACAAGTTTCTTATAAAATTTTGAGAAGGTATGGGATTATTGACTAACTATGGATATTCACAAATACAAACACTATGTGCCTGAGTATATGGATTTATAATCATTATAAACTTTTGGTGTTTAAGATAAAAAATTTGAACACCAAGATGAAAAATGACAAACACAATTCCTTTGATGGCACAAAAATGAGGAAGAATTTCAAATGGTCCCAAGTGGTGGAGGCTTGTGAGGCTCTAAAGAACCTTCTCCTACTTCAGATGCATGTGGTGGTTGAGATGGTTGTGATTTTCCTATGGTGGCTATAGCTTTTGGTGGAAATTGAAAGGTGTCCAATAGTGCTTTCATCTTCTTCTCCTTGCTTTTGGGATTGTTCACAGTCTATGCCACATCATGAATGTGGGCTAATGTGGTAACATCCCAAGGATAGGACATTACCAGGAATAGCTCCTTCTCATTAAAGGACCAGGTAGTGAAAAGTTTGCCTTCAACATCAAACACCTTTACTACATTCTATAACTCTTAGTAGTCACTCATTCTCCTAGCCAAATTCTTAGCTATAGACTATTGATTAATGAAGTGCTACCTAGGAACATCAAGTTTTGCATTTATCATCTCAAGCTTCTACTTAGTGTCTTTGTGATGCTTGAACTCAAATTCTTACAACAAGTATGAACTAGCCACCTATTTCTCCAATTCAGACAATGACCATACAATAGTCAACATCACTAGATTTTCATAACAAAGATTGGAAAGCTCCATGTACTCCATCATCTCTTCGATCTACAGCTCCTTCATGCAAATCTCTACCTTGTTGTAGTAATTAAGCCCATCAAAGATAGGTTGCCAAACATCACCTCCTTCCTTGAGCTACTGCAGGGCCACATTAACTTTCACCTTCATCATCTAAATATGTTTCTTGTTGATTTCTTTTTGTATACCAACATGATCTCTATAGTGATTTTTAGCTCTCTCAAACTTGAGTGCCTCATTTTTCTAGGTGGCTACATCTATTGTAGATTTCTAGTGAAGAGCTCAAACTTCCTTCATGGAGAGATTTCTATTCAGCTACTAAGCTTCTTAGTTCATTATTCATTCTAGCTAACTGATCCTATTGTTGATGGATGAAATCTTGCATTTTTTACTTCTACACATCAACATTCTGTAGCCAATGATTTTCTACAATCAAATTTATATTCTATTGGTGAGTTTGGTCCAAGGCCTTTTTGATATTATTCATGGTGGCATCAGCTAAGGACTAATCAAATATCACTGTCTCCATTGCATCCTTAAATTTTTTTGAGCTTGTCTTGAAGCTATTGAAAAGATTCACCAGGGGTTAATGTAGGGTTGAAAAATGTAGGATCAACAAGGCAAGCTCTTAGTTCAATAGCTTTTGTAGCCAAGCATTGGTTTTGAGCTTGGGCTTGTTTGAGTTACCCCTTCATGATAATGCATTTGCCCCTTGCTTACAACAACTTCAATTGGATTGTAGTGATTATATTTGAAAGATCAAAGATATCTAGAATCAGTTGTCCAGTTTGTACTAGTTGGTCCAACAACTCCTCATGCTAGACTATGCTCAATTTATTGCTAACTATTCCTACAAACATCTGCATATCTCTAAGTGCAAAAATGTCTAGTGCAAACACTATGGGTATGTTTAATTCCTTGAAAATTCTACTAAAAATCACCTCTGGTGCTATCTCCTACCCATGGTGCTACATCACTAAGATAGTTTCCCCCCTTTCCCTCCTCCAAATGCACCAAGAAAGTAGCAACATTCCTGAGATTTTGAGGAATCGTTGTTGCTGTGAGAGAGAGATGGTTATCTCTTAAGCACTAGGATTTTCTCTTGTAGGTAGTTGAATTCTTTGGACTAAGAAGATTGGCCCACATCCCTCCATCTAGTTGATGGTTCAAGCCACTTCATTGATGTAACTCATCACTAGGCAATACATAGATGGATCGCCACCACTCATTCTTACTTACTGCTTATGCTCATGCAAGAGCTACATTTGTTCAAGGGTAATGTGGGATTTCACCATTGTTTTATGAGTAGGTGGTGGAGGTGGTGGTAGCTGCTCCTCTTCCTTGGTTGTGGTACGGGTCTTGTCTTTCATCATTTTTTCCCAAGAGGTACACAAAACATGCCTAATTATATCATTAACATAGTGAACCATTCCTACCCTTTTACATAGTTTTTTTATGAGGCAGGGAAAGCGTAGTGTCTTCCTTCCATGTTCATGTTCTTTAAATCACTTCTCTATCTCCAAATAGAAAAACTATGGAAGGTTCATAGGGAATTCTCCACTCAAAGCGACATATGCATGAGTGGAAAATATGGTCATCTTACTGGGCCTCATTATTGAATTAAGATGATAGGTTGTTATCTTAAAATATACGCACTTCATTGGGGTGAGTGTACCATACTCCTTATGGTCCTCTTCATAACATCAATGGACCTACTCATTCTTTGCCTTTTGGGTCTACTTCTGTGGAGATTCTTGCCAAATTTGTTCCAATATCAAGTAACTCAAGGGCCTACACAATATCCTACACAATAACCTCCACCAAGTAGGACACCTGAATGTCCTTGATCTTCATAGTGACTCTCACTCACCTACTGCTCCAAAAGAGATATGTCTCTGCCATGTACCATTTCCCACTGGAAGTCATGATTTGCCACATGGGAGAGTTCTACAACTACATCTTGACTTCTACTACATCTTGAGTTCTAAAAATGGTCCAAAGTTTAATTCTTGGAGAACTAAACATTGGATGTTACCAGGGTTGATCTAATCAAGGTAGGCTTGAGTCAATGTGACCTCAAGTCTTGGTATCAGTCCTGGCACCTCCAGAAGAGATCCCATAACATGAGTTTTTATTGCCTGTTCTTGGGCTTGTTCTTGCTACTCTCTTCCAACTATAAGCCATTTGTCCCTTAGGTGGGATGGTTCTCCTTCTTGTAAACATTTCGATCTAGGTGCCATCTATAATCACAACATGATCAAGGATTAGCACTTATTGTGTAACTCTAAAACATTTATAATACCTTGTCTCTTGGGGTAGTTACACTTGGCTAAGTTGTGAATGGTTGATTTGATTATTTTAATATTATTTTATTATTATTAATTAAATAGGTTAATAAATTGTGTTGGAAGAGTTTAACTTTCATAGGTTTATGATTTAATATTATTTTATTCATTAAAACCATGGGGGAGTTAGAACAATTTCTATCAAAAAAGTAGGGTTTGTGGCCCCCATGACATAAAGCTTACCTCTGGAAGCTACAGAACTTAAGAATAGAGTGAATCAGACAAACAGCTTAAAAGCTATAAGCTTTGGAAGGTTTTGAGATCTAAAAAATTGCAGAAACTCCCCTTACATTTGAAGCAAATGGCAACAAATTCCTAAGTGATGGGCACTATATATAGAATTTTTCCCATGCATTGACCAAGACTCATCAACGAGGCCTAGTTGATGCAATCAACTGCATCAACTAGGCCTAGTCAACATGGCTATTGATCCCATTGATCAAGTCAAAATTTGAAAAATACAAAGGGGTTTCTAAGTAAAATTGGAATCAAATGAAATCCCAAGAAGCTAAGAACACAATGAGATACATGAAGAGGACTTGAGATTTTACAAAAGATGGAAAATGATTGGAGAAATACCTTAAGGAGCACACAGTTGGAAGCAACCAATGGGGAATGCAAAAGAATTGATTACAAAAATGTCTAAGGATAAGAAACTTAACTACCCCAACCAAGAGACATGCAAGTGGATCCTCCCCATAGCAAGCTCATGCCCTTTTTTATCCTTCCATAACCTCAACTAAGGAGTTCGTGGACTCCACAGTTGATTAATGGTTATGAAAAGTTAAGGATTGAATCCAATAGAATCCATCTAAGAATTTAACACATCAAACTAATACATTGAGAAAAAAACATGAAAACTAATAGTGAGGTAAGTTATGAAGAGCATTGATGGATGAGAGAGTGTGTAAAATGGATTTTCCAATCATGGGCACAAGAGGTCCCTTGTGAATTTTATGGTTAAATGGACCAATAAAGTTCATCCTTAGTCTAGATTAAAATCAACCACTTTCAAAGACTTTGTATTATCACTCTAGGACCAATCCATCCCCTCAAGACACAAGAATGCTCCCAAAAATAACCACTATTTCTTATTTGAGAAGAAAAGAGAAGCAAGAAGTGAGAAAGGGCCTTAGTTAGAAGGGACCTTTAGGCATGGGTAACATGTCTTCTTAGTCCCATAACTAGTGCTTGTAGCTTGTTATTTTTTCTAAGGGGTGTGTTTTGAATCTTCATCCTATTTTTGTTTATTTTTTTGAATTTTATGTTTTTATGGATTTTTTGGATGTGAACCACACCACGCAAAGACTTATTCAACTTCCTATTATTGTTCAACACAGAATAGAAAAAAATCCATGAAAACACACATGCACTCAACCAAGTAGAGAGGAAAAAAGAGTATTGAATCCCCTTGAAGTCACATGCTTTTTAAACCTTTGAATCTTTACCAAGTTTGGAAACTACCAAGATCACAAGTTTGTTAAGGTTTTATTAATGAAAAAGGACCTCATACTTCCAAAACTAGGAAGATCATAGAGTTTTTGAATGGGCGGATGATGTGGACTCACTACTCATTCCATGAAAAAGAAACTTGTCTTAGCCATCAGTCATCAAAATTCAACAATAGAAACTAGACATTAGTAATCAAAAACATTAGGTTGAAATCACCATTAGTAAACAAATATAACATCACTATGTCTTATTGTCAACAAAGTAATTTTATTATAAAAAACAAGGAAAATTCACATCAAAATAAAGAAAAATATAAAATAAATTGTAAAATATTTAAGAAAAATAAAACATACTAAGGATGTTGTAAAACAAAAATTTGGAAGAATAACAAAGTGTAAAATAAAAAAGGTGTAAAAAAAAAGTAGAAAAGCTAAAGTGCCAGTTTAATGATTAGCATGGATGGCCATCTCCTCCATGACTAAGTTAAAAGGAGGAGATCTGAAAGATTGAGCATGGTTTTCATTGAATGAGGTGTTGATTTCACTAGCTTGCTTAAACTCATGGAAAGATTTTAGTTGTTGCATGTTGACAAACTATTTTTTGTTTGGACTCTCAAGTTTGTAAATTAACATGACCCCCAAAGAAAAGGTTTTATAAATCATGTAAGGCCCTTTCCACAACATTTGGAACTTAGTTTGTTGAGGTACGTATATGGGGTTTTAATAGAGAACCTTGTCTTCAAGTTGAAATTTTACCTTCCATATTCTAAGGTCATGGTATTGTTTACTAAATGCTTTGTGTACTTTATTCAAAGATAGGGCTACTAACCAATTTTCAGCTAGGATTTTAAGGTTGATCATTCTCTCTTTTTGTGCTAGGATTAAGTCAAGGTCAAGGTCATAGGTTGTTGAAAGTCTACAAAGCTTAGATTGAATTGGAAGAGTTAGCAATTTTCCATACACCAGCTTATAGGGAGAGTAGTCTATATGGAGCTTCCATGTAGAGTGGTAGGCCCAAAGGGCATATTGTTCAATTTTATGCTCCAATCTATCCTATATTTGCTAATGTTTTAAGTTAAAATCTTAGTGATTTTTCTATTGGTAACCTCTCTACTTCATCATTGGCTTGGGGGTGGTAGGATGTTATTAGCTTATGTTTAACTCCCAAGCATTGCATGAGCTTGTGAAAAATAGTACATGTAAAATGAGTACCATTGTTAGAAATTAATGCATGGGGTACTCCAAACCTATTTACAACATTTTGTTGTACTAATTGAGAAATAGTAAAAGGCATATAGTTGGTGATGGCTACTACTTCTTTCCATTTGGTACAATGGTCAACAGATACTATTATGTATGCCTTTCCATTGGACATGGGCATGATAGGATCCATGAAGTCTATGCCACATATGTTAAAGGATTTTAATGGTTANCATTAGATGGTCTAGGAAGGAATTATGCTTGGGAATAGAATTTCTCAAGTAGGGATTGAGGTGGATCCTAAAAATATTTAGGTCATCCAAGGAATAACCTAGCAACTAAAAATTGTTAAAGATGTCCAGTCATTTCTCAGACACATTGGCTACTACTGGTGATTCATAGAAAATTTCTTTAAGAATGTGAAACAATTGGTCAACCTCACAAAGAAAGATGCTCCATTCATATGGACCAAGGAATGTGAAAAGGCATTTCAGCAACTTAGGTAGAAGCTTGTAGAGACTCTAATTCTACAAGCACATACTTGGTCTAGACCATTTCATATTATGATAGATGCATCAAACTATGCCTTCGGAGCCATGCTTATGAAGTTGGATGATTAGAAATGTCCATATTACATCCACTATGCAAGCCAAAGAATTGTGGATGCACATCTCAATTACACCACAATGAAGAAAGAGATGGTGGCCATGGTGTATGCTTTTAAAAAGTTCATGCACTCTGTGCTTGGATACAAGGTATTTTTGCACACTGATCACAATGTCATTTACTTTCTAATGAATAAACAAATGGTGAGTCCCTATGTTATATGGTGGTNGTCTAGACCAAGTATGTGCTTGTAGAATTAGAGTCTCTACAAGCTTCTACCTAAGTTGCTGAAATGCCTTTTCACATTCCTTGGTCCATATGAATGGAGCATCTTTCTTTGTGAGGTTGACCAATTGTTTCACATTCTTAAAGAAATTTTCTATGAATCACCAGTAGTAGCCAATGTGTCTGAGAAATGACTGGACATCTTTAACAATTTTTAGTTGCTAGGTTATTCCTTGGATGACCTAAATATTTTTAGGATCCACCTCAATCCCTACTTGAGAAATTCTATTCCCAAGCATAATTCCTTCCTAGACCATCTAATGGATTTTTTTCCAATTAAGCCAAAGATTAGTCACCTTGCACCTTTTAAGCACTTTCTCAAGGTGGTCCAGGACTTGCTTAAATGTAGCAGCATAGGTGGAGTAGTTATCCATGAAAACGTCACTCCACTACTAATCTATTAATAAAAAATTCTCAGGACCAAGTGTTGGAAAGTTGTGGAGGCATTGGATAGACCAAAGAGCATCTTACAGTATGCAAAATTCCCCCATGAACTTATAAATGTTATTTTGGCCTAATTCTCAAGCTTGAGCTAAATTTGATTATAGCCATTGTAACCATCTAAAAAGATATAATAGCAATGCCCAAAAATAGTGTCCAACACCTGGTCCACAAATGGTAATGGAAAATGATCTTTAAATGTTGTCATGTTCAACAACCTAAAATTAATACAGACCCACCACTTGCCATCTTTCTTTGGCATAATTACAAGTGGACTAATGCCCTCGCTATTCAAAATTGAATAGATGAACTCTGCCTTAAGGAGTTGTTCAATTTCCTCTTTGATGATCTACTTCAATTTGGAGTTCAGCCATCACTACAATTGCCTCTTTGGCTTCATAGCTTGGTTAGTATAGATGCAATGCTAGCATATCCTAGGATCAATCCCTGTGAGTTTAGGATATGACCAAGAAAATACTATTGACCATTTGTTGATTACCTTTAACAACATCCTTTTCTGCTTAGGAGCAAGGTTCGCATTAATTATCACTAGCTTATCATTTTTTAGAAATGCATATTTCATGCCAGTAGGTAGATTTTTCAACTCTAAGGGTTCCTATTTAAAACTATCAAGGATTTTCAACTCTCCCCAATTGGTATCATCAGGTTCATCATCAAAGAGTTGGCAATGAACTTGCTCCATTTCATCCATGCCTTTAACATAGGCACAAGTTAGGCTCTCAATAGGTTCCATGCAAAGAATGATGCTTTCAAAATCAACTATTAGCCACTAGGTACCCTCCTATTTTGTGGCTACTACATTTACGCACTTTTGAATTTTAGATTCATCTACATACTATCTACATGATTTGATTGATATGCTTTTGACAGATCAAAGTTTCTATACACAATTACACCTAGTATCAATATACATAATTCATGGAACTCTCTTCTTGTCAATCTTTTTGAATGCATTTTCCTTGAAAATCTACAAGGAAAGATCTTTGATGTCCATTCATGCATTAATAGTACTCAAGCCCTCCCCATAATGATTGAGAAGTCCCCCTTGCAATTGTCAACTTTGATCAGCAGGAAATTGGTAGGATATGATCACCCACATACAATGGTCACAATGTCCTTCACTAATCCTAAGAAAATAGTGATACAATGATCTATCAATTTGAAATAGATATTACTCTTCTTGGAAGGAGGCAAGTTCCAAGCATTATACATTTCATGGGAAATCACAGTAACACCAAAACCTTAATTGACAAGAGCCTTTCATGGCTCATTTCTTGTAATTTACAAGTAGATGAGAGGACTTCTAAGATCAACTTTTTTCCTAGGAAGGTTGCCAACCTTGATCCAATCAGATATAGCATGGGTTAACATGACTATGTGGATCATGGAAGGCATTTATTTTGAAGGGCTCTTGAAAGGAATGGATGCAGAGGATGAAGGAGACATGGGACAACCAATTGCATAAGTTCATGAGAGTTTTGTAGGGCTATTGATTTTAAACAATGGTATTTTATGGGATCTAGGTTCTAAACCACTCGACTAAGGAGCTAGCTATAAGTTAATAGCCCTAGTAGCATTACGTTGTTATGGCTGCATGGGAATTTCACCCTGCATGGATGGAGTAGGTGGTAATTGGGTTGAGGATGGAGGAACGGGTGCTAAAGGATGAGGAGGATGATAAGGATATGGAGATTCCCCTCTAGGAGATGGAGAATGAGTTTTTTAGTACTATGAAGAGTAGTAGTAATGCTAAAAAGAAGTGTGACTGAAAACAGCATGCAGAGACATGGGTTGCTAAACATAGTATCCATATGAATGGAGTTGCCTATAAGGATACTTCTACCTTGGTGGTGGCATCCCCCATGATGGGTGCTACCACTAATGGTACTACTCATATGGTTGTGGTGGAGTTACTCTTGGATAATAAGTTTTTTATTGCTGATGGAACTACCTTGGGTTGCCTTGAGGATAAGGAAACCTTCTAGGTGCTTACCTTCATGCTAGTTTAGGATTTAGAGCATACACCATAGATTCCTATAAGTGTGACAAAGTAGGACAATATCCCCTATGATGTTTATATTGGTAGATCTCACATCCACCATCACCATCTAATTCTTACTCCACAACCTCTTCTACTGCAACAACTTTGCTCTTACCCCTTTGGTAGGCACATTCAACTTCTTTTCTTCTCCTATAGTCACAATCACTGCTTTGTTTTTTGGATTCTTCTATAATTTTTAAAGTAGTTTAAAATTTTTCATTTAAATATTCCCACATTTTTTCAATCTTAGCCAAAATTTTAGACATAGATTTTTCAATTGGAAGGTTTTCTGCTACACCACTTCATCAAGTGGTACCTCCCCCTCACTGTCACAAAATCAAACCTTCCTTTTTGTGATAGAAGGATCTCGGTTATACTCCTTAGCACTTTCTCATTTTTTCAACTCACCTTTTTCTTTTGCAACCTACTTAATTAGCCTTTGAATTTAATGGGCTCTTAGTTCTGATCATCTCCGTTGGGCATAGACCCCAAGAGTTCTTCTTGTTTTTGATCGGAGCCCATCTATGATATGGTGAAGCTACTCCTACTAAGAATAACCATGGCAAAGATATTTATGAAAAAGGAAATAATTCCTACCCATGGTTGCATCCAAGGGTTCATGTATTCCTTGTCGCCAGCCTTGGATTTGCTTCCTCAAGGTGGACACTCTTGAGTACATCTGATATTTATCATTGAATAGCTCAAGAATCGTACTCCATCTATGAGTTAATTCTAGCTCCAAGAACTGGTACCAACTTTCTGCTACTTTTGTGAGTATCCTAGGAAATAGCTTAAGTTTCTTCTAGTAATTTTCTATGTTCTACAAGGCATAGCCATTATGAAAGGCTTGAAGATGGGTATGTGGATTTGAGTTATATTCCCCCTCAAATCTAGGGATATTGTTCACCTACAACCTCTTGATTTTGCTATCTTTCACATGCCTAGTTGGAATTCTAACTACCTCTACAATGTTTAGCATGCTTTGAGCTACTAACAAAGGCTCATCATCATCATAATTTTGATGACACCTATGATGTCCTTTGCTATCCCTTCATTCATTATGAGGCCTACAATCATTGTCCCATCATTCTCCTCCATCATGGTTTTGTCCCCTATACTTTAGATCAAATTTAGAGGAGGAAGAAAAATATGTAGATGAAGAAGGTAAAGAGGGAGGAGAATTATCACTGTCATGGTTTCTACCACCTCTTCTCCACTTTTCATGGTCAAAATCATCAGGTTTATCATCATCACAATGCTTACCTAAGCCCCTTCCTTAACACCCACTTTTGCCTAAACCTGGATTGTTGATAGTGGACTACAAATTTGTGTTCAAGCTCCCTTCACTAGAGTTAAGGGGTGGAGAATCTTTATGTTCAGAATCCCTAGAGGGAGAATCCTCATTATTATTTTGGTTTAGTAGGAATAAGGGATTAGTGAACCATTTCACCTTTGTAGCTTCATGGCACTTCTCCTAGTGCCGATCTTGTTTACATTTTGTTTCTATGGAACAATAGTCCTAATAGTCATGATCCTACACAACATATTTATCATGGAGATCCTAGATGCCAAAACTCTTAAGATTTTGAACTAGCATCCCAAGAATAGATTGGTTAGGAGGCAACATAACATTACCCTCCATATCTCTCCACCACATCTATTCATCCTAATGTAGGATGAAGGTGAAATCAAGTACAAACTCATTTGGATGAGTGTATATCACTTTGAATTCTTGGGGCACTAGTGGTTTTGACTCATCATTCTTGTGAGAAGAAAACACTTTGGATTAGAGAAAAATTCAATGTTCTTAAATTATAATTATAATTATTATCTTTTTGAATGATTGTAATTTTAGGATTTGTTTCAACAATCTTAAATAATATTCACTAAGTCCTAGATAGTGCACATATCAAACTACAAATTCCCAACAACAATGCCAATGATGAGTGACAAGTAGACCTTATGCCCAACCATATGAATCACTAAGCATTTATGCATGATCTGGTCAAATTTCATGGACTTATAGCCTTCTAAGTACATTAGTCTCTAGGAATTGAAACTAACCATCACAATCATTGTCTCCTCAATTACACTTGTGAAATGCAAAGGTATGGTTAAGTGTAATTGAGGCATATGATTTTTATCATTTTTACGTTTTAGGGTTTAGGGTACCTAAGGGTAAAGAATAATGTATAGAATAAAATAATTAAATTGCTAATTGAATATAACTAGCTACACCTAGATAATCCTAACATAAGCATCAATTCCCACTTTCCATACACATCTTGAACACATTTAATGTTACTAACTTACCAAATGTTAAGAAATACTAGGATTATCAAGTGCCAAGCATATGCTCAAAGTGGTCATACTTATGTGCTTAACTAATCACTATTTAATCTAGCTTAATTTAGCTTAATTTACTTAAAGCATTAAAGGAATTTTCATAAAACATTAAATGCATAAATAAATAATTAATCTATTTCAAAGTGCTGCAAGGTTTATCAAAAAGCGTGTCTTTATTGCCACACACACTGTCATGCTCACATACAATAGATCTATACACTCTTTGACTCCTACTTTAGGCACTTAGAAAAAATATTCTAACTTTCAAGCAAAAAAAACTGCAAGAGCTCCACTACAACTATGACCAAAGATTCCATAAACACGATGAGTGAGTGCGTATTTATAAGTGAAAATAGACACTGCATTGATGAAGCCATGTCAACACATCAAATCCTACATCGATGAAACCCAAGAAAATGTGACTCATCATTCTTTCTTAGGTTTTGAACAATATTCATCTTTAGATCAAGAATACAATAATAATGATGGATCCAAATATAAATTAAGGTTAAAAGATAGAGCAAAATCCTCAAAACCAGTTGTCTAGTAAGTGGTTTAGAAAATTAGGCTTTTATGGTGATGGAAAATATGATTTAATAGAAGACCTTAAGCATGTTAGGTCAAACATTAGTATATATCAAATATTACAAATGGAAAGTTAGCAAAAGAAATTTTTAGAATTGGTTAAGGCTAAGAAGAAGGTTGGAAAATCTGAATTAAGCTATGTTTGTAATGGTGATAAATGGTAAAATATAAATATCCCTGTTCTCCTATTAAAGAAGCTCCTCCATTTCTTCTCACAATGAAGTTAACTTATATATATTTGAACAATTGTTTAGTCAATTCAGAAGCTACATCAACCATTATGCCATTTTCAATCTGTGCGCAATTAGGATTATCACCAAAATAGTCCAACAAGAAGATTGTCCAAGTAGATAAGAGCAGACTAAAAATCATAGGATAATTACCAAATGTATTACTTCAAATTTCTTTAGAACCATGCATTAAAAGTAGAATAATTGGTCAAGTATCTAATATTCCAAATATATATAGTCTCTTGTTAAGTCAAAGCTAGAGAAAAATGTTTTAGGATATATATTCACTGATTATTTACACATGTGGTTGCCATGGAAAGGAGAGTCAAACTAGATATATATATACAACGATTCCTTGATGATCAAGAATTGTAATTCTAATGGAAAGACCAAGATCATATAGACCAAAGATATTGAAATAGGAGCATGCTTCCTCATAGAAGTTCAAGTACAAAAGAAAATAGAAATTTGAAGTAAAGGAAAATGGAAATTATATTTCGATGGGTTGTGTAATTCAAAAGGGGATAGAATTGAAATAGTATTGGCTAAAGATGATTCTAAGAAAATTCACAAAGCATACAAATAATAAGGTTGAATAAAAAGCCCTATGTATTGGAATCAAACAATATCTAGACAAAGGGATCAAAAGAATTTCAATTACAGGAGATTCTAAGCTTATTTATGAACAAGCTAATGATGAATGTATAGTAAAAATTACATTTTTGAGATCATATAAACAACTTGTTTGAAGCTTGATAAATCAATATGAGAAATATGAGATAAAACATATATATAGAGAAGATAACTAGTTAGCATATAAGCTAGCTACAGTGGCCTCAACACTAGATTCAGAAAAAATTAAAAAATATAGAAGGATTATAATTAAAGTTCAACATTAGCCTTCAGTCCCAAATAACATGGAGCACTTCTAGATATTTGAAAATGATGATCAATTACTCAAATTCTTGAACAATAAAGGAGAATTTAAAAATACAATTATGTTTGAAATATTAGCTACATCAAAGCTTATATCAAACATCATTCCCAAGAAGGTAGTTGATCATGAATATCAATTTACCAAAAGGCTACTTAAAGGAATGAATGTCCAAAATTCAAATGATCAATCCTATGAAGCAATAAATTTAGGATTCCCAAAGAAACCAAAAATGTTAAATATTACAAAAGGAAATGATCTAGTTTTCAAGAATAAGTTATTATCATTAATGAAGGATAATCTACTTAATTTCATGTTTTCCTATGATGAACTTAGAACATTCAAGCCTAATGTGATGACTCACAAAATTTCATTAATCAAACATTATCAAGTTGTTAGGTAAAAGAAAAGGAAGTTTAATCTATCATTTGACCTAGCCATGGAAGCTAAAACCAACAAAATTGTTACAAGAAAAAATTATATATCCTATCTAATATTCAGTATGGCTAGCTAATCTAGTACATGTAAGATAAAAAGAATGGTGACATTAGGCCATGCATTGATCTTAGAAGTTTGAATCAAGATTTAGAAAAGAACAAATATCCCTTACCCAGAATAGATGAAATGCTAATTAAAGTATCAAGATGGTAGTTATTCTCCTTTTTGTATAGTTTTTCAGAATATAATCAAGTTATGATGGATAAAAATGATAGATATAAAATAGCCTTCATCACTAAGTGGGGAACTTTTACTTATAAATGAATGCCTTTTTGATTTTCAAATGCTAGAGCCACTTTCCAAAGAGCAATGGAAATAGCTTTTAAAGATTTAATAGAAAAATTTGTAGTAATTTATCTAGATGATATTACTATTTATTTAAAAAGGAAGGAAGATAATATAAATCACCTTCAATAGATTTTTAGTAGATGTCAAGAATATGGTATTTTCTTGAATCCTAAGAAAAGAATTTTTAGGGTGAAATCTAGAAGCTTGTTAGGGCACATAGTTTACCAAAAGGGTATTGCTATAGATAATGTAAGGATCCAAGCTATTCAAAATATTGGATATCTGAAAAATAAAAGGTCTCTTAGATCCTTTTTTGAAAAAATAAATTCTGTCAACAAATTTATACCAGGATTTATTGAGATTACCAAACCTCTAATGTGCATGCTCAAGGAGGATATTCAAGTAACGAAGACACCTAAATCAAAGAAAGTACTAGTGGAAATTTAAAAATTGATTCAAAAAGCTTTGTATTTAACTAGACCTAAATTAAAAGAAGAATTTTGGCTGTATGCTTTTACTTCTAGTGATTAAGTTGTTGTAGTTTTAACTTAGAAAAAGGATGATCAGGATAAGCCAATTAAATTCTTTGATTACCAACTTAAAGGTTCTAAATTAAACTATTAAAATTTTGAAGAACATGCATATGTTGTTATCAATGTGTTGTTACATTTCAATTATTATTTACAAAGCTCTTTAGTTCATGTCATGCTAATAGTGCATGTTGTTAAGGAATTTTTGGCTCAAATAGAGGGAAATGCCTTATTAAGCTTCAAGAATTTAGATTTTCCCTAGAATTATGCAAAAAAATTAAAGGAATGGGATTAGCCAAACTAATGAGTAAAGAAGTTGAAATTGGTGTGATAGATTCCCATGATGAAAATTGGTATGATGAAATTTTAGAGGTATTTTCTTTGAGAAAAGTTCTAGATAATTTAATCATGAACCAAGAAGGGCTTTTCCTAAAATGAAAGATAATTTCTTGGTAAATAATGGAATTTTATATAGAAAATATTTTAGAGGGACTCTATTAGAATGCATTAGGAATGATCAAATCAAGCTCATATTGAACTAGTTTCATGACCATGCAAACTTGTTTTATGCTTCTCCTAAGTCAACTATGCAACACATATTGCACTATGGATTTTATTGGCCTAGCATGTATCAAGATATTAGTTTGAATATTCAAAAACTATTATAAATGTTAGATTCATGGGCCAAAAATTAAGAAAGCTAGCACTCCTCTGAAACCAGTAATTGCAGATAGACCATTTCAACAATGGAGTTTAGATTTTATTAACATAATTACTCCTTCAAAAGCTAGACATAAATTTACACTTATAGCTACCAATTATTTTACCAAGTGATTAGAACCAAAAGCTCTTTAGAAGAGTTTAGTGTTAGATGTAATAAGGTTTCTTGAAATTCAAATCCTAAGTTTCTTTGGAATACTAGAAGTATTGATGTCAAATAATGACCTTGCATTTCATTCTAAAGAATTTATAAGATGGACTTCTGGGAAATCTATGTTTATTTACTCCTCATCTAATTACTACCTTCAAAGAAGTAGATTGGCTAAATCTATTAATAAAAAGCTTATTTCCTATATCAAAAGATTAATGGAGGGAAATCTAGGAAATTGGAATAACTACTTACCATCCACTTTATGGAGAGATTATATTAGAATGAAGAAACCTATTGGAACATCATCTTATTATTTATTCTATAGCATGGTAGCAATAATCACAAATAAAATTATAACTGCAGCTTTAGAATTCATGTAGAAGTACAGTGAAAGGAAAAATAAAGATAGGAGTTTCATTACTTTTTTTATCAAAAGAGAGGCTAATTGATAAAGCTATAGATAGCTTGTTAAGCAATGCTTTACACATCAAAATATGGTTCAACAAAAGAGCTTTGAAAAGAGCATTCGGAGTGGGCCACCTTATTCTCCTTTGAAACATAAATAAAAGAAACAACCATAATAAGTCTTCTACCAAATGGACCAGCCCATTCATTATTAGGAAAAAAGTATCATATGATACTTACAAACTCATTTAGATGAGTGGAAACAAACTGAAGTTTCCATTTAATGTCGTCCACCTCAAGCACTACTTTGAGCAACCACCCAATACATGACAGAGTTGAGAAAAAAATAGAAACTATAAATATGTAAACAATTCTTATTTTTTGGTTAATAAATAGCTTTATTTGGAGCCTAATAAGCACCTATGATAGTTATTTCAGTGGTGAGGGATTTTAAAAATTCTAGCCTATATAACAAGGCATGGCTGATCCTTCACTAGCGAAGTCTTAATTTAGGAGCCATTAAAAGAGATCTTGGGCTAGGATAAATTCTAGGAAGATAAGGTCTTTTGTCCCCTACTTGTCTAGATGCAACCCTGAACATGTTATGATGGCATATCATAAAGCTACAAATTGTGGGGCTTCATATAGTAGCCCCTATATGACATGGTTAGAATATGAATTTTTCTTTTTAACCAATGGCCACTCTATTCATGAGCAAGAATGGGGTGAGTATTAGTAGTATCAAGGGATCAAGAGACAAGAGGAGAACCTAAATAGTTTGGATTCTTGGGAGGAGGTCATTGTCTCTCAAGCCACCAACCTACCATGTCAAGAGAAGAGTCAAAGACCGAGCTTACCTCTAAAGGCTAAGGAGACCTTCTTTAACTACAACAAAAAGGAGTCAACTGAGGAAAGTAGTAGGATAACTATAGTAAGAGAAAAGGCATAGAATTAAAAAGGTGAAATGACTCAGAATCAAGANTTTCCAAATCTTTAATATAATATTTCTGGTAAAAGGAGGGCAATAAATATTACCACATTTTAGCCATAAATGGATCAAGGCTAAAAAGTGTGTTTCAAATGTTCTATTTAGCTTAATTTTTTTCATAAAAAAAGCCTTTCTATTCCAGAAATGGTTCAGGGCTCATAATTAAATGAAAAGAAAATTCTAGCCCAAGACATGATTTTAGGTTTCCATCTCAAGATTTAAGTTCAAAATGTTAAAAAATGGAATTTTGGAATTTAAGTTTGAAAGTAAAAGCTCATAAATTAAAACAGCATGTGCTAATGCAAAAATGATTTTTTGAGTTCTTGAAAAAGGGCTTATGGAATAGTAATGGGGCTTGATTTATTAGAACAATTCCCATGACTTTTAGAATATAACTACTCATGCGATGATATCAAGCAAATTTATTCATACCATGTTCATGTAGAAGCATGCTCTAGGTGAAGATAAAAATGGAAAGTTACACTTTGTCTTTTGAGCTTGGATGCCAATTCTACTTCTCTATGAAGTTTTTTCTTTTGCACAAGTTTCAACTCTAAACTTATATGCATTTCAAGTGACACATTAGCATCTAGAGTTGGTGTTTAGAATCTTGTTATTTATTCCACTTAGCCTAACTAGTTCTTCTAACTCAACTCATAGATAACTTATATTAACTAACTTGAAATAGCTTTAGTGGGTGATGAGATGCGACTTGCACTAGGCCGCGATATCGCGTACGCGATATCGTGGCCGCCGCGATATCGCATCCCATGCGATATCGCGTACATGATATCACGTCTTCTCCTACGATATTGCGTACGCGATATCGTGTCCCGCCGCCATATCTATAAATAAGGGGTGGCACTCCCTTCATTTCGCAATCCTGG
>MNCI01003573.1:1172677-1184663 GCA_015680685.1 Gnetum montanum | reverse complement strand
TTACAAGAAAAAATTATATATCCTATCTAATATTCAGTATGGCTAGCTAATCTAGTACATGTAAGATAAAAAGAATGGTGACATTAGGCCATGCATTGATCTTAGAAGTTTGAATCAAGATTTAGAAAAGAACAAATATCCCTTACCCAGAATAGATGAAATGCTAATTAAAGTATCAAGATGGTAGTTATTCTCCTTTTTGTATAGTTTTTCAGAATATAATCAAGTTATGATGGATAAAAATGATAGATATAAAATAGCCTTCATCACTAAGTGGGGAACTTTTACTTATAAATGAATGCCTTTTTGATTTTCAAATGCTAGAGCCACTTTCCAAAGAGCAATGGAAATAGCTTTTAAAGATTTAATAGAAAAATTTGTAGTAATTTATCTAGATGATATTACTATTTATTTAAAAAGGAAGGAAGATAATATAAATCACCTTCAATAGATTTTTAGTAGATGTCAAGAATATGGTATTTTCTTGAATCCTAAGAAAAGAATTTTTAGGGTGAAATCTAGAAGCTTGTTAGGGCACATAGTTTACCAAAAGGGTATTGCTATAGATAATGTAAGGATCCAAGCTATTCAAAATATTGGATATCTGAAAAATAAAAGGTCTCTTAGATCCTTTTTTGAAAAAATAAATTCTGTCAACAAATTTATACCAGGATTTATTGAGATTACCAAACCTCTAATGTGCATGCTCAAGGAGGATATTCAAGTAACGAAGACACCTAAATCAAAGAAAGTACTAGTGGAAATTTAAAAATTGATTCAAAAAGCTTTGTATTTAACTAGACCTAAATTAAAAGAAGAATTTTGGCTGTATGCTTTTACTTCTAGTGATTAAGTTGTTGTAGTTTTAACTTAGAAAAAGGATGATCAGGATAAGCCAATTAAATTCTTTGATTACCAACTTAAAGGTTCTAAATTAAACTATTAAAATTTTGAAGAACATGCATATGTTGTTATCAATGTGTTGTTACATTTCAATTATTATTTACAAAGCTCTTTAGTTCATGTCATGCTAATAGTGCATGTTGTTAAGGAATTTTTGGCTCAAATAGAGGGAAATGCCTTATTAAGCTTCAAGAATTTAGATTTTCCCTAGAATTATGCAAAAAAATTAAAGGAATGGGATTAGCCAAACTAATGAGTAAAGAAGTTGAAATTGGTGTGATAGATTCCCATGATGAAAATTGGTATGATGAAATTTTAGAGGTATTTTCTTTGAGAAAAGTTCTAGATAATTTAATCATGAACCAAGAAGGGCTTTTCCTAAAATGAAAGATAAGTTCTTGGTAAATAATGGAATTTTATATAGAAAATATTTTAGAGGGACTCTATTAGAATGCATTAGGAATGATCAAATCAAGCTCATATTGAACTAGTTTCATGACCATGCAAACTTGTTTTATGCTTCTCCTAAGTCAACTATGCAACACATATTGCACTATGGATTTTATTGGCCTAGCATGTATCAAGATATTAGTTTGAATATTCAAAAACTATTATAAATGTTAGATTCATGGGCCAAAAATTAAGAAAGCTAGCACTCCTCTGAAACCAGTAATTGCAGATAGACCATTTCAACAATGGAGTTTAGATTTTATTAACATAATTACTCCTTCAAAAGCTAGACATAAATTTACACTTATAGCTACCAATTATTTTACCAAGTGATTAGAACCAAAAGCTCTTTAGAAGAGTTTAGTGTTAGATGTAATAAGGTTTCTTGAAATTCAAATCCTAAGTTTCTTTGGAATACTAGAAGTATTGATGTCAAATAATGACCTTGCATTTCATTCTGAAGAATTTATAAGATAGGCTTCTGGGAAATCTAGGAAATTGGAATAACTACTTACCATCCACTTTATGGAGAGATTATATTAGAATGAAGAAACCTATTGGAACATCATCTTATTATTTATTCTATAGCATGGTAGCAATAATCACAAATAAAATTATAACTGCAGCTTTAGAATTCATGTAGAAGTACAGTGAAAGGAAAAATAAAGATAGGAGTTTCATTACTTTTTTTATCAAAAGAGAGGCTAATTGATAAAGCTATAGATAGCTTGTTAAGAAATGCTTTACACATCAAAATATGGTTCAACAAAAGAGCTTTGAAAAGAGCATTCGGAGTGGGCCACCTTATTCTCCTTTGAAACATAAATAAAAGAAACAACCATAATAAGTCTTCTACCAAATGGACCAGCCCATTCATTATTAGGAAAAAAGTATCATATGATACTTACAAACTCATTCAGATGAGTGGAAACAAACTGAAGTTTCCATTTAATGTCGTCCACCTCAAGCACTACTTTGGGCAACCACCCAATACATGACAAAGTTGAGAAAAAAATAGAAACTATAAATATGTAAACAATTCTTATTTTATGGTTAATAAATAGCTTTATTTGGATCCTAATAAGCACCTATGATAGTTATTTCAGTGGTGAGATATTTTAAAAATTCTAGCCTATATAACAAGGCATGGCTGATCCTTCACTAGCGAAGTCTTAATTTAGGAGCCATTAAAAGAGATCTTGGGCTAGGATAAATTCTAGGAAGATAAGGTCTTTTGTCCCCTACTTGTCTAGATGCAACCCTGAACATGTTATGATGGCATATCATAAAGCTACAAATTGTGGGGCTTCATATAGTAGCCCCTATATGACATGGTTAGAATATGAATTTTTCTTTTTAACCAATGGCCACTCTATTCATGAGCAAGAATGGGGTGAGTATTAGTAGTATCAAGGGATCAAGAGACAAGAGGAGAACCTAAATAGTTTGGATTCTTGGGAGGAGGTCATTGTCTCTCAAGCCACCAACCTACCATGTCAAGAGAAGAGTCAAAGACCGAGCTTACCTCTAAAGGCTAAGGAGACCTTCTTTAACTACAACAAAAAGGAGTCAACTGAGGAAAGTAGTAGGATAACTATAGTAAGAGAAAAGGCATAGAATTAAAAAGGTGAAATGACTCAGAATCAAGAAGGTGAAAAGTTCCAAAACCAAGAAGAATAGAAGATAGCCCAATTTTTAATAAACATCGAATCTAATGGACCTTCCAAAAGGAAGGTTACAAGGAAAGTCATGGTGACTATTTTCTTCCTACTGCTCAATTTGTATCTGCATTGCATGTAAAGCTACATATCTAAATATCTCGAATAGTATGTAGGATGCTCGAGGTTTTTATACTTTTAAGCTTTAAGCTTAACTATACTTTTCCCCAAAAAGAACTTTCTTTTCAATTTTTAGTTTACAACTCTTGTAGCTATTATTGTACAAAGTATCATTGTACATTATCCCAACAAATGGAATAATATTCTTTGTTTCCAAATCTTTAATATAATATTTCTAGTAAAAGGAGGGCAATAAATATTACCACATTTTAGCCATAAATGGATCAAGGATAAAAGTGTGTTTCAAATGTTCTATTTAGCTTAATTTTTTTCATAAAAAAAGCCTTTCTATTCCAGAAATGGTTCAGGGCTCATAATTAAATGAAAAGAAAATTCTAGCCCAAGACATGATTTTAGGTTTCCATCTCAAGATTTAAGTTCAAAATGTTAAAAAATGGAATTTTGGAATTTAAGTTTGAAAGTAAAAGATCATAAATTAAAACAGCATGTGCTAATGCAAAAATGATTTTTTGAGTTCTTGAAAAAGGGCTTATGGAATAGTAATGGGGCTTGATTTATTAGAACAATTCCCATGACTTTTAGAATATAACTACTCATGCGATGATATNACTTAGATCTTAGTTAGAGTTAGTTTAGTTTTCTCAACTCTTTCCTCCTGGTAGCATAGAAGATAAGCCGAAAATACCAAAAAAAATCACATACCTCAGACTTGCTTAACCATACACCATGACACATACAAGCAAGCCTGGGAAGACAACGAACGATTAACCCCAAGTGTTTCTTGTGCCGTTAAGGCATTTAGTCTACGAAGTTCGACCGGATCACGCGTGTACACTCGTATTCGTATGGTGGAGTGTAGGGGTACCTTGCCACTCATCAGTAAGCCTAGCCTTAAAACAAGAGCATGTGTGCAATAGCTCTTTAATCCAACTTGGTGTATAAAGCTAGTATAGAGAAACATTTTTGGTTCCACAAAAATATTGGAGGGAGCTCTACCATGTCAACTTTATACCACATTAGCATGTAAAGATAGTTTGTAGAGCCAATTTTAATCTTTATAAAAGATATTTTCCATGTTAGCACTATGCTACATCAACTTGTAAAGCTAAACATGAAGACAAAGAACATCTCTACAAGCAAGTTTGCCTTTTGGCTCTGTCACATCAGTTCATGGACTAGTTTATAAAGCCCTATTCCAATTATGCCACATCAACTTGAAAAAATAGAGTATCTTTAGTAAGCCAAATCTACTTTCAAATGGAGCTTATTTTTTGTTCCACTATGTTAGCTTATGAGAAAAGCTCATAGAATCAGATATTAGCTCTATAAAGGGATTCTACTTCAAGAATGAGCTTTACTCTAGCACATGGACTTCATTTAGAAAAGTTTGTAGAGTAAAAAATAGTCTTACAAAAAGAGCTCAAAGTGGTTTTATAACAAAGCTTATAAAATTTTTTCGTAGAGCCAAATTTCAGCTCTATGAATAAGCTCCTTTTTAATTCCACCATGTCAGGTTTTGAAGAGCCAAAATTTAACTCTACAAAAAAGCTTGTAATCACCCTATCATATCAGCTTATGGAAAAGGTTTGTGAAGCTAAAAGTAGTTCTAAAAAATGGCTCTTCCACATAGGCTTTCAAGTTAAGCTATACTCATAAGGCCAAAAAATGGTTCTACAAGGAAGCTCTACAAAGCATGTCATCTTCTACCAATTCAACTCACTCATAGAGCTAGTTCATAGAATCAAATTTCTATTCTACAAGCACACTTTTCCATGTCAACAATAACACATTAGTTCTACCATGTCAACAACTATATCAATTATAGCCTTCGACATTTAGGCTACCCTGTTAGTAGTGCCACATCAGCTATGTCATGTCATCATCGCCACATCAAACTCTTGGTGAAGATACCACTCAGGAAAAAGTTCATAGATCATAATCTGGTTCTCCAAGGAAAGCACTACCACATGAGCTTTACTGTTATCTTATGTCCATAGAACCAACAAAAATAGTTCTACAAAAATACCCTACAAGCCACATTAGTTTGGTGAATCTACTCTACCACATCACCTTTCCTAGACTTGATTTTTAGCTCTACAAATAAGCTTAACTTCATTAAGCCACCTTAACTTGTTAAGGAAATAAAACAAATTCTATAAAGCATCTCTACCACACCATCCCTTATCACATCAACTTGTAGAATCATCTCATGAATTTGAAGTTTATCTTTACAAAATGGATCTATCACGTTAGCTTATCAATGAGCTTTGAAGAATAAATAGATCCATAAATAGTCCTACCATGTTGACAAAGAAGCTCTAGGACATCAATCGAGCTTACTCTACCCTATCACATTAGCATCTGACACATCATCATATAGATGAAGATTCTCAAGCTCACAAAAAGCAAAATGTTTTATCTACCATATCAACAAAGTCCAATGCATTATGTCACATTATCAACATGCCACATCAGCATGTAGAGCCTATTAGTAGAGCCTAATTTTCCCTCTATGAAGGAGCTCTACCATGTTAGCATTATGCTATGCTAACACATACAACTAGTTCATAGAGCCAAATTTCCCCCATGTGATTAAGCTCTACCACATCAACACCATGACACATTAACTCATAGATCTAGTACTTAAAGATAAAATTTGGTGTTATGAAAGAGTTCTACCATGTCAACTCTCGTAGAGCCAAAATCTGGCTCTATGAACAAGCTCTTAATTACTCTACCATGTTAGCACTACCATGTCAACAATTACATAAAGCCTAGTCTTTGATGTTTTATCTACCACATCAACACTACCAAGTTAGTTCTAACACATCAGCATGTAGAGCTGATTCATAGAGCCTAAATTCCACTCTACGAAAGCACTCTACCACATCAACTTTATGTAATGTTAGCTCATAGAGTTAGTACATGAGGTTAAGATTTGGCTCTACAAACAAGTTCACTTTTCAACTCTATCATGTCAACTCCCATTACAAAGAAGCAATTTGAATAAATTTTCTCATCTATGAGCAACCCTTTCCATATGAGTCCTACCACATAAGCTTTTTCACAAGAGCCTATGCCACCTTAGCACTATGCCACATCAGCTAGTAGAGATGGTTCAAAAAGCTTAAAATGACTCTAAAAAAGTGCTCTACCACATCAATATCTCATTGTATTAGTTCTTAAAGCTAACTTATAAAGTTAAAATTTTTCCCTATGAAAAGCTTGCAAAAATAGTTCCATATCTAAGCTTTGTTTTGGACCCATAAAGTGCTAAATTTTATTTTCATGTATTTTTCATTCTAATCTAGCTTAGAAAAGTAGGGTTTAGCATACAGAACAAAACATTAGCTCTACAAAGAAGCTCCATAGTCATTCTACTACATTAGCTTCTCCATGTAACAAGCCAAAAACAACCCTATGAACAAAATCAAAAGGTTTTAGAGCTAATAGAAGCTATAAATAGAACCAAAAATTGAAGCATAGAGTGGGGAATAGAACATGAACCTTTCATTAAAGCATGGAGCCATCATGAGGTAAACAAGCTATAAAACAAGAATGAGTGGAAATTGAAGAGCTAATAGAAAATTGTTATATGCTAGTACAAATAGAGTCATTTGAATTTTCTAATGATAGTTACTAGGATTATGAATGAAGTGGCTAAGAAAGCTTAGATTCAAATCAATGTAGAAGTTATTTACAATATCTTTAACAGATTCCCTAACTAAAGCTATTGTAGTATAAATGAGCACCAAAGGAGTCTTAACTAAATACAAAGAATCAAATCAATTAAAGCTATATGGATTCAAGCTAATAAATGCTCTCTTAAATTATGATAGTTTCCAGTTGAGGGGCCCTAAATTTATCAAGTAAAAGGAAATTTATTAATAGAACAATCATATCATGTCCTATCATGATGTAAGAAAAATGTGAAATAACTATAGCTTTAAATCTCTATAATACTTGCAACTACTAGAGATGACTCGAAAAAGCTCAAAGCATATTTGTTAAAAAGGGGGGGATGGAATTGAAGAGAAGAGACTAGAAAGTTAGGAATGATTTCTTGTACAATGGAATTATAATTTCCATTTTGAATCAACTATTTTACTTATATCCTATGAGTTTATTCTTACTTTTTTGCTTTATCTTAGTTATTTAGCTAGTGGTTAAGATTGTATTGTGCTTGGCATTTTGTTCTTAAAATTGTTAGATTTCTTGAATATCTCTATGTTTAGTAATTATTAGCGTTTATTGATTGGTTTTTATCACATAGTTAAGGACAATGTTAGTGATCCAAAGTTCCTTTTAAAATCATTTGCACATGTCAATAACAACCTTATGTAAAGTTTGCTTGTTTGAGCCTATGGATTTAACAGCTTTTGGTATTGCTAGCTAATTCAAAATAGCTTTATTTTTCAAAGTATTTTCTTATGTCAATTGTACTTCATTTCAATGCTTGACAAGTTTATGAAATTCTACTGTATTATTTTTTTGAAATCCATTGAATCTTGCCCTATTTTCTTTTTTCTTGTAGAATTTTCTCACTAGGGAAAATTGGTAATAGATTTTGTCAAATTTCTCCTTAGCATTAGATGAAAAGCTAGATTACATAAGTAGCATATAATATATACTACATAGACTAAGTAGCTTTGATAAAGTAGGATATTCTATTTAATCAAAGGATAGGGTAAAGCTAGCTGAATTATTTCATAAAAGTTGATTTTCTATATAACTCTCAGTATGCAATATTGTGAAGTTAGTACTTAATGATAACTCAAACACATAGTTTTCTCTTTAACCACTAAATTTATTTGAATGTATTCAGGCCTTGGTGTTTCTAAAGACTGGAAAATACCTAAACTCAAGTTTTTTTAAAAGAACTTCTCATCCTTGTGGTTTTTATCACATAGTTAAGAACAACGTTAGTGATCCAAAGTGGTCATCAAAACTTAGCAATCTTGAAGAAATTTTCATTCAAATACCTATAATAGCTTATATGCCCAAGGAATGACTTGATATCTTTTACTATTTGTGAGCCTTGTATAATTTCTTCAATAAATCTAATCTTCTTTGGATCAATCTCATTTCTCTTTCTGATACACTGTGCCCAAAAACAATGTCATCTTTGACCATCAAGTGGTTTTTCTACTAGTTAATCTTAAAGTTTTTCTTTACATAATGCTTTAAAACCTAGCCAAGGTGTTCTAAGACTTACTCAAAATTAGAACCATAGGTAAAGAAGTCATCCATGAAGACCTCTATACCATTTTCAATTTTCTTCTAAAAGATATTAAGAACAAGGTATTAGACAGTTTCAAAGGTATTGCATAGGCCAAAAGACATCTTTTTGTAGGTATAATTCCCCTAGGTACTCATAGGCCTAATCTTTAAAGTTATCTAAATTCGATTATACCCACTATAGTCATATAGAAAATTATAGCATTCGTGCCTCATAATTGTGTCCAATACCTAGTCAAAAAATGGCAATAGAAAATGATATTTAAATGTTTTCATGTTTAACAACCTAAAATCAATGCAAATCCTCCACTATATTTCTTTTGGATATAATAAAAAGTGGACTCACCAACTTACTATCTACTATAAGATATATGAATCTCTCCTTCAAGAGCTTTTCAATATTTCTTTTCAAAATATACTTCAACTCTAGATATTACCTTCACTATTATCGATGTTTTGGCTTCATGGTAGGATTTATGTAGATTCCATGTTAACATATGCATGGATTAGTCCATGTTATTTCATCATATGACCAAGAAAAGCATACTATTCATTTATTGATCACTTCAAGTAAATTTTTCTTTTATTTCTTTGTGATCAAGGTATTTATGATTATTGGTTTATCATTTTCTCAGAATAAATGCTTAAGAAAGTTTGGTAATGTTTTGAGTTTGATAGGCTTTGGTTCTATCTTTTCTGAAATATCTAGCTTTCCTCAATCCATCTCTTCTTCTTACTTGCTTTCTACTTGAGAAATTTGTTACCTAATACAATTCTTCTCATTCATCCTATTAACCTATGCATTTATGGCTCCATGCAAATTGAAGATTTATGACTTTCATCTACTATCAAATACAGAGTATCTTCTTAGTTAGTGGTTTCCTACATATAGGAACTGTTGAACACACATATGTTCTATATAATCACTAGATGCTAAAAATAGTGGTCTATTTCACATTCTAAACATTTTTTATGTAGTTGCACCCTATGTCATTGTATGTGATACATGAAATATTATACTTTTGTATAATCTCTTATTCATCGTTCTTGGAAATTTCCAAGGAAATATCTCTAATTCCAAGCTTAGCATTGATTATGCTAATCTATTCCTTTCCCCATGACTATTAAAAATTCTCCTTTATTATTCCCTACATGGATAACTAGAAAATTAGCAAGGTAGGACTAACCACTAATGGTAGTCACTACATCTTTCACCTGCCCCAATAGAATGACAATGGATTGGCCTACAAGCTTCAATCTAATATTACATTTCTTTAATAGTGGTAAGGTCTAGGTTGTGTACATGTCTTATAAAATAAGATTCACTCTAGAACCCAAATAAAGGAGTTCTTTACATGATGAACTTCTATCTATCTATAGGTAGATTGAAGAACTTCTTTAATTTGCTCTTTTCTTTTGGAGAGTACTTGTTTTATCCAATCACTCACAACAGAAGTGAGCATGACAATCTTTATGTTTTAATTTCACTTTGAAGGTGGCTCACTTAATATGTTGGAGGATGTTGACATTAAAATGAGGTCCATAGCCACTGATGCTTACATAAGTTTATATGGGCTAACAAGTGTACTAGCCCCTTTCATAGACATGAAAGCATCCCTAAAGAAGGGATCTTTTTGAAGCTTTCATTCAAAACCACTAGAACTATCATCCATTTTCATGCTAATGGCTCTCATTGCATTTTTTTTGTTATGGTTGTATAGGTATCTCATCCTACATTGGTGAAGGTTCTACTAGAGGAAGAGAAGTATGTGAATATTAAGGATGCATGGAATTTTTTTGACAAGTCTAAGAAGGCAAATTAGTATAAGGAGTGCTAGGTTTGTGGTACTTTGGTAAGTAATAATATTAAGAGTACACATGAACAAATGAACCACTTGAAGAAACCAATTGTAGACATAGTACCAATAAGGCTCAAGTTTCCTAAAAGGATATTGCTATCTTGGTCGTGGCTTCTTCCACAACTATGGGTTTTGCTACTGCTAATAATAATGCTCTTGTGGTTGAGAAGGAATCCCACTTGGATAATAATTTTGATTATAGAATTTTGTAATAACATTTTGGATAAACAAATCTCCTAGGCATCTTCTTCTTGATGAACTTGGGGTTTAAAGCATATGCTCCTAATTCTTGCAAATGTTCCAAAATGGGGTAACATCCCTTAGGATGTTTGTATTGGCATAGGTCACACCTTTCATCTCCATCAAAATCTAAATCAACAACCTCCTCTATTGTAGCATTTTGTCTTTCTAATTGTATATGTCCTTCCTTATTTCCTTCTTTTTTTTTTCTCCTTTTTTTTCACAAGTGTTTACTTCATTTTCTCCTCTACTATTTTCAATGTACCTATGAATTTTTAATCCACCAAATTCCACATTTTTTCTATCTTAGCTACAATATCGTAAACAAATTTTTGTATGGGTAAGATCTTCTTTTGAATTAATTTCTCCATGGGATATTCATTTTCCCATGTGTCACAAGCACATACATCCCTTTTGTAAAGAGAGAAGTTTCTGTTATATTCTTCTACACTTTTTTTTTCTTCAACTCTTCTTCCTCCTTTAATACTTGGTATAGTAGCCTCTATATCTTATGGACTCTCATTTAAGAATGTATCCCTTGGGTGTAGACCTCCAAATTTTTCCTTATTTTATTTCTCAATTTATCTTTGGTAGGCCTTAGTTATTCCCTCTAAGAGAAGCTATGGCCTTAACACCTATGCAATAGTAAGCTATATCTACCCATGACTACATCAAAGGATTTCTAGTTTTCCTACTTCCACCTCAAGTTAGACACTTTGAAATATGTCTAGTATTTATCATTGAATAGCTCCAACATTGTGTTCCATTTATGGATGGATTTCAATTCTAAAAATCTATATCAGTACGTTGCTTCTTTTATGAGTATTTCTAGAAGCATATGGACTCTTTGTTAATCATTTTCAATGCTTTGCAAGGCATAGGTATCATGAAAGGCTTGCAAATGATATTGCAATTCTAGATTGTAGTCTCCTTCAAACTTTGAAATACTATTCATATTTAGTTACTTGATGCAACTTTTCCTTTAATTCCTAGGGGAAATGTAAATAGCCTCCCTTATATTTATCAAGCTCCTTGTAGCCAATCAATGTTCATCATATTCATATCCATAATTGATGAGTGATAAGGTATCTGTTGGCGACCGTTTGGGACGTGATCACCAACGAGTGTCCTCGAACAGGATTTAGGTGCTTGCTGGTCTCTAGCAACACCAAGGCCAAGATACCTCCAAATAGACTCAGTAGTTAATGTGAGTATGTGTGTGTGCTATTGCGGTGTGCAGTTGTGAAAAATGAAATGATTGCGTTGTGTGTAAACTATAAATGACTTACTTTAAAGAGATTCAGCCAACTTTGCCAAGTGCTGTGAGTTGTTGAGAGTTCCTATTTTGTTTAATTTCCTAGTCTACGCGGTCCTTATAATACCTACTTGTAACAAATAAAATTTTGCAAAAACATTTGAGCACAACTCCATGAATTTACTCCTAATTTACCCCAGAGAAAGAGATAGTTCCACAAGAAAACTAGAAATAGAGCAAGA
>MNCI01003573.1:1131008-1169050 GCA_015680685.1 Gnetum montanum | reverse complement strand
ATTACTAGGTTACCAAGTGTTACACGCATGCTCGAAGTGATCGTACTGTGTGTGCTTACTTAGGAGAGTTGTAGGATGAGAGAGAATCATTAATTAACTAAGAAAAGCATTAAGTAACAGTAATTAACATTAATTAATCTATTCTAAATGCTACAAGGTTTATCACAAAGTTCACTTTATTGTCATACACAAGGTATGCTCAAGTACACAATGCTCGAATAAAGATCTATTTACTTTATGACTCCTACTGCGAGCACGTAGAAATAATTCTAACTCTAAGAGGGAGAAAAGGCAAGAGTTTGGGTAAGGGACTAAGACTAACTATGCAAACCAAGTGTGCCCTCCTCTTATTTATAGGCAATGAGGCAGGCTGCAATATCACATACGTGATATCACATGGAAGGCCACGATATCGCAAACATGATATCACGGCTCATCATACCCCCATGACTAAATGAAAACTCATCCTCAAGTTCCTTACAAAATATTGGGAAGGTATGGGATTATTAACTAAATGAGAACTAACAGCGACAGGGAATAATAGACTCAAAGTGCCTCGTGAACAGATCAACAAACATATTGCAACATTGGTGTTCACACCCTTTGTGGTGAACACTGTACATGGATAACATCCAGACCTTCACTTGACAGCTTGAAGAGAAAGAGGGAGAAAAGAAAATGAGGCATGTTGCTACCAATGCCAAGATTGCGCCCTCTATTGTTTATCCATAGCCACATGACTAGACTTGTTCCTGATGTAAATGATCTAGCTCCAGTCCATCATGAGTGCTTCCTCCTATTCCAGTCCATAGTTCATGTAATCACCATCTACACACACAACACAGTCACGAATGAGCAAGGATAAGTAAGCCACAATGTAATTGATACCTTGCCTCGATATAAAGTGCATTGGCTAGGTTGTGGTTATGGCAGAAACTGGGATAGAGGTTTATTACTAATAACTACCCAAGGAGTAAGGGTTAGGCAAGTAGTAGAATGGAGAAATTGAAAAATTTATGCCAGGGATCAAACCTCTGGTAGCAATAAGATGGAAAAATATAAGGAACAAGAAATATGGGAAAAATAACAATAGCAACACCAATAAAGTGGATGTCATGGATGGGGATGAAATGAGAAATTGCTAATTGCAAGAAATTTTTAAGGATAATAATTTAACAATTGCACCAAAAAGGAATGCCAGTGGGTCCTCCCCAAAGTAGGCTCATGCCCTTTATGCCCTGACAACCCGCAAACCAAAAAGTCCATAGGCTCTAGGAATTTCATTTAAAAGAACGAGTTAAAAACTTACCCATAAAACTTTACCATGGAAAAACAATGCATCAACCAAGATATGGACTAATCATAAAACTAGAAATGAGGTGGAAAATGGAAAGAAAGATGGAGAGTAGAAATGGAATGGAATCCCAAGAGCAAAGTTGTGTGAAGTCCCTTATGAATTTCATGGTTAATGTGACTAAGTAGAACTCATTCCAAATCTAGACCCAAACCAACCACACTCAGTGACCTCGCATCAATACACTTGGCCAATCCATCCTCTTGAAGCAACAAGAATGCCTCCATAAAGAGTCACTGCCATCCCAAGGAGAGCGAGATGGAGAAGCAGGAAGCGAGAAAGGATCTTAGTTAGAGAGAACCTTCAGGCATGGGTAACATGTCTTTCCAGTTCCATAACTAGTGCTTGTAGCCCATATTGCTTTATTATGTCTAAGGGGTATGCTTTGAATTCCCACTTTTTTTCTTTTTTCTTTATTGCATGAGAACCACACTATGCAAAGACTTATTTTTATTCACTTAGCTTCCTAATATTTAATCAATGGTAGAATGGGGGAAAACCCAAGAAAAAGCATCCAAGCACCCAAGAGAATGACCAACACAAATGCATCAAATCCCCTTGAAGTCACACCCATTTCAACCATTGAGTCTTTCCTTTAGTTTGAAAAATACCAAGCCACCAATTTATTAAGAAGTTAATTAGAAAAAAGAAACTATACAGTTCCAAGCCAAGGGAGACCACAAAGTTAAATGGATGAATGGACGATGTGGACTCATTGCCTATTTTATCAAAATAACTATATTATAATATCAGCATCATAATTCAAAGGTAAAAACCAAACATTAGCAATCAACATTATTATGATACAATCCACCATCATGAGCACTTATTGTATGATGAATGAAAGTAAATCAAACAAAGAAATATTAAAAATATGAATGATGGTGTAAGAAAAAAAAGAAATAAAATTGAAAAATGTGTAAAATAAAAAAGGTGTAAAAAAAAACATACAAAAAGGGCTAAGGGTCTAAAATGGTTGGCATAGGTGGCCATCTCCCCCACAACTAAGTTGGAAGGAGGAGATCTAAAATAGCGAGCAAGGTTGTCCACCAATAGAGGTAGTACAAGTACTGGCTAATCTAAGCTCATGGAAAGGTTTGGTTTGTTGGACATTGACCAACAGTTTCTTATCTAGGATCTCAGGTTTGTATACCATCATGGCCCCTGAAGGAAAAGTTGCATGAAGGACATAAGGTCCTTCCCACAACGTTTGAAATTTGGTACGTTGTAGCACATATGTGGGATTCTAGTAGAGAACCTTATCTCTTGGTTAACATTTAACTTTCCTAATTCTTAGGTCATGACATTGTTTATTGAAGGCCTTGTGTAATTCGTTAGATGACAAGGTGGCCAATTGATTCTCATCTAGCAGGTTAAGGATCATCAACCATTGTTTTTGTGCTAGATCGAGGTCAAGGTTGAGGTCACAAGCCATGGATAGTGTACAAAGCTCGGTTTGAATGGAAAGCATTGGTAATTTACCGTACACTAAATCATAGGGAGAGTAGCCTGGAGGGAGTTTCCATGTGGATGCCCAAAGAGCATTGTTTAGTTTAGTGCTCTAATCTCACCTAAACTTGCTAATGGTTCTTGTCAATATCTTTGTAATTTCCCTGTTGGTGACTTTAGCTTGACTGTTCGCTTGGAGGTGATATGGTGTAGTCAATTTATGCTCAACCCCTAAGCATTGCATTAATTTTCAAAAAGTCGCACCTATGAAGTGTATACCATTGTCTGACATAAGTGCATGAGGCACACCAAACCTATTTACGATTTGTTGTTGAACAAATCATGCAGCTGTAGATGATGTACAATCCTTAATAGCAACTACTTCTACTCATTTTGTAAGGTAATCAATGACAATAATAATATAAGCTTTTCCATTGGACATTGATGTAATCAACCCCATAAAATCAATTCCCCAAATGTTGAAGGGTTCTAAAGGTTGGATCCACTGTTGTGGACCCTACATGCTAGCAGTCATCCCCCCATCATGTTGACAGCACTCACAAGATTTGACGAAATGATGGGCATCCCATAACAATGTAGGCCAATAATATCCTACAAGCAAGATCTTAATGGTTGTTCATCTCCAAGCGTAATGACCCCCACAAGGACCCTCATGAGCATCTTGGAGAACTTGCAGTTGATCTACATCAGGAACACACCATCGGACCAAGCCATTAGGACATACTTTGTAAAGTTGCCCATTGATTTCCATAAAATACTTGGCTCAGTGAAGAAACGGTCGTTTCCTTTTAGCATCAAACCCTTGTGGTGTTTGTTGTGTAAGGAGATAGGTGAGAATGCTACTATACCAATTTGTCTCCATGGTTAGTTGATTATTCACTATACCTGCAAAGAGGAGTTCATCTGTGAAATAATCAAAAATTGGATACTCATCCTCTTTGTTGTCCCATAGCAACCAAGATAAATGATCAACATCTACATTTTTGGTGCCTTTACGATTGATCATCATAAGATCAAACTCTTGTAAGATTACAAGCCATCGTATGATGCGAGGGCTCACCATTGGTTTATTCATTATGAACCTTATTACACTATGATCTGTGTGTACAAATACCTTATAGCCCAAGACATAGTGCCTAAATTTTTCTAGTGCAAACACACAACCATTAATTCTCTCTATTGTAGTGTAGTTGAGTTGTGCATCAGCAATACTCCTACTTGCATAGTGGATGTAATAAGGATGTTTTTGGTTATCTAACTATGTAAGTATAGCTCTTAAATCATATTTTAACACATCAATCATTATGTGGAATGGCCTAGACCAGTTAGGAGCTTGTAGAATAGGTGTTTCTACCAACTTCTGTTTTAAAGTTTGAAAAGCTAGTTTGCATTCCTTGGTCCATTCAAAAGGTACATCCTTTTTTGTTAATTCAACCAATGATTTTGCAACCTTTGAAAAGTTCTCAATAAAGCATCTGTAGTAGCCAGTGTGTCCAAGGAATGACCATATATCTTTTATAGTTTCTGGATAACTTTGATCTTTTTAGGGTCTACCGCTATCCCTATTTGTGAGATCTTATGCCCTAATACTATGCCTTCTTGGTCCATTAAATGGATTTCTTGCCAATTGATCCTTAAATTAGTTTCTACACATCAATTTAATACTTGCTCTAACCGATCCAAGGCTTGATCAAAGTTTGCTCCGTAGGTGGTGAAGTCGTCCATGAAGACCTCCACACCATTTCCTATCTACTACTAAAATATGCTTAGAACTAATTGTTGAAATGTTGCAGGGGCATTACATAATTCAAACAGCATCTGTTTGTATGAAAATGTTCCCCAAGGACTGGTGAACGTAGTCTTATCTTGGTCTTCTGAGGCTATTTGTATCTGGTTGTACCCACTGTACCCATCCAAAAAACTATAGTAGCAATACCCTACAATGGTGTTTAAGACTTAGTCTACGAATGGCAATAGAAAGTGGTCTTTGAATGTTTCCATATTCAATAGCCTAACATCTATGCATACCCTCTATTTTCCTCCCTTTTTGGGCACTATAACTAAGGGGCTAACCCATTCACTATCAATAATGGGGTAGATGAACCCAGCTTTTAGAAGTTGTTCAATTTTTTCCTTAATCACTTTCTTAAGCTTTGAGTTCAATCACCTCTATGGTTATCTTCAAGGCTTCATGGAGGGGTTGGTGTAAATTCTGTGCTAGCATATCCTAGGATCTATTCCAGTTAATTCAGGATATGACCAACCAAAGGCTTTCGACCATTTGTTTATCACCTTCAGCAGTCTCTCTTTTTGTTGATGAGCAAGCTTCACATTAATAATTACTAGTTTTCCCTTTTTAAGAAACATGTATTCCATACCGATGGATAATGGTTTTAGCTCAAGGGGCTCTTACTTAAACTTATTAGGGATTTCCAACTTCCCCTAGTTGATATTTTCAAGGTCAAGACTTGGAAGTTAGCAATGGACTTGCTCTAATGTGTCTATGCTATTGCTGTAAGCACAAGTCAAACCCTCAATTGGTTTCATGCATATATTTTAACTACTCTCTTGATCAGCTATTAGCCACTGGGTGCCTTCCTATCTTGTGGTTGCTGCATACAGGCATCTTTGTATATCAGTCACTTGTGCACACTGGTTACATGCAGGCAATGTTAAACGTTGTACAAACCATGACTTCTACATGTAATTATAGCTTGTGTCACTATATGTGATGCATGGAACTTTCTTCTTCTCAATCTTTCCAAATGTATTTTCCTTTGATATTTCCAGGGAAAGATTGTGGATTCCTAGGTGCACGTCAATTGTTCTTAACCATGCTCTTCCCATTATGATTGGAAAGTTCCCCTTACCGTTGTTTACTTGAATCACTAGAAAGTTGGCTAGATATGACCACCCACAAACAGTGGTGACAATGTTCTCCACTAGTCCCAACGGGACAGTGATGGACTGGTCGGCCAACTCTAAACGAATGTTACTATTTTTTAGTGGAGGCAAGTTCCAGGCTTTGTACATTCCTTGAGAGATTAGGTTGACACCGGAACCTGAATTAAAAGAACCTTGCATATTTCATTTCCAACAATTTGTAGATATATCAGAGGACTCCCAGGATCAGAGAATTTTCTAGGAAGATGGCCAGCTTGTATCCAATTAGTGACATCATAAGTTAACATGACCATATGCATTGAGCATGGTTCTTGGGTTGAAGGAAGCTCCGAAGATTCAAGTGATAGTGACGTGGTTAAAGAATCAGCCACATGTGGTTGCATAGGCTTACTTGGACTATTGGTTCTAAAGAAAGGTCTTTTCTTCATGCAGTTGTCAAAACCAATAGTAAGTTGATGGTTTATAGCCCTTGTGGCATTACGTTGCTACGGTTGGGTAGGGAGTCCACCCTGCATAGCTGGAGCAATTGGTAATGGAGTTAAGGGTGGAAGAGGTGCAACCAGATGACAAGGATGGTATGTTTGTGGAATATCGCCCTTAGGAGAAGGAGTCCTATAATACTCAGGAGCTTGGTAGTGAGGTTGAGGAGTAACGTGACTAGTCGAGTCACATGGAGAGATTGGCTGCTGCATGTAATATCCATACAGGTCATGTTACTAGTAAGGATACTATTCCCTTGGTGGTGGCATTCCCCATAATTGTGGGTATTTCCACTATTGATATTGCTCAATTGGTTGTGGTGGAGTTCCACTTAGATAATATGTTAATGGTTGGTAGAACTACCTTGGGTTACCTTGAGGATAAGGTAACTTTTGGGGTGTTTGCCTTTTATTTAATTGTGGGTTGAGTGCATACACCCCAGACTCATGCAGATGTGAGATTATAGGGAAACATCCCTTAGGATGGTCATATTGGCATATCTCTCATCCACTATCATTATCTGTATCTGAATTCACAACCTCCTCGATGATCGCAACTTTGCCCTTACCCTTGTTACGTGCATGTTCAGTTTCTCTCTTTTTTCTTTTTTCATGATCAATACCTTACTCTCTAGACTCCTCTACTATTTTAAGAACAGTTTGAAATCTATCATCTAGGGAATCCCACATTTGGTCTATCTTTTTCGATACTTCTGATGCTAATTTTTGGATGGGCAAAGTTTTCCTATTCACCATCTCTTCGAGTGGTGACTCTTCTTCATCCTCACAAAATCTTACTCCCTTCTTTCGAAGGGAAGAATCTATGTTATATTCTTCCATACTCTCTCTTTTTCTTAACTCACCTTCTTCTTTAGCAACTTTCTCCAATAATCTTTGAACTTGATGGATCCTAAGCTCAAATAGCCTCCCTTGGGCATACGTCCCAAGGGTCCTTCACATTTTATGCCTAAGCCCATCTATGAGATGACGTAGTTGATCCTATGTGAATAACCATGGCCAAGACAACAATGTAATAGTGCATAATAGTGGCCCATGGTAGCATCCAAGGGTTCATGGCCTCCTTGTGTCCATCCTTGGATTTTCTTTCGTAGGTTGGACACTCGGGAGTATGTTTGGTACTTATCGTTGAATAATTCTAACATGGTACTCCACCTATGAATGGATTCTGATTCTAAGGACCAATACCAACTCTCCGCTTCTTTGACTAGTGTCCATGGGAACAACTTAAGATTTTACGATTTTTTTCTATGTTTTGTAAGGCACATGCATCATGAAATGCTTGTATATGATTTTGAGGATCAGCGTTGTATCCCCCTTCAAATCGTGGGATGTTGTTCATGTCTAATCTCTTGATCCTACTATCTTTTTGGTGCCTTTTTGGGATCCTAACAACCTTAGTTATGTCTAGCATACTTCAAGTAGCAATTAGGGATTCATCGTGATCGTCTTGTCTATGATTTCTATGATGCCCATGTTGTTCCTTACTCTTCCTTCTTTCATAGTGTGTTTCTCTAAAGTGCCCTCATCCCCTTTCTCAACTACTTTGTCTATGACTCCCATTTCACCTACCCTTATCCTCATGGTCTTTTTCCATGTGACTACATCCAAATCCTGAAGGAGAGGATGAAGGAGATGATGAAGGTGAAGAAGAAGGAGGACCATTACCATGATGGTGTCTGCTTCCTTCTCTTCGGTGGTCATGGCCCCGATTGCGGTTACAATCAGAATGTCCATTTTTGTCATGTGTTCATGTTCCTTTTTCAGACCCTTTATGTCTATCAGTACTAAAATATGGCTTATGGATAGTTGAGTAAAGATTCTGATACACAACCACTTGACCGAAGTCAACGGGAGGAACATCATTATGTGGTAGACTGCCTATGGCAAGTTCATCACCCTCATTTTTGTTTAGGACATGTGGGACATTCTGCGATAACTTTTCCTTCATGGATTCATGATGTCTCTCCTGTTGCAAATTCCTTTGACATTGTACCTCCGTGGGTCGATACTCTCTCAAGTCATGATCATGCACAACGTACTCTGCTTGTAAGTGTTGCATACCAATTCATGTGAGATCACAAAGAAGCATGCCCGGGACAAAGCGATCAGGAGGTAACACTATGTTACCTTCTAAATCTCACCAATGCAGTTGTTCATCCTAGTGGAGGATAAAGGTAAAGTTTGATACATATTCATTGGGATGAACATATACCACACGAAACTGTTGAGGGATTGGCGGATTATCATGTGTACTACATCTACGATTGTTCCCTGTATTAAACCTAGGTGGTAAAACACTTTCATACGAAGAAGGAGACATGATTTTCTATTTACTGTGCAATGTATTATTATTTATTTTTTTTTTAACCAACCCTAAGGGTTCATTCCAATGATGTGAAAGGTTTCCTATGTTTTGGTTAACACACAAACAACAAAGTCCCTGGAAATAGTGCCAATGATGAGCAGCGAGGTATCCCTACACTCAACCATACGAATACGAGCATCCACGCATGATCCGGTCAAATTCCAAGGACTAAGTGCTTATACGCCTTTGTGGAACAAGAATGGGTTGATCAATCATTATCTTCCCAAGCTTACTTATATGTCACAATTGTATGGTTAAGTAAACTTGAGGCATATGATTTTTATACTTTTTTTGATTTTATGTCCTGCTGCTAATAAGGGAGGAGAGAGATAACTAAGTAAATAATTTAATTTGACTACTTATTAGCTAGGCTCTAACTGATCCTAACACCAGTATCTATTCTCACTTTTCGTACACATCTGAACCAATGCAACACTACTGGAATTACCAAACGTTAATCGTTACTAGGTTACCAAGTGTTACACGTATGCTCAAAGTGATCGTACTGTGTGTGCTTACTTAGGAGAGTTGTAGGATGAGAGAGAATCATTAATTAACTAAGAAAATCATTAAGTAACAATAATTAACATTAATTAATCTATTTTGAATGATGCAAGGTTTATCACAAAGTTCATCTTTATTGTCATACACAAGGTGTGCTCAGGTACACAATGCTCAAATAAGGATCTGTTTACTTTATGACTCCTATTGTGGGCATGCAGAAATAATTCTAACTCTAAGAGGGAGAAAAGGCAAGAGTTTGGATAAGAAACTAAGACTAACTATGCAAACCAAGTGCGCCCACCTCTTATTTATAGGCAACGAGGCAAGCTGGGATATCGTGTACGTGATATCTCATGGAAGGCCACGATATCGCATACGCAATATCGTGGCTCATCAATAATGGTATCTATCATGATCATGACCCATTATCTATCTCCTACTATGCCTCTTACCATGTCTGTGCCCATGGCCTCTATTTCTATCTCTATCTTGATTACCATCTTGACCTCCATTTCTATTTCAATCATGTTGTCTATATTAATTCCTTCTATTATTTCTACTTGGTTGTCTATCTTGGCCTATTCCTCTTTGCCAACAATCATTCTTGTCAAATCATGATGATGAGGATGATGAAGATGATGGAGAACTAAGAGAACCATGCTATCTTGCTCTCCTTCCCAAACCTCTTTGGTTATTTCTTTACTTCTAGCTAGAAAGCCTAGGCCTCAAGGACCTCCTAGTATTAAATATTATTCTTCTCCTCTCTTGGTTACATGCCATGACAGAGCACAACCATGGATTACTTACTTCCTCTACATTGAAGATATAAGGCTTTTGAAGATGGTTGTTCCTAATTAGCAATTGCTATCTTCTTTTTTTGATAGAGATGTTAATGAGACATTGAGATCCTTTCCCTTAGTAGCTTCATGGCATGTCTTATTGAAATAATCTTTTCTAAGTTGGGCTAATATGGATTAATAAGGCTTGGACACTTCATCAATTACTATATATTCATTTGCAATAGCTTTCAATCCAAGCTTCATCAATGTAGTGGTAAGCATTAATGGAGCTACTTGATTAAGTAATAAGGCAATGTTGTTTTGCAAGTTCCTCCATCTCATGTGTTCAGTCTAATGAAAAACAAAGGTAAATTTTGAATAGTATGGATCTAGATGATAGTATATCACTTTGACTTGGTAGGACATATCATCATTCCTATTGGTTAGATCATTACCCCTTGTATTATCAACAGGCGAGGAATCATTTCTATAAGAAGTGGATATATTGAATTGGCAAGTGTGACCTTATTAATGTATAATTTCTTAGAAGATAAGTTGTTAATTTTTCTAACTGGGATCATTTATAATATAATATAAACTAATCTAAAACACTACCACTAAACCCCAACAAGGATGCCAATGATGAACAACAAGTAATTCCTACATGCAACCATAGAAATCACAAGTGGTGTAAGTAACGTGATTATAATCTATGGACTAGACTAGTATGATTTCTAGATGGTTAAGAATTTATTACAAGTCGTTGTCTTTTCAACTATACTTATATGGATTTTAATCTTTATGGTTAAGTACAATTGATACATATGATAATTCATGTGTGGATATTATTAAAAAAATATTAAAATATAGAAATTTAATCTAATTATTCTAAGAAAAATAAGTAAATTCTAAACTAGGCTAGGCAATGGCCATCCATTCTTGATTTACCATACGCATTTTGAACTCATGTAATCATTACTAGGTTACCAAGTTTTTATTGTTGGATGCACCAAGTAAGAGAACTATTGGGATAATTACCAAACAATACATTTTTATGCTCGAAATCAATCATACTCATTCTACCATGTTTAATTTACATTTAAAAGTAAATTATTAACTAAGTGCATAAGAAAGTAAACATTAATATATATGTACAAAAAAGCAAGGAACATAGAAAGAAAAATCTAAGTTAAGTTAGAATGCTAAAATGGAATGTAACAATCCTAATCTTTATTATCATCATGCAAGGTGTCCTAGTACAATGCACTTGAATAAAAACTCTATACAATTATTTTAGACCACAAAACAAGCACTCATTAATTATTACTAACTTTTACAAGTAAACTAACCGATTTTCTCTACCTATGCATTAATGGATATCATTAATAGGGTAGGTGGATTCATATATATAGGAAATAAATGCTACTACATCAACATAGTTGTGTCAATGCATCATGGGCTACAAAGTTGTAAGTCCATTATAAGCCTTGGACTCTAGAAGTATTTCACACACCTTGTATTTGTAGTTCTAGCATGTGCAGTTAAGATTTATACCTTCCATGTTTGCATCCTTGCCTCCTATGTCACACTTCCATGTTTTATGCATGTTCTGGGTTCCTTAGGATGTTTTTGGCTTCATTTAGGCATCCTAGGGTCCTATCAACATGTTCCTTGGTGTTTTGACTTTCATCCAAAACTAGTAGTGAGAAGTGTGATTTGGGGGGATGTGTTGACTACCCTATGTCAACATAGGAATGCTAACGCATCCCCCTACTAGGCTTGGTTTAGCCACTTTGCTCATGGTGTGAATTGAGTTGACCTAGGCTATGTTGATGTTTGGGCACTAACAAACCTTTGTCATTATGTCATGAAAAGTATAAATACCTTGGATGAGCTCTCATGCATAATAATTCATACTTAAACATTTTATTTGGCTTTTGACATTTGGTTTTAAGAAGAGCTCTTCTTCTCTTAGGTAAGATGATTTTTTTTCTATTTATGTGTGTGCTTTAATTCATCGCTTTCTCAAATGTAGCTAGACTCTATAAGAGTGATACCTTGCTTATGTAGCCTAGAACCATTTGGTTGATGTAGAATCTAGTGCTTGCATAGTGAATAAAGCTTAGGATTTTCCCTTTGTTCTACTATTGATGCCTTAAATATTAAAACAATAAAAATATTTATTTCATTTTGGTTTCATCAAGCTGTGACAATTTATCCTTACCTAAGGAGATCAAAACTATATGACATCGTGTTAGGCCATCAAGGTTGTGACTAAGAGCCATGTATTGCTTTCTGTGTGACTAAGAGGCATGTGTGTTTATTATTTTTTTATTCTAATATTCATAAAACCAATAAAAATCATAAAATAGAAAATTATAAATATTCTCTCTACTTTCCAGTATGATAATACAGGCTTTGTAGACCTTTTGGTTTTGGTATGTCAAAACATTAAGAAAAATGGAAGATAAGTTTGTTTGCATGTCTAAAATTGTTGTGCTTGCAAGACAACATTGAGTAAGGCTATGGATAAGGAATGATCAATTCAAAAGACAAAGAAAGTAAAAGAAAGATATCTTTGAAAAATAGTAGACATCTTGGTAGAATCGGAGTAATCTTAGGCAAAGACATCTTCAAGAAACAACAGACGTCTTTCACCAGCAAAGACATCTTCATCACAAAAAGATGTCTTCACCGAATGAAAGCCAATACCAAAAAGACATCTTCCACAAGACAAAGATGTCTTCCAAAATGAAGACTTCAGAAAAATATCTTTCATGAAACAAATATGTCTTCCCAAAATTGAAGACAAATTCAAAAATATGTCCCAGGCATAAAGAAGATGTCTCCCATGACTGTTAATGACTATTAGCTAGCTATTGCACAAGTTCTAAGATGGATTTAAAAACACGATAGCTATAAGAAAACTTGATGTGCATTTGGAAATGTGTAAGCCTTATTGTATTTATTGTACAATCATTTGTAATCATTGAATTCTCTGTTGCTCCTCATTGTCTTATCATTTTGGCATTGTAAAGTGTGTTGCAATTATCCCTTGTAATTCTTGTTTTTGTTGTCCTACGAGGTTGATGTGCTTGAGTTTGCCGAGATCTTGTAGGATTGAGTTGTTGGTGCTACAGTACAACACTCCAGGGCAAAGCTCTAGATTGTAAAGGTTGTGGAAGCCTTGAAACCACATTTCCAAGCCTGATAGGACCTTGCAAGGTTAGGTGATTGGTGTTGCGGTACAACACTTTGGAGCAAGGCTTGAAGACTATACAAGGTGTGGACCCTTCAACTATATTTTGAAAGCAACAAAGTCTGGAGGTGTGCTTGTGATCTACCCTCTGAGTGTGAACTACCCAAGTTCGGGAACCACGTTAAAATTTGGTGTGTGTATATCATTAAGTTCGAAATTGGTGAACTTATTCATCTGCCCCCAACCACCCAACCACGCCCACCCCTGGCCCCCTTTTTAAGTTCAACAATCCTTAAGTTTTCCATTCTATGATCTCTTATATACTTATTAAATGCAATGATATACATGAATATTCTTGGCAATCCACTCAACATCATCTTTGAAGCTTACAACTAGATCACATTGTGTTCCATATGATATAATCTCATTAATCATAGCTAGCGAAACCCCTATCACTATTTTACAATTTGATAAAAAAATCTTCAATGTTTTTAATTTTAAATTTTTTTTCTATCTCTAATGAATGAAACTCTTTCTTGTATATAAGCTACTGAATTTATTGATTGTCTAGGTTTCCTTTATATGCCAACTAAAGGTGATTCCATACTTCTTTGGCTATCTTGTAAAGGCTAAACCTAGCTTGGATAATTTCAAAAACATTAGCAAAAAACATTATGAGGATCAAATTATTCTTTTTTTCATATTTTTTTAATTTTGATTTGCGTAGTTTTTAAAGTCATGTTCAAATCCAAATCCATTCTAATCAATATCCTACTAATCATTATGTTCAAGCAATCCTTGCATCATGTGGGTCCATAGGCTAAAATCTTGAGACCCATTGAAAACAATAGAACATTGTAATTTCCTACGTTGTCATGATAATAAGATATTAAATAAGCTCTGCTCTAATACCACTGTTAAGTATTTGATGAATCAATGTTGAGATAATGATAATGAATGCTGAATAAATGAAGAGAAATGTTGAATTAATGGAGATAAGAAATTTCAAATAGCTTTATTTTCTTGTAATTCCAACCATTATACACATGGAAAAGGCCATTTTGAATATACAAAATTTTAATGGGGCCAAATCATAGGATCATTGATATGACTTTGCCCATAGACAAAACTAAGGAAATATAAAAAGACATTAATTACATCGACCCATCAATTTGAATTTTAATAAAAGAATTATAAAAAACATTATGAGGATCAAATTATTCTTTTTTTCGTATCTTTTTAATTTTGATTTGCGTAGTTTTTAAAGTCATGTTCAAATCCAAATCCATTCTAATCAATATCCTACTAATCATTATGTTCAAGCAATCCTTGCATCATGTGGGTCCATAGGCTAAAATCTTGAGACCTATTGAAAACAACAGAACATTGTAATTTCCTACGTTGTCATGATAATAAGATATTAAATAAGCTTTGCTCTAATACCACTGTTAAGTATTTGATGAATCAATGTTGAGATAGTGATAATGAATGCTAAATAAATGAAGAGAAATGTTGAATTAATGGAGATAAGAAATTTCAAATAGCTTTATTTTCTTGCAATTCCAACCATTATACACATGGGAAAGGCCATTTTGAATATACAAAATTTTAATGGGGCCAAATCATAAGATCATTAATATGACTTTGCCCATAGACAAAACTAAGGAAATATAAAAAGACATTAATTACATCGACCCATCAATTTGAATTTTAATAAAAGAATTATAAAAAACATTATGAGGATCAAATTATTCTTTTTTTCATATCTTTTTAATTTTGATTTGCGTAGTTTTTAAAGTCATGTTCAAATCCAAATCCATTCTAATCAATATCCTACTAATCATTATGTTCAAGCAATCCTTGCATCATGTGGGTCCATAGGCTAAAATCTTGAGACCTATTGAAAACAATAGAACATTGTAATTTCCTACGTTGTCATGATAATAAGATATTAAATAAGCTTTGCTCTAATACCACTGTTAAGTATTTGATGAATCAATGTTGAGATAGTGATAATGAATGCTAAATAAATGAAGAGAAATGTTGAATTAATGGAGATAAGAAATTTCAAATAGCTTTATTTTCTTGCAATTCCAACCATTATACACATGGGAAAGGCCATTTTGAATATACAAAATTTTAATGGGGCCAAATCATAGGATCATTGATATGACTTTGCCCATAGACAAAACTAAGGAAATATAAAAAGACATTAATTACATCGACCCATCAATTTGAATTTTAATAAAAGAATTATAAAAAATATTACATGTCTCCTTTAATCTTTTTAAAAATAAATTACAAGGTTTTAGATCCTATTTTACAAAAAAATATAGGACTTTCATTTCAATATCTACACTACTATTTTGAGACTCAACTTAATAAAAAAAAAAGTATCAAAACAAACATGAATCTTCATGCATCTACCTTAGCTAACTATAACTCAATTTCTTAAAAATAGTTTATATTATTTGGTCAAAATCTAAGCCCTTAACATATTTGAAAAGACTTAGTGACCTTTGTGAATCTATCCTGCTAAAGATATACACCCAAAGGTTCCATAATTCTCTTGAAAATTCACTCATCCTAAATGTCAGCCAAAAATTTAAACCCAAATACATCTATACTTTCATGAATAAAATCTTTACTTTGTATCATAAAGCTTTATATGAACCATATTACTAATTGCAACCTTGTTCCTCTTAGCATGCTAAATTTCTTTTGCGTGATCAATATTTTCTTATACGAATATATGAAGCTTTTTAAGATAAACTATCATTTGCCTTATTTACTGTATGTAAGGTTATTTTTTTTCAAAAACAATTCTGATCTGAAAATCTCTATTTATCCATTGTTATTAACATCCATAGTTGTCCCTGTAGTACATTTTTGCCTTACTATACCATACCCTGATGATTCAACAATATATAGCATAGAAAACTCTTTTATGGTTATGAAGATCATTGCAAAACCCTACTTCGCATAAACATGCCTTGCATAATTGAAAACCCTTTTTAACACCTATAATGCCCAAATTCGACCTTTGATAAAATAGTGTCTTAAAAAATGATATAAATTTGACTGGTTGGTTACTACGAGACTCTAATTTCCTTATCATCCATGAAAAACAATTAGGTTGCTGTAATGGGTTTGATTGCATTTTCCATTGCATATCAGTTGAAATTTGAGTAACTATTATAATGACGCATAAACACGTGAATCTCCATGTATATCGGTAATTATCTGTTACTTTTCGATTCAAACTTTCAATAGAAGCTGTTGTTCATAATGGAAATTGAAAGATTCCATCAAAGTCTACAACATTTTATGTCCAATTTGAAATAAATATTGCCAATGCCGAGAAATTTAGGTTTATAAACAATCTAAAAAGCTGCAAACTTGACCAAGTGCAACCAAAATGTTGTGAACTATTATTTACATGGAGGATATAAATATAATATGCATGGTGTTCACTGTGAAAACTAATATAGAACAGAAATTATACAAGTTCAAAGCTGCAAATTAATTTTATGGAGGGGAAACCAACAGACGCTGTTCATGCGTAAAATTTGTTACACAATTGCAGCATGCCTGAAATAGTCCAGTCTGCTCATGCATATCTGCAGCTCCTTGAATGAATTGCCGCAGAATATTACATAGCTGGACTGCAAAGTAATATTGTAATTGTATCATATTAAAAGATTTTACTTGCTGTCTACAAGTGCTTAGCAATGTTAATTGATAACTGGCAAGACCATACCACTATACAAACCACTCTCTGGTCAGATGTTAACGTGTATTAACTAGATAGATGCCAACCACTGTAATTAAAGCCCCAACCAATTGGACTGAGGAGAATGTCTCATCCAAGAAAAGATACCTGACCATGATGCACATAGTATAAACTGAGATAGGATTGTTAATTTTAATTAATGGTATACTTCATTGAAAAAATTAAACCTGAACATTAGGGAAAAAAATCTATAATCAAAATAATAGCAATTAGCATCTCTCCTTGTACTTACCCAAATACCGAGGCAAACATTGGTGTAAGAAAGGTCAAAGAACTTAGTTTTGTAAGGCTACCTGAAATGCATAAATGCAAATCATTAGAGAATAAGGATGCATTAGAGAGGCAGCAATGCACATTTTGCTAAAATACTTTGCATAGACCTAGAATATCGTAAAAAATGGAGAGATGGATTTGAACATTTTTTTATTTTTTTAAAATGTTTTTTAAGGAGGGGCAAGGGGTGGGGTTCATAGAAATTGCACATGGAATATGATATTGCAACAATAGTGCAAGACTGTACATCACAAAAACTCATCCAATAAATCTGAAAGTGAAATGAACATTAAGTAAACAGTCCAAACAACCTAAAACACAAAATGAAGGGCACATTAACAGAGCACATTGAATCAAAGTGGAGGAACCCGATCCATGAATCAAGAATGTTATGTGTTATGGTTGTGTTATTTTTTATTATGAGCATATGAAATGCTATGTGTGATTTTTGGCACATTTCTTTAAGTTTCAACAATAAATAGAATCGGCTTAGCTGTACCAATGAGAGGTGGTTCAGCTAGTTAGCTATGGAGGCAAGCATTTACTAGTTCAAGTCATACTTAAGGACTTTATGTTCTACCTAAGTTTTATGAGAATACTGTGTTAATTATGCCCTATAAGTGAATCTAGTTAAAAAGTTTTAGGTTTTGACATTCCCTAACCTCCATGGCTATAGAAAAGTCACATGATGACCTTTTTAGATCATAAGATGACATATGCAATAGGACATGTGCTTAAAAGTATAAGATATATTACTGTTTTAGGAAAAGAGAAAAAATTCGTTTGTATGTGTCTTATTTTACTTTCTTTGACTCCCTTTAAGTCGAACCTTTCACCCTTCGAGTATTCTACAAGGTCCTTTCCACTTTGGCTCTTTGTTAAATTCAAAAGGTGGTGGCATAACTTCTTTTTAAAGAGTCGCAAGGACCACCTGGTGTTAAGTCAGACAATCAAAGATTTCAGATCTAAAAATGAACAACTTCAATGAAAAAATCGGTTGCAAGAAAAAAACCCATTATTTCTTGAATCCCACTAGTAGTTAGGGAGAAAAGGGGAAGGGGGAGAGAATATGTGGGAGTGTAAATGAGAGCAACCAGAAGTGTGGTTAGAACAAGAGCAGAATAACAAGAAGATGGCAAAACAGGACAGATTACAAAAGGTGTTGCTGCTAGGGAAGTGCTGTAAGGGAAAAAAATCCAAGGAAAAGTTCAATGATGCGCAACAATAGCTGACAATCTTGATTCTCCTTTCCTTTCTTTGTCCTGAATATTTTCTCTAGCTTGAATCAAAACTTGGCAAAATTTTATTGCCGAATCTCTCCACTTGCTCTCACATTCTTAGGCCTAAATGACTTAAATGATTAGAAGCATTTTGATTTTAACAATTTTTCGGAAAATGGATAGATTATCTCTTTGATACTTGACCTTTTAATTTAAATCTTGATCGAATTGTGCACCTTCTCAAGTGTTATTCATTTATCTTTCTATGAGTCCATTACAACAGAGGAAATTTATGAAGTTAATCCACTGTTGTTCAATTGTAGGGCTAATGTTAAATGTATTTTTGTTCTCTATTGCCAATGTGTTTGTTCTTTGGCTAATTTTTAGTGTACACTTTATTTTTAATTAAAATAGTTATGTACTTGCGTTTGTGATGATTTCGTATGGATAATGTTGCTTGGAAGTATAGGGAAATAATTCACTGTGGAATTGTTGTGAAATCAAAATTTGATGTGTTTCTTTTTCATTCAACTAGTTGTTCATTTAAATAAGTTTGTTGCTGAACCTTACATAAATTCTGATTTAATAGCTGAACCATGATTACTGTAGCATGGATAATGTTATTATGAAAAGGCATAGCGAAGATGCAACGGTTACTATAGTTTTTTCATATTTCAATTTGCAATTTTTCTGGTTTATAAACTGTATGTTTTTCTGTATGTTGGTCTATTATATGATTTATTATGTAAGGCTCTGCATACTTTGAAAATTGCTGAAGATTAGATTGACAGAGTAAATTTGTTTTATGTTTAGCTGTTTCTAGAAAGTTATGAAGTCTGATTCCAAGTTTATTTCATATTATGTTTTTTTGGTACTTTGAAAGCATGGTGAATTTTGAGAGATGCCAATCATATTGATATTCTCTTCAGCCCAGTTCATTGAGCTATTTTTTGCATAATGTATTTTTCTTCATTTGTGCCTGATTGCTTATACTGAATTAATTGTAGCTGACATTAGTCTAAATGCAAGTTGGAATTTTTATTGATTACTGAACAGCAGTAATTAGATGACTGCTGGAAAAATATTATCCTTGCATATTTGGGTAAGAGACTTTGGGTGTTAGCCCTTTCTCCCTAAGAATGCAAGCTACACTTCTGGTATAAATTGCTGGAATTAATCTTAGGCCCTCTAGGATGCAACAGGGGTTAGCAATAAGCTATACAGTATACTATCTCACATATTTTTGGCTTAATGACTATCTAAAGAAATATTCAATTTAACAATCTACTTTTATTAAACTTCATTATTATGTTAAAAAAAAAAAAAACTTACCTCTTGTTGCATTGTAAAAGTAAAGACCATAACTCATTGCACCTCCAAAAACTGATGTGTACATGAGAGCAACCCAATCACTATAGTTAAGCTCCAAAACTTTTCCTGTGAAGACAGGATCTTGTTGGATCACAGAAAGACCAATTAAAGGGAGACCTCCAATGATCATATGCTGCAAACCCAAATCATTGAACATAGGTAAACAGTATGCCTATAAATAACTTTAAAAGCAATGCAAAATATAGTTCACATACATAAACGTTCTTGTCAGTCTCCTGTATTGTATGTAATAATCAATATATTTAAGAAAGAAAGCAATAAATAAACTTTTAAGTGAGTTTATTTATTACTAATATAATAAAATTGAAGGAAAACATTATTGTACAGCAATCAAAACCTGCTATCTTATATGGTGTTGAATGTTGTGCTGTACAAAAGAGGCATGAACAACAAATCAATGTGACAAATATGAATGTTTTGATGGATGTTGAATGTTACTAAAAGAGAAACTACATAATAACTACATAATACAGACATCAAAAGAAGCCTTAGAGTGACTTCAATTGCAGATGAGCTACAAAAATGATGACTTAGATGGTTTGGACATACGCAAGAAGATTAGACAATAAGCCTATAAACAAAGGTTGCTACATCACTGTTCCAAGAAAACCACCGAAAGGAAGACCAAAGAAAACATAGGAAAAAATGATGAAAGATGATTTGAAAAAACTACAAATAAACAAAGATCTAGCTCTTCATAGAAGCAAATGGTAAAAAAGAACTTATGTAGCGGACCTCATTTTGTTGGGACTAGTCTAGGATAACAATGATAAACTCATATCATCCCAAAATCTTCGAATACAAAAGGTCATCAATATCATATGTTTTCTTGTAACAAATTCTTTGTAATAAAATTACAATAATCAAAAGGAAAACTCATTCTAAAAGATGATTTCACAAATAACAGCAAATTAGTTTTAAGTGGCAACGATGTGCCCTTGTTAAGTATAAAGAAACTGAAGACTATTGAAATTTTTACTGTTCATTAATTTCTTTATTTTAAAAAATGACTGGATTGCTGTTGTTTTGAATTACAGATCATGGACTAAAGAACTGTGAACACAATTAGTAATTCACTAACATGCAGGTTGTTGCATCAGTTAAAGATATCCAGTCAGACACTTCTGACCAACATCTTCAGTAAACTAATCCTAATCCTGCCAACTATTTATACATGCAGCAATGGTGAAATTAAATACTTGTGAAAGCAATGTTAACACTTTTAAAGCAATGTGAAAACCAACATTTTGAAAGCGTTTTGCCTATTCTATTACATATTAAACAGCACTCTTTTTCTAATTATTCCTCAATGCTGTAACAGGTTCTGCTTGTTTCTACTTGACTCTTACCATTGGTTCTGGAACTTGATCATGCTTAATCAGTGTTTCCTAAAATTCTATTATTTCAGTTTAAGTTTAAAAAACTATTGGATTTAAAGTCAGATTTAGAGTACATACAGGAATTCTTGGGATCTTAGAATCAAGGATCCATTACACAATAGTATCCAATCTAGAAATATTAATATTACATAAAATGAAACCATGAATATTCCAATACTAACTCAGTAGCATTTGGATGATTAACATGTCATAATACTGCTATTGAATGAATGTAAAACATGGGAACAATCAATGAGCTGTAAGTCATTACTAAGGCTTGTAACTTGCATTATAAGTAATAAGTTCAATACTAATATATATAATAGTATAATTAAGTTGCCTAATAGATACCTAATAAAACACTTTTTAAACTGATTTGTTCATCCTATTTTTAACTTCAAATTCTTTGTCAAGCTACTAATGACAATTTGCCTTATGAGCCAACTAGAATTATTTTCTAAAGCTCCAGAATACACACAAAATGTAACTAACAAAACAATAAGCAGGTAGTGCTAAAAAACAAAGGTAAGATGAACATGTATTTTATATTCTCCAAATTATATATACATGAATTACACGGGTACTTATAAGATGACAAAAGCCTAATATAACATGAGATTAATATGAAGTTGAAGCTAAAAGCTGTCCACACCTCAGCGTTTGAGGATGGTGGGATTGAAAGACATCTACTGCAAAACATCTTCCCCAAGACATCTACTCTTATATACTTTGCACTCAGGATAGATGTCTCTTGTTTCTTGTAGACATCTTACACAGATTTTAATGAACATTAAATTGAATGATAAATTGGAGGGAAAATGAAGAGACAAGGGGGAACAGATATAAATAGACTTCTTGGGCCTTCAATTTGATCAAGAGACTAGAGAGAGAAAGAGAGAGTGTAGGGAATTGAGAGAAGACTAGAAGGAGAGATAGATTCTTGGCAAGATGCCTTGATGATCATCTTTGTGTGTGTGTGTGTTTGATTGCTTTGATTGAGTGTGTGAGAGTTGGATTGAATCTCTTGTTTTTCCTTGGGAATCATGCTTCCTCTCATATGTAAATTCTCAATTTGAGCAAGAATAAAGCTTTCATTTTCCTTTTCTTGTTCAAATTTGTTGTTTTGTAACTTTGAGAGAGCTTGGATTGTGGAATCCATGGGAGCTCTTCATCAGTTCATAAAGAGAAGAACAAGCTCTATCTCAAGATGTCAATTGTTCCACCAATGAAGAGGCTTCAGCTCTTGGAATGGAGTCTTGTGGGTATGCTTGTTTCTATCGGTGCCAGGCTGTGGGTTGAGCAAATATCTAAGTGGATTGTGGTAAATTGGAAAATGGTAGAAGTCAAGATTATGGTTTTGTTGAAACACCTATTACTTTTTATTTTTCAAACCCTTGAGGACATGAACTTAGTGTTGCAAAGAGGCCCCTAGTTCTTTGGCACCAAGGGACTTGTTGTTATCCACTAGTGACTTGGGATGCATAAAGAGTCTAAATGTTTTGACCATCTTACTAACTAGGTGAGGGATTTGGGGATCCCTTGGGAGTTCTAGATGGATACCTTTCTTAAAGACTCTAGGTAGTTTCTTTGGTGAGTTTATCTCCTTCGACAAGTTTACAACTTTTAAAACAAGGATCATGTATATTCATTTCTCTGTCAAAGATATGGACTTATTGAAGGAGATTATGATGAAAACCCCATACGACGTAGAAACTTTATCTATTGTGTATGAGAACAGCCCAATTGAATAGAAAAAAGGACTTGTCACTTTGGAATGTGACTATTGTGGCAAATCAAACCATCTGATGAAAATCTATAGGGTTTGTATCAATAATGAAAATGGGGCTAGGCAAGAGGCCCAAGACCAGGCAAAGCCAGGGGTTTCCTAGCAATGTTAGGCTGTGTAGTGCAATGGTTGCAGGGATCTCAAACCCCCCAAAAATGATGGAGTCATTCTAATACCAATGATGGGGTGGGTACAAGTAACCAATTTGAAGTCTTAGCAATTGAAATGATTACCAGGGACATTTCTATTTTTTTAATTGTCTCAAAGGTGAAGATATCAAAAGTAGATTCGAAGAACAATTTGAGTGTCCTTGAAGATCATGTAATGTAGGGATCTAGGTCATCTAACCCAAATGCTGAACAAGGGGTGTTTGCAACTCCCTTGGTTACTTCAAGGCTAAGGGTTCCCCAAGATCAATGCTCTTCTAGCATCGGGATTGGTGATGAACTCCCACTATTGGGTCTATGGGTACCCCTTCTTGGGGTTCCACCCAAGTCTCTCCAATTCTAGGGATGGTTATGCATAAGATTACCAATAATAACATGGAAGGTTTCAAGGTTGCTCTGAATGCAAAGTAAGGGCAACCATACCTCGCGGAGACTCGCCAAAGGAAAACCAACCAAGACTTGAAGCTAGGGATTTAGGGGACCCTCAAAGAGATCTACAAGAAACAATCCTTAAGTAGACCATGAAGTTGCTCATCTAGAATTGTAGGGGTCAATGTACCCCCTACAAAAGACATACCCTTCTAGAAATTGTGAGTCATGAAGATTGTGATGTCATTTGTGTTTAGGAAACAAAGTTTTCTAGTACACAAATAAGCTTCCTAAGCTAAAAACGATGGAATGCCTTCTTTGTCAATGCAAGGGGCTAGGTTGGTGGCTTGGCTCGGCTTATAAAATCTTATGCCAACCAGGATTTTCAATCTAATAAGAGCATTACAAGTTACTAATTTTTATGGGCCCCAAGGATCACAGGATAGACTTAGGAAGCTAGACATCATTGTGGAAAAGGTCTAAGATCATGGTAGATGGATTATTGATGGTCATTTTAATTAAAAATTTTTGTCTGGTATAACTTTGATTTTACCAATGTGAACATTAGCATCAGCACTAGACTTAGAAAAATTTTTGATTTCCTAGTCCTAGGGGAACATGTCAAAATTCCAAAAATTAATGCCTACCATGCTTAGACTAATGTAGATGAGTCATTCAAGGCCCTATGGAATCGAAATTGAGGCCTAAATGTGAATTTGGAGGTAGTGATGAAGAGGTAGTGGTCCAGGGTTGACATTGGCATCAATATCAGCATCACCTGCAGGAACTTAAAATTTTTTATCTCTTGCATCTGCCAAGGTCCCTGAAATTGATGCTCATACACTAAGTTATAAGCCAGAACAGTCTCCAAAGGCCCTTGGGAGCCAAAAATGTATCTTGTGATGCTGCTTTCAGGGACCATGACTCTTGAGCTTGGATGAAACAATGTTGCCTCAATCAATGTCAAACCAAAAAAGTGGGTACAACAGAACTAGCAAACAGAATTCAGGTTTGGTCATTTCATTTATAGAATTTTTATATATCTCATCATATAATGTTAGGATTCAACATGTGATCTGCCTTTCACAAGTTGTACCAATAGGCTACATCGCTATTTCTAAATTTTATAAAGCATTAAAATTTCAATGTTTAAATTTTTGAAGAAAATCACTTTCATCTTTCGCAATCCAAAACAAAACAAGGAGCATATGGTATTATTGGTAGGAATTTAAAAAATTGATGCCAATCAAAGAAAACATGATTTTCCATCTTAATTTTGCATTTATATACAATTGGAACCTTGCTGAAATCAAAGCTCTATTGGTTAAAATAAGGATAATAATCGAGATGAACTTTATATCTTACCCATCCAGTTGCCATTATTGGATCAGAATATTTGGATACCCAGCGAACCATAACAGTTCCAATTGCCATGCTTTGTGCAGCAAGAAGCATCCACCACTCTCCACTTCCCCAAAGTGATGTAAAGCTATTGTCAATAGCAGAACCCTGAAAAAAAGTGTATAATATAGAAAATCAATGAATACAAACCCTAGAACACATTTTTGGCTTAATCTTTTTCAAAGTTTTATACCTATGCAAGACTCATAGGACCTGCTATCTTGTTAGATATGTGTTCTTGATAGGACATAAAAAGAATTATCACCTGAACCATTAATGCTCACCCTGCCAAGCAGGATTCTAGAAGGGTTGCTAGTTAAGCAAAAGTCTAGCTTCTTTGAGTGGCTGTGCCCAGGTTCTTAATAAAACATAAGTTAAATAATAAATCTGATTGAAGACATGATTCACACTCCAAGTTACAAAAGCGTGAGTGGAAAAGGGATATAATTCTTGTAGAATATTCCTTACATCTATTTGGTAAATAATAAGCATAAAAGTAAAAGGGATTGTTAATGCTGGGTTTGTATATGCACCATTAATGAATGAGGATCTATGAGGCATCTAATATTTTAATATTCTTAAATGTGGCAAGTAATTGAAAAATAAAAAATATTTTCTGAATAAATCTTATAATGAAGTTTCAACTAAATTGAAAATTCCCAAAAATAAATAGGCAATTATTAAAAATCAATAACAATCAACCAATATCATTTGTTATTCAACTATCAAAAACAAAGACATGAAAAAAATAATAAAAAGACTCCATGATTATTTACAAATGAGTAGAAGACAAAATACATAAAATGTAATTCCAGCAAAGTATGAACAGTGATGAAGTAACAGTAATAATTCAAGAATAAAAAGTTTCTCAATGCCAACAATTCCATTACCTAGAGTCAATGCTCCAATAAGATGTTGAAATTGTTAAGGATATAAAAAATATGATTGAAGCAAAATGGTTAAAATAAAGATAGGTTAATGTTGTTTTATATGATAAAACGATTCATATGGTTAAACATATTTCTGTAGAACATTTTAATCTCTGCAAACAGAGTATCATTTTTAAGAGAAATTAGTTTCTAAAAATTTCATAGATCTTATTTTATAATTTGCACCATATTTTTTGTGCTCTTTTAGAAATTTTTTTTCTATCAGAGTAATTTCATATAGTCCTTATTTAAGGCTTCTTAATGACAAGAATTTTTTATAGTGGATCTTACTTGTAAATATTCTTCATCAAACCACTTCTTCTTACTCATAAACTTCTGTTACATAGTTACATTTTTGGCAGCCTCTAAGAAAATATCTTCTAACCAAGTTTTAAATTTTTTTATTTTCAACAAAATTTGTACCTATTATTGAAAAGGTTACATATTTAAAGCTGTAATACATCTTCTTATTTTCTGGCATTGCATAGTGCTTAAATATCTTCCTTAAATGAAAAATTGTGGAAAACGATGTGAAGACTTTATTAATTTACCACGAACCTAAAAATCAATGATTTATAGTATATTATGAGGGATAGTTAGTAGTGAATCAATACATGAACATTTGTCACCTTTTTTAAGAGTAAATTTTGAGCTTGACGGAAATTTTTGGATCCCATTTAAAATGATGAGATCATATTGTAACATGTGCTTTCTTGTTTGATTAGTTTACGTGTCCTTTAATGTTCTTTCCTATTAATTTTTAATTTGACTATAATCTTACATATCTAGCCATCTTTGATTATCATGTCACTCTAGAATATCATTATGCTTAGAACCAATCCTTGCATTAAAGTCACCACATTTATAGACTTTTCCTTTTAATTTAAATTCTACTATGTCTTGTCATAAGTATTGAAAAGGTATATTTTTTGATAAACATAGTTTTTCATAGTATGTTGCATCTCATGGGTGAAAGTAACAAAATTCAAGGAATACAAAGCATTTTCCTCAGATAATCTTTAACTAAATAAATTGTTTCAATTTCAATAATATTATTAAGCCCAATTTTAATTTCGAAAGCCTTAGTTATATATCACACCTTTCATTTATTACATGATTCATGCCCTAAAATATCAAGTGAAAAAGATATAAGAGTGAGAAAACTGTGTTGGTAATTCATAAATATTCCTGAGCATTTTCTGTAGTTAAGTTAATGCTTCTTCAATTTGTCATGACATAATTATCAAAAACATTTCCTTAAATTATGCATCTATTTTTAAACGTTTTGATTAACTAAACTGCTTATCAATCACTATTAGAGTATTAAGCATTGTCACAGTGATCCAACAGAAATACATTATAAAATCAAGTCCTATGAACATTTACAAACATATATTTAAATGATAACTTACCTCAAGTAGAATAAGACCAATTACAGCAAGGATGAGACCAGTAGTTCCAAGAACAGTAATAGATTCTCCAAACAAGATAGCAGCCAAAACTGCAACTGTCAAAGGCTGGGAATCAATAATAACCTACACCAAATGTTCAATAAGAACATGCAAATAATTCAGGAATATAAATGTATAGTTTGTAAACTTTGCAAGCAATGATGCTCAAATGTCAGTGATAGCTGTTGCTTAGAATTGCAGGAGTAGATGACATGACAATGAATTACACAATAGAACTTCCAAAATAGGAAAAGAAAAATAACTAGTTTAAATTTTGGAACTCTTTTAAAGATTTGTGAATTGAAGTATCTTATGTTAAATGAAACCAAGATTTTTAGAATTGGAACTAAAAATTATTTTTAACTACTCAAGTGCAACTACGTTGAAGATATTAATAGACTCTAGTTGCATCATTTGGCAAGCACTCTCAGGCTTAATGCTTCTCATCTTGAATGGTTCAGACTCCAAAGCTTAATACAAAATAAGAATATGAAAATATGTTTAATCTCGTACCAATTCAGTTACCATGAGGTATAATGCAAATCAAAGCAGTACAGTTCCAACAATTTGATTATTCAATTTGGTGGTAATATTTCATGGAATACGTAATATAAATATGTGTCCCTAACAAAAGAAAAATAAAAATTCAGCTAAGATTATTTTATCATGTCATAGGTCCATACACAGTTGGAAAAGAACTGTTACAGGTGAAACTTGAACCGAAATAAAGTGGAAATGAACATTAAAAATGAACTACTCATTCGGAGAAATCCCAAATCATGTGAATTTATGAAAGATGGTTACTTTATTGAAATTCAAATGACCACAATTGTTGTTTCCTATTCAGCTTACGTTCCCACCAAAGAGTTACATGCAAGCACATGCTAGCTGTAGAGATTGTTTACCACATAAGTGTCTCTTGGAAACTACTTGTCACATTAATGTATTGGGTGCAGCATGCACAGAATAGAGTGGGGGTGTTGAATAACAATGACTACTGCTCTCTCAAGCCACCTTCTAGACTTTGAATGTTCATTCCAAACTACCAGTATAAGGTACAAAATATGTCTGTGTGATTAGAAGAACATTGTGTGGGTATAATAACACGCTGTGAAAGATCAACAATGGCATGGTACAGAATGACAGAATTCAAGTCATTAAAAAAATGACTTCACAAATTTATTCCATTTAATAAATTGCCACTTCGTCAGTAGTGTGTTATAGTTCAACCAGTATTCATTGGTCTAACAACCAGAAGGTTGCAAGTTTGAGCTGCCCTTGCAAGTAAACAACAAATCTATCAAGGTCTTCAGAAAATTCCCATCAAAGAATGAAACCTTTACTGTACCTTCATTGCCACCTAATGATTGCCCAAACCCTATCAGTACATACGGTACACGAACTGATCTAAACTTGTTGCAATTAAACCATCATAAACTTGTTGCAATTAAACCATCCTATAGTATGCTTAACTGCTTATTGATTAGATTTGAAATTTTCACGGCCATCTTCGTACATATTTGTGTACTGCTTTGGAATAGTGCACCTTAGTGGAACCAGGGATGTTTATTTGTTATTCAAACTAAGTGACCGAATTGTTGAACTAGTAACGCCTGGTGATGAAAGCAGTATCATTCACTAATGCAAATTATTCTTACACTTCCAAGGCCTGCAGTGGTCTTCAGTAGGCCTTCTGCTAAAAACCCCTGACACAAGAAAAAAAAAGACTTCTTCAATACATTATCAATTAGACTTCCTGATAATTAAAAACAAGTAGCAGGTATCGCTTATCATGGTTTATGTAGGAATGCCATGTGGTGCACCTGAAAGCAACTAGCATCCACCAGGCCGAACAAAGAGATTGCCAACCAAGCCATGAACCCAGACGGTAGTTTTCTTTCTCTGAACAAAGCATAACCAACCAGCAGAGCTCCTGCAGGAATAAGTCTTACAGCAGCCAGGAAAAAGGGGCCAGTCTTGGGCAGCACTTCCTTCATGGCCACCATGGAAGTTCCCCAGAAGAAGAAAGGAGAAATCAAAACCAGTGTATCTACGACTTCACTGAGCAGGGTACCATCAATTACTGGAATTGACAAAATGGGTAAAAAGTTTTCATTCTGGGATGCCTCTGTATCCTGGCTACTACTGTCATAGAGGCATTCCACATCCTGGCCAGTACCAACGCAGTCCATTTCTTTTGTGTTGGATTTCTGTGAATCCAGACTGCAGTGAATCCTAGCAAAGTGGTTGTGGCATCTCTGCAAGGAGAAAGGGTTGTGGTGATGTGTGAGCCTTCTTGAAATTCTGCACCAAGCAGCAGCAGCAGCAGAAGATTTGGGTTGGGTGGCTGGCAGATATTTTGAACCCAAATGGAAAACAGACGAAGCCAATGCCATGGCGCAGCACAGAATGTTGATTACGCTCTGATTCACTCAAAGCCCAGCGAAGAAACGACACAGCATGCCAATTTGCATTAGCATTGATATTTTTGCAGAGGGCTGCACTGTGTTTTGTGTGGTGAATTACTGATTTGTTATCCATTTCCTCTGGCTCTCTCCCCAGACCCGGTTCAACTGTTATTCCAGTGCGTACCTTGGATATCTGCGGAGCAGGTCATTATTTAGCGTCGGATCTCCGCTCACTCTTTATTTGCCACGTTCAAGCAGCCCGAAATCACACGCCGTTAAAAAGGGGTGCCATGGGGAAAAAACAAAAGAAATGAAGTCAGCCGTAGTTCATAAATTAATTAAAATTTGTCTCCAACAAGAGGCTTTTAAAGATTTAAAAAATTTGTTTTTGGAAAATTTTAAATATTTACATAAAATTTTAAAATATGCAATAATGAAGCTGTCAGAAAACTGATATTTAAATGATATATGTAAAAACTCATACAAACAATCTAAATTTTATTTAACTACGTTTTAATCACTTAATACTATTATTATTAAGATTTACACTTTGTGCAACAGATGTAACTATCCCAACACCACTACTAAAGCAAAGGTGAGCAATAAAAATTGCCACAACCATGACATTTGTCCGAAGAAATTGGATCCCATTTAATCAACTTTGAAATCTACGTACTAGTGGTACTAGTGAGAGTAGATTCAGAACCAAATCTTTTGTGGCTCTTCTAGATTCAAAATCGGCAATCAAACTGATCAAACTGGTGATCTTAGTAATAGGATGGGCCTAGTAATGAGTATAATGGAGCAATCTACATCCCTAGAATAACGGACCTGGTGGTAGCTAACGTGTCATATCATCCTATCCAATATTATGGCATGGCACAATATTGAATGATGCAAGAAAAGACAAGATGTGGTTGCCATGATGTAAGAGTTGCACGAGGAGAAGTCGTGAATTCAATCGGTGAACCTGAACAAGGAAGACTCGCAATCAATTGCGATGGAGATAGCACGGTGATTTTCGAGGTAGGGTTGTGGGTTCATTGGGAAGGGGTCTAGTGTGGTTTGTGTGGTGGGTTATTTTGAAACAAAGAATTTTGAGGGGTGTTTGTGAGGTGATTTCAGCTGGATTCAAGCCACAGAATGGGGGTTTGACTTGTTGGAGGTTGGGGACTAGTAGGGGTTTCTCTCTCTCTGATGTCTAAGAGGGGGTTTTCGGATGTGTACATAGATACACATATATATATATATATATATTAGAGTTAATATATCCTAACATTTTCTTGAAAAAAAATATCATGGCATGGCATATATACACACAAAAAAGTGTAATGGCATATAAATGTTACTTTTGAGTTTAATTTTTTTCTTTAATTTTGTAAATGAAGACTAACTTTTTTTATTAAATTAGGCATACTTTATAAGTGAAACATAGGTGCACTCTAAGATATATAGTCGATTAGAACTATATATAACTCAACATTGCTTACTGGAATCAAATCCATGACCTAGAACTTCCAAATAAGTGTCTTACTACTAGGCTAATACTTCATTGTTAACGCTTATTGTTAGGACTTTGTTGTGTTGTTGTCTATGTGGTGGCTATGCAATTGGTTGCTAAAATCAAGCCATTGTTTTGAGTGTATTTCTTTTATTTGCATGGTCAATTTTTTATAACCAAATATCTAAGTATTGATCTACATTTTTTTCCAACCTATTTGCCAATGAAAAACAATTGTTTATTTGCCCTCATTTTAACAATGAAGCATTAGCCTTGTGGTAAGACTTTTGATTTGAAAGCTCTAAGTTATGGGTTGAAGCCCAAAAAAATGAATAATAATATTCAAAAAATTTAGAGTACATCAGATGATTATTGAAGAGAAACTACATAAAAAAAGCCCAATGGTTTTGAGAATGTCATTTTAGGTTTTCATCCTTACAACCAATATTGAAAAACCTCCCCTTTGGGGTAGGAAAAGGATCAAGCCTTGCCCTTATTCAATAAAGAAAAAGGAAGAGGGTGAAGGATGGTGTTGGAACCCTAAAATGATTATCCATCAAGATTGAACCCATGGCTTAGAGCTTTTAAATTAAGAGTTTTGTAAAGAGAGAGAAAACTCTCTTTAAGAAAAAAAGAATATATCATTAGAAATAAAGAACAAATAACAACAAAAGCTGAAAGCTTCCTGATGAGTCGTGATATCGGAGTTGCGATATTGAGTCCATGATATTGGATCCTACCAAGCAATATTGGACATCTGATATTAGGACTTGTCTCGTTGCCTATAAATAAGAGATGGGCACACTTGATTTGGCAGTTAGTCCTTAGTCCCTTACCTGAACTCTTGCAGTTTCTCCCTCTCAAAGTTAGAATTATTTTTGAGTGCCTACAGTAGAAGTCATAAAGTGAATGGATCTTTATTCGAGCATTGTGTACCTAAGCACTCCTTGTGTCTAAAAATAAAGATGAACTTTGTGATAAACCTTGCAACATTCGGAATAGCTTATCTCTCACCCTTAATGCTATTTACTGTTCTTTAATGTTTTCATTAGTTAATTAATGTTTCTTTTATTGATTCATTAATTTTCACAAGTAAGCACACTCAGTACGACCACTTTGAGCATGTGTGGAACACTTGGTAACCCAATAACAATTAGTGTTTGGTAATCCTAGGAGTGTTACACTAGTTCAGGATGTGTACGGAAAGTGGGATCGGATGCTAGTGTTAGGACTAGTTAGAACCTAGTTGATTAGTTAATTTAAATTAGTTATTCAATTAATTCACTTCTTCCCTCTTTAGCACCAAGACATAAAACATAAAAAGCATAAAAATCATATACCTCAAGTTTACTTAACCATACAATTGTGCCATACAAGTAAGCTTGGGAAGACAACGATCGCCTAACCCATCCTTGTTCTGTGAAGGTGCATAAGCACTTAGTCCTTAGTGTTTGACTGAATCGCATGTAACGCTCATATTCATATGGTTGAGTGTAGGGGTACCTCACCACTCATCATTAGCGCCATTGCCAGGGACTTTGTTGTTTGTGCACTAATTAGAACTTAGGAATCTTCCCATCATTGGAACGAACCCTTAGGGTTGGTTATCTTAAAATTATTAGAAAAGAGAAAAGAAAAGTGTTGCATACTAAAGAATTAATCATGTCTCCTTCTTCTTATTTGAGTGTTTCATCACCTAGGTCTGACACAACGAACAATTGAAGGCGTAGTACACATGATGACTTGCCAGTGCCCCAACAGTTTTGTGTGGTATACATTCATCTCGATGAGTATATACCAAACTTTACCTTTATCCTTCACCAAGATGAACAACTGCATTGGTGTGATTTAGAAAGTAACATAGTGTTACCTCCTGATCGTTCAGTCCCAAGCATGCTTCTTCGTGCTCTCACACGAATTGGTATGCAACACTTACAAGCAGAGTACGTTGTGTATGAACACAACTCGAGGGAGTATTGACCCATGGAGGCACAACATCAAAGAGACTTACAACAAGAGATACATCATAAATCTATGAAGGGGAAGTGGTCTTAGGACATTCCATATGTTCTAAGTGAAAATGAGAGTGGTGAACCTGCCTCAGGAGGCCTTCCACAAAATGATGTTCCTCCCATTGACTTTGGTCAAGGGGTCGTGTATCAGAATCTTCACTCAACTATCCATAACCCAGATTCTAGTACTGATGGATACAAAGGGTCTGAAAAAGGAACACAAACACATGACAAAGATGGACATCCTGATCGTAATCACAATCGAGGTCACAACCACCGAAGAGAAGGTAGCAAGCACCATCATGGTGATGGTTGTCCTTCCTCTTCACCTTCATCATCTCCATCCCCCTTTTCTTCAAGATCGGAATGCAATCACAGAGGGAAAGACCCTAAGGATAATGGTAGGCAAAATAGGAATAATAGATAAAATAGTCGAGAAAGGGGATGAAGGCATTTTAGAGAAACACACCATGAAAGAAGGGAAAGTAGGGAATAGCATAGGCATCATAGATGCCATAGAGAATACGATCACAATGAACCCCTACTTGCTACTAGAAGTATGCTAAATAGAACCAAGGTTGTTAGGATCCCAACAAGGCACCAAAAAGATAGCAGGATCAAAAGATTGAACATGAACAATATCCCACAATTTGAAGGGGGATACAACGCTGATCCTAAAAATCATTTGCAAGCATTTCACAATGCATGTGCCTTGCAAAACATAGAAAATGAGTGGCAAAAACTCAAGTTGTTTCCATAGACACTGATTAAGAAAGCAGAAAGCTGGTACCGATCCTTAGAACTAGAATCCATTCATTGATGGAGTACCATGTTAGAACTATTTAATGATAAGTATCAAATGTACTCCTGAGTGTCCAACATGCGAAAACGAATCTAAGGATCAAAACAAGGAGGACATGAACCCTTGGATGCTACCATGGGCCAATATTATGCATTATTACACCATTGCCCTGGCCATGGTTACTCTCACAGAGGAAACAACTATGTCATCTCATAGATGGACTTAGGCACCAAACATGAAGAATCCTTGGGACTTATGCCCAAGGAAGACTATCCGAGCTTAGAGACCATCAAGTACAAAGATTGTTGGAGCAAGTTTCCAAGGGGGAAGGAGAGTTAAGGAAAAGAGAGAGTACGGAGGAATACAATAGAGATCCTTCCCTCCGAAAGAAGGGAGTTAGATTTTGTGAGGATGAAGAAGAGTCACCACTTGAAGAGATGGTGAATAGGAAAACTTTGCCCATTCAAAAAATTGCATCAGAAGCATCGGCAAAGGTGGACCAAATGTGGGACTCCCTAGATAATAAATTTCAAACCATTCTCAAAATAGTAGAGGAGTCTAGGGAACCAGGTAGTGACTGAGAAAGGAGAAGAAAGAAAGAAATTGAATATGCACGTAACAAAGGTAAGGGAAAAGTTTCCATCATTGAAGAGGTTGTGGATTTGGAAACAGACAATGATGGTGAATGTGAGATACATCAATATGACCATCCTAAGGGATGTTGCCCAATAATCTCACATTTGCAAGAGTCTGGGGTGTATGCACTAAACCCATGATTAAATAGACAGCAAGCACCCTAAAGGTTACCTTATCCTCAATGTAGCCCAAGACAATTCCACCAACCCTTGACGTATTATCCAAGTGGAAATCCACCATAACAAAATGAATAGTATCAATAGTGGTAACACCCATAATCATGGGGAATGCCACGACCATGTCAATAGTACCCTTATGGTTAACTTGACCCATATGGATACTATGTGCAACAGCCAATCTCTCCACGTGACTCTACTAGTCAAGTTACTCCTCAGTCTCACTACCAAACCCATGAGTACTATAGAACTCCTTCTCCTAGAGGAGAGGTTTCACAAACGTACTAACCTTTTCATCTGACTAAACCTCTTCCATCCTTAGCTCCATTACCACATGCTCTAGTTATGCAGGGTGAGCTCCCTACCTAGCCACAGCAATGTAACGCTATAAGGGCTGTCAATCCTCAGCCTACTATTGGTTCAAACAACCGCATAAAGAAGAGACCTTTCTTTATGATGAGAGCAGTTACTCTAATTATTAGAGTGGTTACTCTAGCAGTTATTCTAATTATTAGAGTGGTTACTCTAGCGATTACTCTAGTAGTTATTCTAATTATTAGAGAGGTTATTCTAGTGGTTACTTTAGCAGTTATTCTAATTATTAGAGCAGTTAATCTAATTATTAGAGTAGTTGCTCCCAAGCCTATAAATACAGTGCCTAGGTGCACAATTGGGAAAGAAGTCTTTTAGCAGTCAAGTAAAGAAACTCTTGTAGTCTATTTGAAAGTTAGAGTATTTTCCAAGTGCCTACAGCAGGAGGTCTAAGTGTGGACGGATCTTTATTCAAGCATTGATGTACTTGAGCACACCATTGTGTTGGCAATAAAGATGAGTTCTTTGATTCATCCTTGCAACACTTGAGATTTTTTTTCTTACGCATTTCTTTTATTTTATTTTCTTATGCATTTATTTTATTTTATGCACTTTACATTTATGTTATTAGCATAGCAATTCATTTTGATCAATTAAGAAAATCATTAAATTACACAAGCACGACCACTTCGAGCATACGTGTAATGCTTAGTAACCTAGTAACTATTAGCGTTTGGTAATCCTAGCAGTGTTGCACTGGTTTAGGATGTGTACCGTAAGTAGGAACAAATGTTGGTGTTAGGATTAGTTAGAACTTAGTTAATGAGTAGTTAAGTTAAATTAGTCACTTAGTTACCTCTCTCCTTCCCTACTAGCGCAGGACATAAAAACATAAAAGCTATAAAAATTATATGCCTCAAGCTTACTTAACCATACAATAGTGACATATAGGTAAGCTTGGGAAGACAATGATCAACCAACCCATCCTTGTTCTACAAGGGTGCATAAGCACTTAGTCCTTGGAATTCAACCAGATCGTGTGTGAAATGCTCATATTCATATGGTTGAGCGTAGGGGTACCTTGTCGCTCATCACTTTAGAACCAATAGTTCAACTAAGTCCTTGCAATCACAAGCAGCAAATTCTCCAAATGCCTCACCACCATTTGAATCTTCAGAGCTTCCTTTGAATTAAGGACTACACTTAATGTACATGGTCATGTTAACTCATATAATTACTGGTTGGATTAAAGTTGGCCATCTTCCTAGGAAATTCTCTAATCCTGGAAGTCCTATTATATATTTGCAAATCACTAGGAATGAACCTTGTAAAGCTCTTTTGGATTCAGGTTCTAGTGTTAACTTAATCTCTCAAGAAATGTACAAAGCCTGGAACCTACCTCCACTAAAAAAGAGTAACATACATTTAGAGTTGGCCAACCAGTCCATAATTGTTCCATTAGGACTAGTGGAGGTCATTTTCACCACTATTTGTGGGTGGTCGTATCCAATCGATTTCCTAGTGATTCAAGTTAACAACTATAAGGGGGACTTCCCAATCATAATGGGAAGAGCATGGCTAAGCATAATTGATGCATGCCTAGGAATATGTGATCTTTCCCTAGAAATATCAAAGGAAAATACATTTGAAAAGATTGAGAAGAAGAAAGTTCCATGCATCACATACAGTGACACAGGGTGTCATTGCGTGCAGAAGTCTTGGTTTGTACAATGTTTACCATTGCCTACATGCAACCAGTGTGCACCAATAACTAACATACAAAGATGCTTGTATGTAGCGGCCACAAGATCAGAAGGCATCCAATGGCTGATAGCTAACTAAGAGAATGATTCAACTATATGCATGGAACCAACTGAGAGCTTGACTTGAACCTACATTGATAACATACATACATTAGAGTAAGTCCATCACAAACTTCCAAGTCCTGACATCAAAAATATCAATTGGGAGAAGTTGGAAATCCCTGACGAGTTCAAGAAAAAGCCCCTTGAGTTAAAACCGTTGCACATTGGTATGGAGTATACATTTCTCAAAAATGGAAAATCGTTAATCATTAATGCTAAGCTCACTCAACAAAAAGAAAGATTGCTAAAAATGGTAAACAAATGGTTAAAAGCCTTTACTAGGTCATATCCCAAATTAATCGAAATAGATCCTAGGATATGCCAACATAGAATTTACACTGACACCTCCATGAAACCTCGACGACAATCGTAAAGGCGACTAAACCCAAAGATTAAGCAAGTGATTAAAGAAGAAATTGAACAACTTCTAAAAGCTAGGTTCATCTATCCCATTGCTGATAGTGAATGGGGTTAGTCATTGTGCCTGAAAAGGGAGGTAAATGGAGGGTGTGTATAGACTTTAGGCTATTGAAAATGGCAACATTTAAAGACCACTTCCCATTGCCATTCGTCAACCAAGTCTTAGATACCATTGCATGGCATTACTACTGATGAGACGCGATATGCACAAGCCGCGATATCGCGTACGCGATATCGCATCCCCTGCGATATCGCGTACACAATATCACGGTCCATCATCAAATCTATAAATAAGAGGCGGCACTCTCCTCATTTCACATCCTAGGCTAGAAGTAGCAAAGCTCTGGCGGATTGATCACCCCAGAGATAGAATATTTTCCATGTGCCCACAGTAGGAGTCCCCCAAGTAAATGGTTCTTTATTCGAGCAGCTTTGTACCTGAACACAAGTTGTGTACGGCAATAAAGACAAGCTTTTTGGATAAACCTTGCAGTACATGGATAGGTTTGTTTAATGTTATTTACTGCTTTCCTAGTAGCGCGACATGAGTACGACTTGGTTACGAGCATTGACGAATGTGTACGGCTAGCCAAGGAATCGGCTACTCATTGCGATTAGATTCTCTTACCCTTACCTCCTAGGACGTGGGACGAGTACGACTTGATTACGAGCATC
>MNCI01003573.1:1090893-1124317 GCA_015680685.1 Gnetum montanum | reverse complement strand
GCTATTATAGATGCTTCATTGAGAACTTTTCAAGGATTGCAAAACCTTTGGTAGAACTAACAAAAAAGGACGTACCTTTTGAATGGACCAAGAAATGTGAACTAGCCTTTCAAACCTTAAAACAGAAGCTTGTAGAAATGCCTATTCTACAAGCTCCTGACTGGTCCAAACCATTCCACATAATGACTGATGCATCTACCTTTGTCTTAGGAGCTGTACTAACACAATTAGATGACCAAAAATGTCTCTATTACATCCACTATGCAAGTCGAAGTATCGCTAGTGCACAACTCAATTACACCACAATGAAAAAAGAGTTAATGGCTATGGTGTTTGCACTAGAAAAATTTAGGCACTATGATCATAGTGCAATTTGGTTCCTAATGAATAAACCAATGGTGAGCCCTCACATCATACGATGGCTTATGATCTTACAAGAGTTCGATCTTATGATGATTGATCGTAAAAGCACTGAGAATGTTGTTGCTAATCATTTATCTCAGTTGTGATGGGATAACAAAGAGGATGAATATCCAATTTCTAACCATTTTCCTAATAAAATCCTCTTTGTAGGTGTGATAAACAATCACTTACCCACTAATACAAATTGGTATAGTAGTATTCTCACTTATCTACTTACACAAGAAACACCATAAGGTTTAGATGTTAAAAAAAACAATAGTTTCTTCACCGAGCCAAATATTTCATGGAAATCAATGGACACCTTTATAAGGTATGTCCTGATGGCTTAGTTTGATGGTATGTTCCCAATGTAGATTAATTGCGAGTTCTCCAAGATGCTCATGACGACCCTTGTGGGGGTCATTACACTAGGAGATGAAAAACCAGTAAAATCTTTCTTGTAGGATATTATTGGCCTACATTGTTCTAGGATGCTCATCATTTCATCCAATCTTGTGAGTGCTGCCAACATGATGGGGGAATGATTGCTAGAATGGAGGGTCTGCAACAATGGATTCAACATTTAGATCCCTTTGACATATGGGGAATTGATTTTATGAGGCCTATTACATTGATGTCCAATGGAAAAGCCTACATTGTTGTTTCTATTGACTATTTTACCAAGTGAGTAGAAGTAGCCACTGTTACGGACTGTACATCATCTACCACTGCACGATTTGTTCAACAAAAAATCGTAAACAGGTTTGACATGCCTCGTGCACTTATTTCTAACAATGGTACACATTTTACAAGTTCAACTTTTTGAAAGTTAATGTAATGCTTAGGAGTTGAGCACAAACTGACTGCACCATATCATCTTCAAGCGAATGGTCAAGTCGAGGTCACCAATAGGGAGATCACAAAAATATTGACACAAACCATTAGCAAGTATAGGCGAGACTAGAGCACCAAATTGAATGATGCTCTCTAGGCATACCACTCCACATGGAAACTCCCTATAGGCTACTCTCCCTATGAGTTAGTGTATGGTAAACTTCTGACACTTCCTATTCAAGTGGAGCTCCGTACACTATCCACAGCATGTGACCTTAACCTTGACCTCAATCTAGTACAAAAAGAATAGTTAATGAACATTAACTTGCTAGATGAGAATTGACTAGCCACCCTATTATCCAATGAACTGCACAAGGCCTTTAACAAATAACGTCATGACTTAAGAATTAGGAAAGTCAAATACCAACCGGGAGATAAGGTTCTTTATTGGAATCCCACACATGTACCACAATGAAATAAATTTCAAATGTTGTGGGAAGGACCTTATATCATTCATGAAAATTTTCCTTTAGGGGCCATGATGATCTACAAACCTGAAAGCCCAAATAAGAAGTTACTGGTTAACATCTAGTAAACCAAACCTTTCTATGAGCCTAAAACTGCTAGTACTAATACTACCTCTATTGGTAAACAACCTTGCTCATTATTTCGGATCTCCTCCATCCAATTTAGTCATGGGGGAGATGGGCACCAATGTTAATCATTCTAAGTCCTCAGTTCCTTTGTCTTTTTTGTTTTACACATTGTTCATCTTTACTTATTTTTTTTATACCATCATTGACATTTTTACTATTTCTTGATTTGATTTATTCTTATTCATTACATAATAAGTGCACATGATTGTGGGTTATATTATAATAAGCATTGATTATTAATGTTTGGTTTTTACCTTTGACTTTCAATGTTGATGCTAAGATATCATTTCTTTTGATAAAATAGGCAATGAGTCCATGTCACCCAATTATCCATGCAACTCTATGGTCTCCCTTGTTTTGAAAATGTATTGCCTCTTTTCTAAGAAAACTTATTAATGAATTGGTGCCTTAGTACTCTTCGAACCAAGGAAAGATTCAAATGGATGGAAAAGGATGTAACCTCAAGGGGATTCAACACATTTGTGCTAGCTATTCTCTTGGGTACTTGGATGTTTTTCATAGGTTTTCCACCATCTCGCTCTTGACCAAATATCAGGGAGTTGACTAAATCAAATAAGTCTTTGCATGGTGTGGTTCTCACATTCATAAAAATAAAAAAAATTAAAAAAAATGGTGAGAATTCCAAGCACACCCCTTAGACATAATAAAGAAACATGGGCTACAAGCACTGGTTATGGCATTGGAAAGACATGTTACCCATGCCTGAAGGTTCCCTCTAACTAAGGTCCTTTCTCACTTCTTGCTTCTTCTCTTGATGGGATGGTGGTGGCTTTGTGGACGCATTCTGGTTACTTTGGGAGGATGGGTTGGTCAAGTGTGTTGATGCAAGGTCATTAGATGTGGATAGTTGAATCTAGATTTTGACAGAATTTTATTAAGTTACCTTAACCACATATTACACACGGGACTTTACACAACCTAAATTTTTGGGATTCCATTCCATTCTCTCCTCTCTTTCCATATTGCTTTCCACATTCCACCTCATTACTAGTTTTATGATGAGTCTATATCTTGGTTGACACATTGTTAGTCTTTGGTAAAACTCTTGTGGGTAAGTTCTTGACCTTTGTTTCCATATGTCATTCTAAGAGCCCATAGAATCTTTAGTTTGTAGGTTTGTTAGGGTATTTAGGGCATGGACCTACTTTGGGGAGGACAAACTAGCATTCCTTTTTGGTGTAATCATTAAGCTTGTTCCCTTCAACATTTTTTGCAATCAACTATTTCTCATTCACCCCATCAATGACATTCATTTTTGCTTTTGTTTTATTAGCTTCACCATTGTTATTTCTCTTATCCTTCTTGTTCTTTAAAGTTTTAGGATACTTAAAATTTTAAATAAGAAGTCGTGCGATTGAAGAAAAGACGGAAAGATAGAAAGACAGAGAGACAGAGAGAAAAATCAAGAAAAGATCAAATGGAAAAGCAAAGTAACTACATAAAACATTTTTGGGGAATCACACCCCTCTTCAGTATGTTTACAAAAGCAATGCTTGTGATTTGAGCAACAAGTGCAAGATGAGAATTTAAAGAGTCCCAACTTCTAAAATTAGGGAATCCGTTATTGTCCTAAAATTAGAAAGCACCCCACTCATTTAAACCAAGCTGGGGGTGGGACCACTGCACTTGAATTTTCTCTTGACCAGAAAGGAATGAAGCTAACGAGGGTTCCTCCAACAAGAAATAGTGTTTGGAATGATATTCTAAAGAGTCAGATCTTGTTGACGAAGCCGAGCAAGTATAGGGTTTAGGAGGGCCCTCAAGTTCAAGGATTTAGTGGAAGGACTAAAATCCAATTTGAAGACAAGAGGGGTTCATTTCCTATTGTGAAAATCATGGCGATGATGAAGCCATTCCAGAAGATGCCATCTGGAGGAAGAAGGAACAAGGTTGAAGCAATGAGCCAAGAAGCGAGAAGGATATCCTTGAGCACGAAGTCGTCGGAAGAGCTGATGCTGAATCTACTGAAGATCACCGAGGCAGGATTCTTTGATGAGGTATTGCTTGAGCTCAGCAACAATGAAGGCTTTCTTCTGATGGCAAGGGTACTAAGAGGAGAAAGGGATGTATTGAAAAGCATTCAAGGATTTTTGAAAACACTTAGTAGAAAGAATACCAGTGTTAAAAAAGTTAGAACCCTTGAAGAAAGAAACATCCAAAATATTTGCCGAGGAGCTGGATAACAAGGGAGTAATATTGATGGTAGGGTAGAAAGAACCATACTAATCAAGTAACTGGGAGAGGGAATCCTGTGAACTGCTCCAAATGCCAAAGGCATCATCAATGTACCTTTTGAAGTAGAGAAGATGCTCAGAGCTTAGAGTAGAGAAGATATGCTTCTCTAAATGGCACAGAAATAGGCAAGCATAGATAATTATGAAGTTGCTACCCATGGCAGTTCCTTGAATCTGCTTGAAGAAGAGTCCATTGAACTCCAAGAAATGTTTTTAAAGGACTAGGGAGGCAAGCTTCATGATGGAATTGATGAAGAAATCCTGCAAATCAAGAGGGTTATCTTGAAAATATGACTTAACCATAGCATGAAGAGCGGCAAGGCCTTGATCCATGGGAATGCTCTGATAGAGGGATTCTACATCAAAAGTGGAAAGAAAAACATTTTGAGGTAGGACTCTAGAGTGGAGGTCATAGATCAAAGTTGACAAGTTTGAAAGATGGTATGGTTGAGAAAGAAGGATGGGGAAGAGCAGGAAGTGGAGCAAGTGGGAGGCAGGCTCAAGAAAATAGCCTGAATAGGAGCAGATGGGGCAACCAACAAGGATAGGTTTATGGATTTTTAGGATAAGGTAGAAAGTACAAGGTTTGAAATCTCGAACTTTCAAAAGGGAATCCTGAAAGTTAGCAAAAACCTATGGAAATTGGTTGATCATAGAAGATAGTCAACGATGAAGGAGATCCCATGGAATAGAGTCTACTTGTTGGTAGACATCAGTATCTGAAAGTTTTCTGGAGGCCTCTTAAAAGTACTAAGAGGAGTCCAGAACACAGATACCCAGATTTTTATCCATAGGAAGAATGACAATGCTTCGATCTTTCTGTAGTTGAAAAAGAGATCCAAGAAGGTGTTGAGGAAGCAAAGGCCTATGGGAAAGATCTGAAGAAGAAATAGCAGCCTCAAGAGAGGAGAGACAATCTAGAATAGATGTCTCTAGGTGATAGTTGAAGCTGCTAATGGGCAGATTCCAAGGACTGTGAGAACAAAACTTCAACAAAGCAAGATGGATTGCTTCCAGAAAATGTGAAGAAGAAGGATTTATCTCTTCTGGTTTGTCCTTGAAGAAGTTATGTAGCCGAAGGAGTCTGGAAAAGGCACGGAACTCCTTGAGAATCTCACCATGATCCATGGGAAGCGGACAAGGAATGAAATGGAGGCCAAGACCCAGAACTTTGATTTCATCAGGAGAAAGATTCCTAGATGAAAGATGGTGGATGGTGAAGTTATTTTTAGAGCTTAAAATTTTTGAAGAGATCTAGAGCATGAAGGAAAAGAATGGGGAGGCTAAGAGAAATACTGAAGAAATTGTAAAATAGAAAAACTGTTAGATAGAAAGTAATAGAAAAGCTCAAAGCATTGCAGAATGTTTGTTGTGACAAAAAATCTTTTTGGGGACTTGCACCCCTCATCAATGTGTTTAGGCAATGCGGCCAGGCAACTGAAGCTACAAAGTTAAGGGAATGAGCATGCCAGTACATGTATAAATAGGGTCCCAACTTCTAAAATTAGAAACTCCCACTCATTAAAATTAGAGTGGATCCCATTCGTCATAGGTGAGATGGGGATGGGATGATGTACTAACAAAACTATTATAGAACAATATTTCAAAGGCGAACATGAAACATTCAACAAATTGAATCTAATGGCAGAGCCAAAGGGTGTTTAGGGTTTAGGATTTAGGATTTAGGGGAACCCTCATGTTTAAATGGTGGACATGAGGGGTCTGACATCAAATAATGCCATGCACATAAGTATTCGACTTAAATAGCAATGAACAAAAGTCTTCAACAGCAATGAAGAGATGAGCTGCAATGACGCTGAAGAAGAAACAACTAGAGGTTGTGATGAAACTGAAGGAAAAATCTTTAGAAGAAACCACAACCAAGAAGACCAATGTAAGTAGGGCGGTGGTCAAGACATGGATCAGAAAGAAACATGTCATGGTTCGCATAATCCTGCAATGCAATCAAAACCCGTGGAAAACCTTTAGAGGAAACCACCATCAGAAGAAACCACAAACAAGAAGACCAACATAAGCAGGGTGGAGGTCAAAACATAGATAAAAAAGAAACATGTTGTGGTTTGCATAATCCTACAACACGATCAAAACCTGTGGAGAACCTACAAAAGGATAAAAACCTAACCAAAAATAGAAAAAATCTAAAAGTGGTTAGAATCCAGAGAATAGTGAAAGATGCTGTCAAGCAAGGCTCTGCAATTCCAAAGCAACGAGATAGAGAGAAAATTTTTAGAGCTTAAAATTTTTGAGGAGATCTTGTGCATCAAGGAAAAGAACAAGGAGGCTGAGAGAAATACTAAAGAAATTGTAAAATAGAAAAACTATTAGATAGAAAGTAATAGAAAAGCTCAAAGCATTGAAAAATGTCTCTTGTGACACAAAACGTTTTCGGGGACTTACACATCTCATTAGTGTGTTTAGGTAATGTTGCCAGCCAACCAAAGCTGTAAAGGCAAGGAAATGAGTATGCCAGTATATGTATAAATAGGGTTTTAACTTTTAAAATTAGAAACTCCCACTCATTAAAATTAGAGCGGGCCCCATTCATCATAGGTGAGATGGGCATGGGACGATGTACTGACAAAACTATGACAGAACAATATTTCAAAGGTGAACATGAAACATTCAACAAATTAGATCTAATGGCAGAGTCGAAAGGTGTTTAGGGTTTAGATTTTAGGGGAACCCTCATGTTTAAATGGTGGACATGAGGGGTCTGACACCAAATAATGCCATGCATGTAAGCGTTCAGCTAAAATAGCAATGAACAAAAGTCTTCAACAGCAATGAAGAGATAAGCTACAACGACGTTGAAGAAGAAACAACTAGAGGTTGTGATGAAATTGAAGAAAACATCTTCAGAAGAAACCACAACCAACAAGACCAACGTAAGCAGGGCGGTGGTCAAGACACGGATCAGAAAGAAACATGTCGTGGTCCACATAATTCGACAACATGATCAAAACCTGTGGATAACCTTTAGAAGAAACCACCCTCAGAAGAAACCACAAACAAGAAGACCAACATAAGCAGGGCGGAGGTCAAAAGATGGATAAAAAAGAAACATGTTATGGTCTACATAATCCTACAATGCGATCAAAACCTATGGAGAACCTACGAAAGGATAAAAACCTAACCAAAAATAGAAAAAATCTGAAAGCGAGTAAAATCTAGAGAATAGCGAAAGACGATGTCAAGAAAGGCTCTGCAATTCCAAGGCAACGAGATAGAGAGACAATTTTTAGAGCTTAAAATTTTTGAAGAGAACTCATGCGTCAAGGAAAAGAATGGGGAGGCTGAAAGAAATACTGAAGAAACTGTAAAACAGAAAAATTGTTAGACAGAAAGTAATAGAAAAGCTCAAAGCATTGCCGAACGTCTGTTGTGACACAAAACATTTTTGGGGACTTGCACCCCTCATCAGTGTGTTTAGGCAATGTGGCCAGGCAGCTGAAGCTACAAAGGCAAGGGAATGAGCATGCTAGTACATGTATAAATAGGGTCCCAACTTCTAAAATTAGAAACTCCTGCTCATTAAAATTAGAGCGGGCCCCATTCTTCATAGGCGAGATGGGGATGGGACGATGTATTGAAAAAAATATTATAGAATAGTATTTCAAAGGTGAACATGAAACATTTAACAAATAGGATCTAATGGCAAAGTTGAAGGGTGTTTAGGGTTTAGGGGAACCCTCATGTTTAAATGGTGGACATGGGACGTCTGACACCAAAGAATGCCATGTATGCAAGTGTTTGGCTGAAATAGCAATGAACAAAAGTCTTTAACAACAATGAAGAGATGAGCTACAACGACGTTGAAGAAGAAACAGCCAAAGGTTGTGATGAAATTGAAAAAAAAATCTTCAGAAGAAACCACAACTAAGAAGACCAACGTAAGCAGGGTGGTGGTCAAGACATGGATCAAAAAGAAACATGTTGTGGTCTGCATAATCCTACAACGCGATCAAAGCCTGTGGAGAACCTTTAGAAGAAACCACAAACAAGAAGACCAACGTAAGTAGGGTGGAGGTCAAAACACAGATCAAAAAGATATATGCTATGGTCCGCATAATCCTGCAACGTGATCAAAACCTGTGGAGAACCTACAAAAGGATAAAAACCTAACCAAAAATAGAAAAAATCTGAAAGTGGTTAGAATCCAGAGAATAGCGAAAGATGCTGTCAAGCAAGGCTCTGCAATTCCAAGGCAACGGGATAGAGAGAAAATTTTTAGAGCTTAAAATTTTTGAAGAGATCTTGTGCGTCAAGGAAAAGAATGAGGAGGCTGAGAGAAATACTGAACAAATTGTAAAATAGAAAAAATGTTAGACAGAAAGTAATACAAAAGCTAAAAGCATTGTAGAACGTCTGTTGTGACACAAAACATTTTCAGGGAATTGCACTCCTCATCAATGTGTTTAGGCAATGTGGCCAGGTAGCCGAAGCTGCAAAGGCAAGAGAATGAGCATGCCAGTACATGTATAAATAAGGTCCTAACTTCTAAAATTAGAAACTCCCACTCATTAAAATTAGAAACTCCCACTCATTAAAATTAGAGTAGGCCCCATTCTTCATAGGTGAGATGGAGATGGGATGATGTAATGACAAAACTATTACAGAATAGTACTTTAAAGGCGAACATGAAACATTCAACAAATCAAATTTAATGGTAGAGCCGAAGGGTGTTTAGGGTTTAGGGGAACCCTCATGTTTAAATGGTGGACATAAGGGGTCTAACACCAAAGAATGCCATGCATGTAAGTGTTTGGCTGAAACAACAATGAACAAAATTCTTCAACACCAACGAAGAGATGAGGTGTAACAATGTTGAAGAAGAAACAACCAGAGGTTGTGATGAAACTAAAGAAAACATCTTTAGAAGAAACCACAACCAACAAGACCAACATAAGCAGGGTGGTGGTCAAGACACATATTAGAAAGAAACATGTCATGGTCTGCATAATTCTACAATGCGATCAAAACCCGTTGAGAACCTTTAGAAGAAACCACAAACAAGAAGACCAACGTAAGCAGGGCGGATGTTAAAACATGGATAAAAAAGAAACATGTTGTGGTCCGCATAATCCTACAAAATGATCAAAACTCATGAAGAACCTACAAAAGGATAAAAATCTAACCAAAAATAGAAAAAATTTGAAAGTGGTTAGAATCTAGAGAATGGCGAAAGATGCTATCAAGCAAGGCTCTTCAATTCGAAGGCAACGAGATAGAGAGAATTTTTAGAGCTTAAAATTTTTGAAGAGATCTTGTGGATTAAGGAAAAGAACGAGGAGGCTGAGAGAAATACTAAAGAAACTGTAAAATAGAAAAAATATTAGATAGAAAGTAATACAAAAGCTCAAAGCATTGCAGAATGTCTGTTGTGATACAAAATGTTTTCAGGGACTTGCACCCCTCATCAGTGTGTTTAGGCAATGCGGCCAGGCAGTCGAAGCTGCAAAGGCAAGGGAATGACCATGCCAGTACATGTATAAATAGGGTCCCAACTTCTAAAATTAGAAACTCCTACTCATTAAAATTAGAGTAGGCCCCATTCGTTATAGGCGAGATGGGGATGGGACGATGTACTAACAAAACTATTACAGAACAGTATTTCAAAGGTGAACATGAAACATTCAACAAATCGGATCTAATGGCAGAGCTGAAGGATGTTTAGGGTTTAAGAAAACCCTCATGTTTAAATGGTGGACATGAGGGGTATGACACCAAAGAATGCCATGCACATAAGCGTTCAGTTGAAACAACAACGAACAAAAGTCTTCAACAGCAATGAAGAGATGAGCTACAATGACGCTGAAGAAGAAACAACCAGAGGTTGTGATGAAACTGAAGAAAACATCTTCAGAAGAAACCACAACCAAGAAGACCAACGTAAGTAGGGCGGTGGTCAAAACATGGATCAGAAAGAAACATGTTGTGGTCTGTATAATCCTACAATGCAATCAAAACCCGTGGAGAACCTTTAGAAGAAACCACCTTCAGAATAAACCACAAACATGAAGACCAACATAAGCAGAGTAGAGGTGAAAACACGAATCAAAAAGAAACATATTGTGGTCTGCATAATCCTACAATGCGATCAAAACTCGTGGAGAACCTACAAAAGGATAAAAACCTAATTAAAAATAGAAAAAATCTGAATGTGGTTAAAATCTAGAGAATAGCGAAAATGTTGTCAAGTAAGGCTCTGTAATTTCAAGGCAATAAGATAGAGAGAGAATTTGTAGAGGTTAAAATTTTTGAATATATATCTCGTGCATCAAGGAAAAGAATAGGGAGGCTGAGAGAAATACTGAAGAAACTATAAAATAGAAAAACTATTAGACAGAAAGTAATAGAAAAGCTCAAAGCATTGCAAAACATTTGTTGTGACACAAAAAGTTTTTGAGGACTTGTATCCCTCATTAGTGTGTTTATGCAATGCGGCCAGGTAGCTGAAGCTACAAAGGCAAGGGAATGAACATGCCAGTACATGTATAAATAGGGTCCCAACTTCTAAAATTAGAAACTCATACTCATTAAAATTAGAGCAGGCCCCATTCATCATAGTAGAGATGGGGTTGGGACAATGTCTTGACAAAACTATTACAGAATAGTATTTTAAAGGCGGACATGAAACATTCAACAAATTAGATCTAATGGCAAAGCTGAAGGGTGTTTAGGGTTTAGGGGAACCCTCATGTTTAAATGGTGGACATGAGGGGTATGACACAATAGAATGCCATGAACACAAGCATTCAGCTGAAAAAATAACGGATAAAAGTCTTTAATAGCAATGAAGAGATGAGTGCAACGATGCTAAAAAAGAAATAGCTAGAGGTTGTGATGAAACTAAAGAAAACATCTTTATAAGAAACCACAAAAACATGTTGTGGTCCGCATAATCCTACAACGCGATCAAAACCTGTGGAGAATCTACAAAAAGATAAAAACCTAACCAAAACAAAAAAAAAAATCTAAAAGTGGTTAGAATCGAGAGAATAGCAAAAGATGTTGTCAAACAAGGCTATGCAATTCCAAGGCAATGAGATAGAGAGAAAATTTTTAGAGCTTAAAATTTTTGATGAGATCTCGTGCTTCAAGGAAAAGAATGGGGAGGCTGAGAGAAATACTAAAGAAACTGTAAAACAGAAAAACTGTTAAACAGAAAGTAATAGAAAAGGTCAAAGCATTGAGGAACGTCTGTTATGACACAAAACATTTTTGAGGACTTGCACCCCTCATTAGTGTGTTTAGGCAATGCGGCCAAGCAACCGAAGCTACAAAGGCAAGGGAATGAGCATGCCAGTACATGTATAAATAGGGTCCCAACTTCTAAAATTAGAAACTTCGACTCATTAAAATTAGAGTAGATCCCATTCTTCATAGGCGAGATGGGGATGGAATGATGTACTGACAAAACTATTACAGAACAATATTTCAAAGGTGAACATGAAACATTCAACAAATTGAATCTAATGACAGAGCCGAAGGGTGTTTAGGGTTTAGGATTTAGGGGAACCCTCATGTTTGAATGGTGGACATGAGGGGTCTGACACCAAAGAATGCCATGCACGTAAGTATTCGGATGAAACAGTAATGAACAAAAGTCTTCAACAGCAATGAAGAGAGGAGCTGTAATGACGTTGAAGAAGAAACAACCAAAGGTTGTGATGAAACTAAAGAAAACATCTTCATAAGAAGCCACAACCAAGAAGACCAACATAAGTAGGGTGGTGGTCAAGACATGGATCAGAAAGAAACATGTCATTGTTCACATAATCCTGCAACGTGATCAAAACTTGTGAAAAACCTTCAGAAGAAACTACCTTCAGAAGTAACCACAAATAAAAAGACTAATGTCAGCAGGGTGAAGGTCAAAACATGGATAAAAAAGAAACATGTTGTGGTCCACATAATCCTGCAATGTGATCAAAACCCATGGAGAACCTACAAAAGGATAAAAACCTAATTAAAAATAGAAAAAATCTGAAAGTGGTTAAAATCCAGAGAATAGCAAAAGATGCTGTCAAGCAAGGCTCTACAATTCCAAGACAACAAGATAGAGAGAAAATTTTTAGAGCTGAAAATTTTTGAATAGATCTCGTGAGTCAAGGAAAAGAATGGGGAGGTTTAGAGAAATAAAAAAAAACTATAAAATAGAAAAAATGTTAGACAGAAAATAATAGAAAAGCTCAAAGCATTGTAGAACGCTTGTTGTGACACAAAATGTTTCTGGGGACTTGTACCCCTCATCAGTGTGTTTAGGAAATGTGACTAGGCAGCTGAAGCTACAAAGGCAAAGGAGTGAGCATGCTAGTACATGTATAAATAGGGTTGCAACTTCTAAAATTAGAAACTCCTACTCATCAAAATTAGAAACTCCTGCTCATTAGAATTAGAGCAGTCCCCATTCGTCATAGGTGAGATGGAAATGGGACAATGTATTGACAAAATTTATTATAGAATAGTATTTCAAAGGCGAACATGAAACATTTAACAAATCAGATCTAATGGTAGAGTCAAAGGGTGTTTAGGGTTTAGATTTTTTTAGAGCTTAAATTTTTTGAAGTTTTAGAAATTTTAGAAATTTTAGAAATAGATCTCATGCATCAAGGAAAAGAATGGGGAGGTTGAGAGAAATACTATATAAACTGTAAAATAGAAAAATTGTTAAACAGAAAGTAATAGAAAGCTCAAAGCATTGCATAATGTTTGTTGTGACACAAAACATTTTCAGGGACTTGCACCCCTCATCAATGTGTTTAGGCAATGCGGCCAGGCAGCTAAAGTTGTAAAGGCAAGGGAATGAGCATGCCAGTACATGTATAAATAGGGTCCCAACTTCTAAAATTAGAAACTCCCGCTCATTAAAATTAGAAACTCTTGCTCATTAAAATTAGAGCGGGCCCCATTTGTCATAGGTGAGATGGGAATGTGACGATGTACTGAAAAAATTATTACAGAACAGTATTTCGAAAGAGAACATAAAACATTCAACAAATCGGATCTAATGGCAGAGCTAAGGGGTGTTTAGGGTTTAGATAATTTTAGAGCTTAAAGTTTTTTAGAACTTAATTTTTTTGAAGTTTTAGAAATTTTAGAAATAGATCTCATGCATCAAGGAAAAGAATGGGGAGGCTGAGAGAAATACTGTAGAAAATCTAAAATAGAAAAACTATTAGAAACAAAGTAATAGAAAGCTCAAAGCATTGCACAACGTCTGTTGTGACACAAAACATTTTCAAGGACTTGCATCCCTCATCAGTGTGTTTAAGTAATGCAGCCAGGTAGCCAAAGCTACAAAGGCAAGGGAATGAGCATGCTAGTACATGTATAAATAGGGTCCCAAATTCTGAAATTAGAAACTCTCACTCATTAAAATTAGAGCAAGCCCCATTCATCATAGGTGAGATGGGGGTGGGATGATGTACTAACAAAACTAATACAGAATAGTATTTCAAAGGTGAACATGAAACATTTAACAAATCAGATCTATTTGGCAGAGCTGAGGGTGTTTATGGTTTAGGGGAACACTCATGTTTGAATGGTGGACATGAGGGGTCTAACACCAAAGAATGTCATGCACATAGATGTCCGGCTGAAAACAACAATGAACAAAAATCTTCAACAACAACGCAGACACAAGCTGCAACGATGCTAGAGAAGAAACAACTAGAGGTTGTGATGAAACTAAAGAAAACACCTTCAAAAGAAACCACAACCTATAAGACCAATGTAAGCATGGTGGTTGTCAAAAGAAGGATAAAAAAAAACATGTTGTGGTCTGCATAATCCTGCAATGTGATCAAAAACTGTGTAGAACCTACAAAAGGATTATAACCTAACCAAAATAGAGAAAATCTGACAATGGTTAAAATCCAAAGAACAACGAAAGATGCTATCAAGCAAGGCTCTACAATTCCAAGGCAATGAGATAGGGAGGAAAATATTAGAAATTTTAGAAATAGATCTCATGTGTCAAGGAAAAGAATGGGGAGGCTGAGAGAAATACTGTAGAAATTGTAAAATGGAAAAATTATTAGACAGAAAGTAATAGAAAGCCCAAAGAATTGTAGAACATTTGTTGTGACACAAAATGTTTTCAGGGACTTGCAACCCTCATCAGTGTGTTTAGGCAATGCGTCCAGGTAACCGAAGCTGCAAAGGTAAGGGAATGAGCATGCCAGTACATGTATAAATAGGGTCCCAACTTCTAAAATTAGAAACTCCAGCTTATTAAAATTAGAAACTCCCACTCATTAAAATTAGATCAGGCCCCATTCGTCATAGGTGAGATGGAGGTGGGATGATGTACTGACAAAACTAATACAGAAGAATATTTCAAAGGCGAACATGAAACATTCAACAAATTGGATCTATTTGGTAGAGCCGAAGGGTGTTTAGTATTTAGGATTTAGGGTTTAGGGGAACCCTCATGTTTGAATGGTGGACATGAGGGGTCTGACATCAAAGAATGTTATGCACGCAGACGTTTGGTCAAAAACAGCAACGAACAAAAATCTTCAACAGCAACGAAGAGACAAGCTACAATGACACTGGAGAAGAAACAACCAGAGGTTTTGATGAAACTAAAGAAAACACGTTCAAAAGAAACCACAACCTAGAAGACCAACGTAAGCAAGGCAGTTGTCAAAACATGGATAAAAAAGAAACATGTTGTGGTCTGCATAATCCTGCAATGCGATCAAAACCTGTGGAGAACCTGCAAAAGGATTACAACCTAACCAAAACAGAAAAAATTTGACAATGGTTAGAATCCAAAGAACAGCAAAAGACATTATCAAGCAAGACTCTAAAATTCCAAGGCAACGAGATAGAGAGAAAAATATTAGAAATTTTAGAAATAGATCTCATGCATCAAGGAAAAGAACTAGGAGGCTGAGAGAAATATTGTAGAAATTGTAGAATAGAAAAACTGTTAGACAGAATGTAATAGAAAGCTCAAAGCATTGCACAATGTCTGTTGTAACACAAAATGTTTTCAGGGACTTGCACCCATCAACAATGTGTTTAGGCAATGTGGCTAGGCAGCTAAAGCTACAAAGGCAAGGGAATGAGCATGACAGTACATGTATAAATAGGGTTCCAACTTCTAAAATTAGAAACTTTGCTCATTAAAATTAGAGCAGGCCCCATTCGTCATAGGCAAGATGGGGGTGGGACGATGTATTGAAAAAACTAATATAGAACAGTATTTCAAAGGCGAACATGAAACATTCAACAAATCGGATCTATTTGGTAGAGCCAAAGGGTGTTTAGGATTTAGGGTTTAGGGTTTAGGGGTTTTAGAAATTTTTAGAAATTTTTGAAGAGATCTCATGCGTCAAGGAAAAGAACGGGGAGGCTGAGAGAAATACTATAGAAACTCTAAAAAAGAAAAACTATTAGACAGAAAGTAATAGAAAGCTCAAAGCATTGCACAACGTTTGTTGTTACACAACATTTTCGAGGACTTGCACCGCTCATCAGTGTGTTTAGGCAATGTGGCCAGGCAACCGAAGCTACAAAGGTAAGGGAATGAGCATGCTAGTACATGTATAAATAGGGTTCCAACTTCTAAAATTAGAAACTCCCACTCATTAAAATTAGAGTGGGCCCCACTTGTCATAGGCAAGATGGGGGTGGGACGATGTACTGATAAAACTATTACAAAATAGTATTTCAAAGATGAACATGAAACATTCAAAAAATCGAATCTTATGGAAGCGCCAAAGGGTGTTTAGGGTTTAGGGGAACCCTCATGTTTGAATGGTGGACATGAGGGGTTTGACACCAAATAATGCCAAGCATGCAAGCGTTTCGCTAAAATAGTAATGAACAAAAGTCTTCAATAGCAACGAAGAGATGAGCTGCAACGATGCTGAAGAAGAAATAGCCAAAGGTTGTGATGAAACTAAAGAAAACATCTTCAGAAGTAACAACAACCAAGAAGACCAACGTAAGTAGGGTGGTGATCAAGACATGGATCAGAAAGAAACATGTCGTGGTCCCCATAAACCTGCAACATGATTCACTCTTAGTTGTGGGGGCCCCCATGTCATCATCAGTTATCATTACCCCATACCTTTCTTTCTTTCCATTCCATAATTATCTTACCCCTACACCTTGGATAGTTATCAGTCATAAACTTATAACCCAGTATTAGACATAGCCAATGTGCTTTATATTGAGGCAAGGTATCAGTTGCATTAGGTTTTATCTACCCTTGCTAATTTGTGAGTGTGTTATGTGTGCAGATGGCAATTATACAAACAATGGACTGGTATAAGAGGGAGTACTTAGGATGGACTGGTGCTGGAGTGTTTATGCAAGGAACAAGTTTGGACATGTGGCTATGGATGAACAATGGTATGCATAGTTTCGACATTGGCAGCAATGCACCTCATTCTCTCTCTCTCTCTTTCTCTTCAAGCTGTTGAATGAGGGTCTAGATGTCATCTATGTATAGTGTTTGCCACAATGGGCATGAACACCAATGTTGTAATATATTTGTCAATCCTTTTCCTAGGCACTCTAAGTCTATCATCCCATGTCATCATCAGTTGTCATTCAGTCAATAATCCCATACCTTTCCAATATTTTGTAAGGAACTCGAGGATGAGTTTTCATTCAGTCATGGGGGTATGATGAGCCCTGATATCATGGAATCGATATTGCATCCGTGATATTGGATCCTGCTAAGAGATATTGGACATTTGATATTGAGACTTATCTCATTGCTTATAAATAAGAGGCGAGCACACTTGGTTTGGCAGTTAGTTCTTAGTCCCTTACTCAAACTCTTGTAGTTTCTCCCTCTCAAAGTTAGAATTCTTTCTGAGTGCCCGTAGTAGGAGTCATAAAACAAATGGATCTTTATTCGAGCATTGTGTACCTGAGCACAACTTGTGTTTGGAAATAAAGATGAAATTTGTGATAAACCTTGCAGCATTCAAAATAGCTTATCTCTCACCCTTAATGCTATTTATAGTTCTTTAGTGCTTTCATTAGTTAATTAATGTTTCTTTTATTGATTCGTTAATTTTCACAAGTAAGCACACTCAATACACCCACTTTGAGGATGCGTGGAACACTTAGTAACCCAATAACGATTAGCGTTTGGTAATCCTAGGAGTGTTACACTGGTTCAGGATGTGTACAAAAAGTGGGAGCGGATGCTGGTGTTAGGACTAGTTAGGACCTTGCTGATTTGTTAATTTAAATTAGTTATTCAATTAATTCACTTCTTCCCTCTTTAGCACTAGGACATAAAACATAAAAAGCATAAAAATCATATACCTCAAGTTTACTTAACCATACAATTGTGCCATATGAGTAAGCTTGGGAAGACAACAATTGCCTAATCCATCCTTATTTTGTGAAGGTGCATAAGCACTTAGTCCTTGGAGTTCGACTAGATTGCATGTAATGCTTGTATTCATATGGTTGAGTGTAGGGGTACCTCACCACTCATCACTTCCCATCCTTAAGTCTCTAGAACAAAAGGAAAATAATATTGTACAAAATAAATTAATTGTTGAACTTTCACTAAGAGCCTTTTTAGTTGAAGCTGTGGTTGAAAAGTAATATCTTTGAGAATATTGTATTTGACACTTGAAGAAAATGGTATTTGGGAATCTAGTATTTGAAACCTGAAGTAGACAAAGCAAGTTGACCACCAAGAATGACTTCATTGATGGTTAGTTAAAAGTTGTTACTAAAGAAAGTTTAGGTAGTGAGAAAATTGCTCAGTAATCTTGACTTCATAATGAATTAAATAATAAAATTTGTATTTTTGGAAAGCTTAAAATTTTTTCTACAATTTGGAAAGAAAGTATTACAAAAAACATGTGGAAGCTAAGGTAATGTTATATTCTTTTCAACCTATCAAAAATCGTGGTAATTCTCGTAATGCAACTTTGAGAGATGATAAGTCAAAAGTTGTTAATTTTCTTATGCTAAAATTTTAGTTAAACCTTCCCACAGATGTTGGCTTTCAAATAAATCTAAAATCACATCAAATCACTGTGAGATGAGGGAGAAATGATCCAATTATTGATCATCATTTATTTTAGTAAAATTTCAGGACTCAGAAAATTTGCCAATTTCAGAGTAAATATCTCTCAAATTGCTATATATATTGAGATGAAATTTTAATGAATCTAGCCATATTTTCTAGCATTCAAATAAATTTGGAATCATTGAAATATATTATGAAATGACTAAGATATAATTAAAATAGTAAGTGCTCCTAATTCAGATTATTCGACTTCCAAGATTGAGTAAATAATGATGAATGATGTTGATGAATTAATGCAAGATTGATGATTTGATGATGAGCTAGTGAAATTTTTGTTGAAAGTATGCTGATTATTCCTTTATACATATTTCCAAGAGATGCCGTAGATATATATATGTGACAAGTGGGGTAAAGTTTACTAAAAAAATACAATATAGCCCCAATGTTAGAATAACTCTAAAAATTATATATATATATATATATATAGGATTAGGACCAAAATAACATTACAACTACCCATAAATCTAAAAATTTCTTATATTTTATTAAAATAAACTTCTTTTATATAATAAAAACACAAATTATTGTCTTCTACTCTAAAAAACCAATAGCTACAAATTCTAGATGCTCATTTCCAAGCATGTTGAGCAAGAGGACACTCAAAAAAACATGAGAAAATGAGTCTTCACTTCCCTAAAGAATACATTAAGGAGAGACATTTCTTATATATTTAAGATGAGTGATGATAGGAAAACCTTAATGAAGAAGACATCTTAAAAAATATAAATTTTAGGAAATGTAGAAGCTCTCCAAATATCCTTCATTTTTTCTCACCAAAAAGTACGATGATAATTGAATTTTCTAGGCCTTATTGAATTTTTTATTAATCAAATAATTATTTTTAATAATCTCATAAGAAACTTTTGAGTTAAAAGCAAAAAAAAATCTATCATTCTTCCAAAAAGTATTTGAAAAAGCTTGATACAAATTATTGTTAACTTTAAATAAATTCTTAAAATTAGAAATTAATTCTTTAAAATTCTTTTTCCTCTTTCTATTCAAATCATAGATGCTATAATCTTCATTCCAAGTAATCCACCTATCATGCATACGTAGATAAGAAATTTTAGTGATACCAAATTTACTCTAAGTGGTATACAATCTAGATGTATTACAAGCCTAAGCTTCTTCATTAAAAGGAATCCATCATGAGTTAATTTGCTTAAGCATATCTTCTAAAACTATAACATTCTTGTAATTCTAATATTTACTAAACTTGCACTAATTCTTTCAAATTTCTTTAAGAATTGGAGAACTAGGAATAGAAATAGCCTGAGGAAAAGGAAGATAGTGAAGAAAGTTATTAGGAGATCACCTATAATCATTCTTAAGTTTTTCTTGCATAAGTTTGTTTCTTAAAAGAGTATTCAAACATCATATCCATTAATGCACTTTATAATCCTTTTTGTTGCAAGAGAAATATCATGGTTATAACAATTATTGAGACCAAGTCCTCAATCTCTCTTATTACTAGTGCAAATATCCTAAGAAACTCTAGAAAAAACTTTTCTATATTGCTTAGCACACTAAAGAAAATGATAAATAATATGATTAATTCTATTATAAGAGTTTTAAAAGGAGCCCACTAACTAGAGTAATAAACTTGAGCTGATTTAAGCATTTACTTAATAATTAAAACTTTTCTAGTAAGGGTGAGATTTTTTTTCTATTTATCAAGCTTCTTTTTAATTTTATCAACCACATAATTTCACAAAATAGTAAGATTAGGCTCAAAAGAAAAAGGTATTCCTAAAATTTTAAAAATAATTTTTTTTCAAGATTTTCCAAGGCTTGAGAGTAACCCACTCATCAATATTGTTATTATAATAAGCAACATATTTTTGCCAATTGATCTGAAAGCCACATAACACATAGTAATACTCCACTATAGTTAAAAGAGTATTGATATGTTGTAGAGAATTGTTATCATAAAAACAAAATCATTTGCAAATTTCATGTTAAGAAATTGCATACCTTAATCATCAATTGAAATTTCCTTAATGAAATTCCTTTATAGATCATAATGTAAATTATGTGAAAGAAAGTTTGTAGCAAGAATAAAAAGATAAGGAGCTAAAGGATAACCTTGAAGAATTGACTATTAAAGGGAAAAGGAGGAACTTAATCCAAATTTAGCAGTAACTTGAGCATTAGCATCAATGAGTAGGATATAAATAAGATAAATAAAAGAAGCACCAAATCCCAATTTATAAAGATAAGAAATAATAAAATTTCATTCAATCCTACCATAAGCTTTGACATCATTTAACTCAATAAAAGTAATGTCTTGATTAATATGAGAAGTCCATTACATTTCCTTACAAGTTACAATAATATTATTTAAGATATTTCTACCTTTAACAAAACCAATTTACTTGAGCCTAATGATATCTTTAATAACCTTATGAAATCGACAAAGCATGCATTCAGCTAAAATTTTATAAGCACCGTTAAAAAGGATAACATGCCTTCAATATGTTGAAGATATCCATTTTTAGAGAGAAAATGAATCACACATTTATTAATATTTTTACTAAGAAAAACTTTTTTAATGGCTTCTTAAAAAACATAAAAGAGATTATCTTCAACAATGTACCAATGCTTCTTAAAAAATTTAATAGAAAAACCATTATAACTTGAAGCTTCATGATTTTCTAAACTAAAGATATGACTTTGATTTTTCTTTCAAGAATACTTTAATGTACTTTTGTTATAAAATAAGGAATATGTGTACTAGAGGCCTAGAAGGATTCTTTGCTAAAAATTGTAGTAGAAAAAAATAGAAGAGAAATGATTTGCTAAAAAACTATTAATATTATTAGAATATTTAATAATGGAATCATTTATATAAAGTGATTACAATTTAGCCACTTGAATCTTTCCTTCTAAAAATTTAAAAAATTCTTTACAAGGTTCATCTTCAATTTTGAGCCAATCCATGCAACTTTTAGTATGAGCACTTTTAGCTTCAAAAGTATCCCAACATTTCTTAGAATAATAAGCTTTAGCCAAGGGTTTTTAAGTTTCAAAATAAAATGGATTCTAGTCTAAAAGAAATTGCATTTTTTTAAACATATTTTGCAAGATCTTCTTCAACTTGATACTTAGAATTAGCAAATTCTCTTTGAAACCATCTAGCATAGTTTTTGACTCTACAAGTAGTTCATTATCACCAAACAATCTAACCAATATTACCAATAGGCTTTTTTCTACATTCTACAAAAACTTCAAAATATTTTTCCCTCTTGATCCTATGAACATATTCGTACTTTTATGAAAAAGCTCACACTTTCAAAAGGTTGAAGAATTAATTCTAAATAAAAATGATAATAGGAAAATGATCTAATAAATTAGCATGTATATGCACTTCTACTTTCCTTGAACGCTTCCAAAAGAAAACATTAGAGATGTAAAAGTTATTAAGTTGACAATAAATTCTATCATTTTTTTGTTAATAATTACATGAAGTATAATGCTTCTCATTTGAATAAGATGGAAAGATAATGCTAACATCAGAAAAAATATATTTTTCTTTGAAATTGCACCAATCTTCTTTTTCTTGAGAAGACATATTAGAAGGAAGACCACCAAGTTTATCTAAATTATTTTCAGCCATATTGATATCACCTCTAATAGTCTAAGAAACTTTAGGTAGAGATAGAAGATATTTCTTAACCTTTGATAGATCTCTGGAACTATTAGGAGCATAAATATTATAAAGTCCAAAGTTAACTTCTTCACTATGACAAATAATTTAAATAACTCTCCCATAAAAATAGAATTCAAAACTTTTCTAGTCCAAGAATAGTAGCTTCTCCTTTATTAACTTCATATGAAGTAGAAAAAATAATGTAGTTTTTAAAAATGCATTGACTAAAAAAACTAATATCATGATCTGAAATCTTAATTTCTTATAGAGAAAGAAAATTTGGAGATAAATGCTAGTTTAAAATATACTCCCTGATAATCTTTTCTCAGGACCTATTAGAAAGGCCTCGAACATTCTATGATAAAACTAACATTGAGATGTGGGGAAGGAGGTTCCCATCCCTGATTTCTCAAGCTCAGCATTTATCTCATAATTCATGTTAATAAGTAAAAAAGAATTATCTAATAAAAAACATTTAGAATAGTAGTAGAAGTAGAAAAAAATGAGTTACTTATATGTGAATGTCTCTTTTTTATGTTGTACTAAGTGAAATCCATCTACATTAGTATTTGCATTATTGATCCCTACTAAAAATTTCATTTTTTCTGAAGAGGAATTCTCTTTAGATATCAAGAGTTTACTGGCATATTTAGAATTAAAAGGATTAGTAAAGAATTAAGAACTTGTTGAAGAAGATTTCATTTGTGCCTATTGAAAACTACCATTATTTGTCTTTTCTAAAAATAGTTATTTCTTTTTCTCATTAACAACTTTTCTAATGAGAATATGATAGATTCTAATAACATAGCCATTATGATGATAATAGTTACACCATCTTTGCAAATTATAATATGTAATTTTTTTGGGAAAAACATTGATTACTAACCTTGAGTTTTAATTCTTTCTTCTTTTTTCATACATCAATCTCTACAAAATAATGTATGTTGCACATAATTTAGTAATGTTTTTAACTTTGTCTTCAAGATTGTGCTAATGTTGCCAACAATTTCTCTTTCAACACTTTGAAAAATAAGATGAAGATTTTTTAATTTAATATAGTAAATAATTTTAGAGTAATTAGAAGAATAGGGGTTAAAATCCAATTTTCATTCCTAGGTAATAAAAGTATTATGTTGATCCATAAAAACTTTAAGATTCAGTGATTTTTCAACCATTCCAAAATTGGTTAGTTCAATAAGCAAAAAATATTGAAAAAAATCATAAGCATGCAAAAAATTAATTTCATAATGTTCAAGGATAACTTAAATTTCTAGTGTAAAATCCTTTTTTGATCGAACAAATCCAATAATCTACAAAAATAAGTACCATGATGTCACAAAAATATGTACCATGAAGTGATACCTTTTGATAGGAATTCATATAAATCATTAGTAAAACAAAATAAAAATCTTTAGAATTCTTTATAGTCTCTACAGTCTAAAAGACATTAGTATTTTTCATCTTTAGATTATTCCTTGCTAAAAAAATTTGTGCTGCAAAAATTACGTAAGAAATCCTTGAGAGAATTTGCCTGTTTCTTAATTTTTCAAAGCATATATTATTCATGGGTTCAATTCTAGCGGGCAATGTTAAGTTATAAAGTTTTAATTAGACTGAATGAATATCTTGGGGTGTACCTATATTATAACTATATGAGGGTTTCAATACCTCATATCTCTAATGAAAGAACAATCTCTGTTTTGGTAATACCTAAGTAGGATTAGAACCCTTCCAAAACTACAATATCTATATTAGTAATATCTCACTTGTATGATTTTTAAAAATGCATTCTTGCCAAGATTTAGTATTTTAGAAAGTGTATTTAACATTTTCTACAAACATAAGATTACAATTTCTCTTCCTAAATTAGTTTCTTAATTATATGCAATCATGACTAGTGAGTCAACATTTTTTCAACAATAATAAATTTTCAAAGTGCTTATTCTTTCACATTTTCTAGTATTTTTTTATTCATTTTTGTTTTCCATCAATGATCTAACATTAATAATTCCTAAATGGAAAGCTAAAAAATCAAGAAACATCAACTTAGAAAAACCAAATATATTACATGGTTAAATAAGAAGCACTTCTCCTCTCCATTGATACATCATCTTTCTTGGTAGTTCATCAGCCTCTTCCATTTTTCATTTTTTTATTATCTCTTATTATGAGAATTACATTATAGCGATACAATAAAGGTAAAAAATTTTCATCTCCTACTATTTTTTCCATGTAATTCTACCTCTAATAAAAGAACATTCTTTATTTTGGTGATATCTAGGTAGAATTAGAACCCTTCAAGGACTACAATCTCTATATTAGAAACATCTTACTCATATGATTGTTTAAAATACATTCTTGCCAAGCTTTAGAGTTTTAGAAAAGGTATTCAACCATTTTTGAAAGCATAGGATTACAAATCTTTTTCCTAAATTAGTTTCTTAATTAGAATGAAATTATGGCTAGTGATGGAACATTTTTTGAGTAATAACAAAATTTTCAACATACTTATTCTTTTAAATTTTCTAGTATTTTTCTATTCATTTTTGTATTCCATCAATGCTCTAACATTGACAATTCCCAAGTAAAAATCTTAAAAAATCAAAAAACATCAGTTTAGAACAACCAAATATTTTACATGGTTAAACAAGAAGCATTTCTCTTCTCTCTATTGATACATCACCTTTCTTGCTAGTCGATTGGCCCCTTCCATTTTTCATTTTTATTATTTCTCTTATTATGGGTGTTACATTACACTGATATAAGAAATATTGATAAAGAACAAAGAATCACATCTAGAAAATAGTATTCCTTGTTTACTTAACCTATAAAACAATGTATTTTAATAATCCATTCCTTCAACAAAATTTGAATTAGTAATTTCCTTCATGAAAATGATGTCTAATTTACTTCATACAAGTCACTATCTGTACTATCTGAAATTGTCGGCATAAGGTTGGAGGAAAACAAACACCGAAAGATATCTGGAGAGATATAGATGACCCTGCCTTCGCATGAAGGCGAGCTGAAAGAAAATGAAGGCAGGGTGCCTTGGATGGTTTGCATGCAAATCAACCAAGGACTTCCCTAAACGTAAGCTAAGGCTAGTGCTGGGGCAATCATAAATGGTGTAAACAGAATGTAAATGGAATGCAAACAGCAACACAAAATATAAACAGAGCGCAGAGCGTAAACAGAGACTAAATTGTAAGTGAAGTGTAAACAGAGCTATATTGTAAACAAAGCGTAAATAGAGTAAACAATATAAATGGAAGGAAAAAATGAAACTGTGTTGTATTAATTAACAAGATCTGGACCGGTCAAAATGTAGTTACGTGTCTGGATTGCCAGTTAGATGTTAAGCTTCGATGTGAGGTGTTTGCAGGCATTGGGGATCACGTGCATTTGGGCTCAGGATTGCTGGTTTTCTTTCTTCAAAAATTGCCCCCTCATTTATGTCAATGAATAGGGTATTTATACATTTTGCTAGGCTTGGGAGTAGGATTTGTGAATGAGGTCAATGGCTGTGAGATGAGAGAAAAATGGATCGTGTGACAGGTGTCTGGTAGACAGCTGTGTGTGAGTTGGTCGTGTGTAGGTAGGCTACATTCTTGACTAGGTACATTGCATTTTACAACTCAAGCTAGCTTATGCCCATGGAAGCAGCGTAAGAGCTTGACAAGCTCATTGATGGTGAGGCTTACAATGAAAATTTACAATGACTTCCAAGAGGGATTGACTCCGGCTCGCTTGAAACTTCATGGTCCTTTGACCTGGTTGCAGCTGGAAATGTTTTGCTTGACCAAGGTCAACAACATGTGTCTGAAGTACTTTTGCTTGGTTGTGACCTGTGCTCACACTAGGCTTATGCTACCAGCATGACCTCAGCATGACCTTGACATGCATGACAAAAAATGATGCGTTTTGTGTCAAAATTCCACCTTTAAGACTTGTTTTTGAAGCGCAACTGCTACCTGACCTTGAGGACGTTCTGTATGTTTAATTTGAGCTTGTCTATGCTTGGATTTGGGCCATTTTGGCAACTCATGCTAGGCTCATGCTGTCAGTGTGAGCTCAACGTGACCTGGGTGTGAGAAAGTTGAGATGGTACATTTCACACCAAATCTTGGTTTTTTTAGGCCCATATTTCGAGTGCAACTGTTACCTGCCTTTGGGGATGACCTACAAGTTGAATCTGAGCCTGTTTATGCCTTGATCTGGGTCATTTTGGTAGCTCACACTGGGCTCATGCTGTCAGCGTGAGCTGGGCATGACTCCAGCGTGACCCTAGCGTGACCTGGGCGTGAGCGTTGAAAATGGAGTATTTTTGAGCCTGAAATCAGAATTTTGAGGGCTGGGACCTAGAGTAATCATTAGAGGACCTTGAAGGGGCCTTGTACCCTCGAAATCAGGCCATATTGACACTATTTTAAGGCTTTTTTATGTTACTCACGTTGGACTCACGTTGCCAGCGTGACCTGGGCGTGACCTCAGTGTTAGTAGCAAGATTTGTGCAATTTTGACTTGAGATCTTGGATTTTGGATGCTGAAACTTGGAGTGGCCATCAATGGACCCCAAGGGGGCCTTGCCCATTCAAATTAGGATCTTTTTGACCTGATTTGGAAGCGGTTAGGGTTGGTCATGTTGAGGGCAAGTTAGCTTGACAGCATAAGCAAGCTGGCTAGCTTGAACAAGCTGGGCATGAGTTCCATGCCTTAGTCAAGTTTTGGCCTCTTGAATGCCAAAAAGAGCTTGAGTCATTCTTGTTTCAAAGTGTTAAGCTGAAATTTTGTGGTGTTTCACTATCCTTTTTAGCAAATGGTTCTAGATAATTTGTATGATCTTAAGCAAGTAGTCATGCATAGTTATTAGTTCATACATTTCAAGCTTGTTACTTTACATTCTGGCTATATTTTCTTACAATAATCAAATTAAATAGTTACTTTTTAAGATTATAATGATAACTAATGTGCTATTGAAAGATTATTTTTATGTTTTGAAATTTTTTTATTCATATTTTTGTCTATTTAGGTGTTACAATTTTTGAGTTTGAATAGACTTGATTTTAAAAATATCCCTTTTTTACTTCATTGGTTTGAATATTTACATAAGTATTATCTATTAATGAGCAAGAAAGAATTTATCTTGATAAATTTAGTTGGCTTATAGATTTATAATCTTCTTTTTAGTTTTTAGATATTAACTTACTTTTCTAAGTATATATAGGCTTTGAGTTTAGATGACTTGCATTATAATCAAAGAATTGAAAAATGAAATAAACTGCAAAGAAAAAAAAAGGGATTCCAACCATTGATCAATCAAATTTGGTAAGATTTTGAATTCTTCAAATGTTTTAGTAATTCATGTCATTAATAGTTTCTTTATTTACAACTTTTAGATAAAGTTTATTTAACAAATTTGAATGCAAAAAGAGTAATAACATATATAGAAACTAAATTAGTCTAGTCCACATATGTTGAGTTTCACAAAATAATTTTTGAATATAATAGTTGCCATTAGGTTACTTCATGATGAGGACATCACCTAGTCCATGTACCATCTTCAAATTATGTTTTTGTGTATGTTTGTTTTTTAGATCTCTCTATGTTTTTGTGCTATTATACATGTCCAAGAGGCAAGCAAAGGCAATTAGAAATGCATTATTCTTGTAGAACTCCAAAAAGAGATTGGATGTTTTAACAATGCTCTTCCCCAAGAGGTCTCTTGGCCATTCATGATGTCTTCAAGCAAGCCAAGATGTCTCTTGGCCATTCAAGATGTCTTCAAGCAAGCCAAGATGTCTCCAATAGTAGGAAGATGTATCCTAAGAACTATTATTAACTTGGGGAAGACATCTCCTATTGAGATAAGATGTCTCCCACAAGATGTCTTGAGTTAAGATAAGACATCTCCTCTATTTCCAAGATGTCTCCTTTGAGATGAGTTTGTTTAAGAAAAGATGTCTCATGCTTATTCAAGATGTCTCATATGGATTCCAATGGACTTTAATTTAAAACCCAAATAGGAGGAAAGATGAATGAACACTTGAATGATGCTATAAAAGGGATCCAAGCCTTCATTTGAGTAAGAGAAGAGGAGAGGAGGGAATTATGTGAAAGTCTTGAGAGAGAGTTGAGATCCAATTAAGCTCCCATTGAGTCTCTAGGCTGCAAGGCTTTTAGCCATTATGAGTTGTGCATTATATGAGGAGTTGTGAGTATGATTCTCTTGAGCCCTTATCTTTTCTTGGGAAAGTTTCTTCCATTGTTGTAATTCTATCAAAATTTTTACAAGAATGAAATGTTGTTTTTCTTTCTTTTTTCAATTTCTATTACCAGTTGAGAATTGGAATTTCAATTTTGATCTTGGAGCATTGGGATCCTTACTAGATTGGTTTTAGAGTGCTAGATTGGAAGACAATTACCTTAAGGAAAGGAATCCACTACAAAAATTTATAAGAATTCACTCTTTTTCAAGTTTATTTTGGTTTGAAATTTTATTGATGTTAATTTCCATACTTAATTAGGGTTTAATTAGCCTTCTTTTGGTCAATTGGTATGATCAATTTTGGGTATTAGGGATTCTCATTATTTTAGATACCCATTAATCTTCTTTAGTTAGGATTTGTTGGAATTATTTGGGTAATCTAACTTGGATTGTGATTACTCTTAATCTTTTTGCCATTTCTTAGTTTATCATTTAGGTTTACTTGATCATGGTACTCAAGAAGAAATTAGTCTAGGGCTTAGCCAATGTAAGACTTGAGGTACACATTCTAGACTCTTGTTGATAGAATGAAAAAGCTTGTAGAAAAGAAAGATCAACCTCTAGTACCAAGGGAAATGAGGTAAGATATCAACTATAAATTTTCTTCATCAAGGAAGTAATCCATGCTTCATCTTGAAGAGGACATTCCTTTTGGGGATGAAGAAATTGAAGAAGATGAGGACTATCATGAAAACCATCATTCTCTAATTGTTGCATCAAAGTTCCATAGGTCTATATTTCCAAGAGGGAGGAGTAATGGATCTACTTCCAAACCTCAAGGGAACCCAAAGGAAGAATTAGAGATTACTCTTTCAAAGGCTTTTAGGCATGCCCCTAGGATGCCTCATGTGGAAGTGAAGATCTTAAATGGGATGGAACACATTGAATCTTTCCTTTCTTTGTTCTAGACTTTAAACAAGTAATATGAGCTAGAAGATGTGGCAAATCATCAAAAGGTACCATATGTTGAAACCATGCATGATGGTATGACATAAATTTGGTGGGAGAAAGAAAGCCATGCTTAATTTGTAAGCAATGGAACTCCTATCAAATATTGGTCCCTAATGTAGTTCAAGCTCAAAAAAAAATTTGAGAAGACCTAGAATAGGAAAGAAGCTATTCAAAAATTAAAGGATGCCTCATGTGGAAGTGAATATATTCAATGGGATGGAACACATTGAATCTTTCCTTTCTTTGCTCCAAACTTTAAGTAAGTAATATGAGCTAGAAGATGTGGCAAATAATAAAAAAGTACCATATGCTGAAACCATGCATGATGGCATGGCATAAATTTGGTAGGAGAAAGAAAGCCATGCTTAAACTTGTAAGCAATGGAACTCCTATCAAATATTGGCCCCTAATGTTGTTCATGCTCAAAAAAAAATTTGAGAAGACCTAGAATATGCAAGAACCTATTCCAAAATTAAAGTACCTAAGGCAAGGTGATAAGAGTATTAAAGAAATTTACATGGATTTTTACAAAGCTTTTCAACTTACAAAGGTTCATTAGGATGATTATGAACAAGCATCTAATTTTCAGGGAGGATTAAAGAGAGAATATCAACAAGAGCTAATATTCTTTGAGTATCAAGCATTAGATGAGGCTTTTGAATTAGCTCTTAAGGCTAAGAAGAAATTCCAAGATTATAATCAGGATTTCAAATCTTCTAAGGGCAAGGATTCCATAGCTTCTAAAGATGAGAAAGAATCCAAGAAGAAGGAAAATGCCAAAGAAGACAAAAAGAAGAAGTAAGAGAAGTTCAAGGAGGGTCAATATTCCAAGGACTACTTGAAGAATGAAAGGGGTCAAGGAAATGGCTATATATCTGAACTTTAAAGCTTCAATTATGGTGAAAATGGACATGAACAATGGGAGTGTAGGAAGCCAAATATCTCCAAATACAAGGAGCTTCATATCTTGAAAAAGAAAAAATCGTCTAATAAAGGTAATCCTCATGTACAAACGATTGAATATATTAGTAAAATTAATTCTTGTATCTTTATGAAAAATTTGAGTGGTAATGAAGATTCTAGAATAAAGATGCTCTTTAGGATTAGAGCTAGGTGTCTAGATAGTGAGGAATGGATACACATTTTGATTGATGGTCATGCTTAAGAAAATGTGATATTTTCAAAGGATGCTTCTAAGATTGGGTTAAAGAAATTTCCAAATCCTAGATTCTATAGAGTCCATTGGCTATCCAAAGATAATTTTCAAGAGGTCAAAGAGATGTTTTTTCTCTTTCAAAATTGGATCATGTAGAGACAAGGCACATTGTGATATTATTCCTATTAATTGTGTTGATGTTATTTTGGGAAGACCTTGGAACTTTAACAACAAGGCTTCTTTTATTGGTGTAAAGAATGTTTGGTCTATTCCAAGAGAAGATGAGATACATGAACTCATTGCTATGACGTGATAATAGTACAAAGAAAATCTCCCTATCAATGCTTCACTGATCATGCTTAGTAAGCAAGAGTACCTACAAGAATATGAAGAGGTTGAGCATGGTTTTGTCATCATGTCAATACTTGCAACAAGTCAAGAAGAGCATCCCAATGAACTTTCTCTAGTGATGCAACCTTTGGCATTAGAATTTGTTGATGTCTTCAAGGGAAAATTGGAGGGGCTCCCATCAATGAGATCTATACAGCACCAAATAGATTTCATATTGGGAGCTACAATTCCAAATGAAAGAGCCTACCTCATGATCCCAAATTAGAGGCAAGAATTGGACAAGTAAATAAATGAATTACTTTCTAATGGTTTTATTAAGGGATCCATATCTCCTTATGCCATTCTAGCTGTATTAGTACTAAAGAAAGATATTGACAAGTTAATAATGTGCATGGATTAAAGGACTATTAATAGGATTACAATCAAGTATTGATTTCCTATCCCTTGGATGGATGAAATTCTAGATGGGCTTGCTAATGCTAAGATGTTTTTTCTAAAATTGATTTAAAACGTGGTTGTCATCAAATAAGGATTGGACTAGGAGATGAATGAAAAATAGGCTTTAAGACATAAGATGATTTATATGAGTGGTTAGTCATGTATTTTAGGCTAACCAACACTCTAGCCACACTTATGAGGCTCATGCATGAAGCTCTAAGATATTTTATTAGTAATTGTTACATTATATTTTTTGATGACATTCTTGTGTATAGTTATAAAGAAGAGGATCACGTACAACATTTGAGGATGATATGCTCCAAACTACAAGAGGAAAAGTTGGTGGTTAATGCTAAGAAATGCCACTTCATGAAGAAAGAAATTATCTACCTAGGTCATGTTGTCTCCAAGAACCAGGTCAAGATGAAACTAAGCAAGATCAAGACAATCAAAGAATGGCCTTCACCTAAGGATGTGGCTAGCTTCTACAAGAGGTTTATTAGGAATTTTAGTTCCATTGCATGGCCTATGCTCTCCTTTTTCAAGAAACATTCATCTTTTTCATGAGATAATGAGAAGGAAAAATATTTTCAAGTATTAAAAGAGAAAATTTGTAGTGAGCTAGTTTTTGAAATTCCAAATTTATTAAAACTTATTGAAGTAGAGGTAGATGCAAGTGGGCTTGATATTGGAGATGTATTGTCTCAAGAAGGTAAGCAAATTAGATTCTTTTTTGAAAAATTAAATGAGTCTAGACAAAAGTATAGTATGTATGAAAAGGAGTTATATGCTATACTTTAAGTCATTAAACATTGGAGACATTACTTACTAGAATCAAAGTTTCTTTTATTTATTGCTCATAGGGAACTTAAATTTTTGAATTGTCAAAAGAAATTAAATGTTCAAAATATGAAATGGGTAGAATAATTACAAGAGTTTCATTTTGTTTTGAAACATAAAAGTGGGAAAAGAAATGTAGTGGTAGCCATTCTTTCAAGAATTCATGTTGTGAATTACTCTTATGCTCAAGGATAATGATTGGAAACCATGACTTGTATTTTCATGATGCTGATTTTTAAGAGGTTTGGAGGGACCTTTAGGCTCCACTAATTGGTAGAATGGATAGGTGGAGAGACTATCATCTATAGTAGGGAATCCTCTTTAAAAATGGTAAAACATGTGTACCAGAATGTGATTTCAAGTTAAAAATATTGGAAGAAAAGCATAATTGTAGTAGGGTTGGATAAACAAGCAAGACAAAGACCTATGAACTTGTGGGAAAAAGCTACTATTAGCTAGGTATGAGAAATGACATTAATAAATTTTTTAGAGATTGTCTTTTTTGCCAAGAATTCAAGGGAGGTAAAGATATTATTGGATATTGCTTGCCTTTACCCATTCCTAATTCTTCATGGAAAAGTGTCTCTATGGATTTTATTTGTGGGATTCCCAAGACAAAAGCTATTCAAGATTCCATTATTATTATTGTTGATAGATTCACTAAAATGTTTCATTTTTTTCCTTGTAAAAGAAGCAATGATGCATCTCATGTTGCTTATTTTTATTTTCAAAATGTTGTAAAGTTACATGATCTCCCATTTAACATTGTAAGTGATAGGGATGTTAAATTTACAAGTTATTTTTGAAGGTCATTATTGAAACTATTGGATACCAAATTATCATTTTTAAGTACCTATCATCCATAAATTGATGGTCAAACTAAAGTTTTCAATAGATCATTGCTCAAAATTTTGAGGTGTCTAGATGAGAATTAGTCCAATATGTGGGAAAATATTTTGTCACATGTTGAGTTTAGTTATAATAATTCTTATCATTCTAGAATTAAGAAGAGTCCATTTGAGACAAACTATGGCTATGCCCTTAGAATTGTAGATCATTTGAAGAAATTTGATGATTGTGCCCATGTGATGAGTCATCATTTGGGCAACCGCAATATGCCCAACCATGATATCACATACGCAATATCGCAGCTTGTCTCCTCATCTATAAATAAGATGTAGATAGATCAGTTAGGTAAGAAGTAGGAAGTAAGTGAGTTTTAGTTTAAGTGTTTTAATTTCTTTCTCTCAACCCTTTTCCTCCCACTGTATGCTCGCAGTGTGGTGATTGTAATTGTATGGCATCCTTTATTCAGGTGTGACATACTTGGACACGCACATAACCAGCAATAAAGATTAAGATTATTTCATCATTGTAGCATTCACTTAGTTTAATCATTTAATTAATTGTTATTTACTGCTTTCCTAGTTAATCTCTTCTCATCCTTAAACTCATGTTAAAACGCGAAATGAGTACGACTTGATTATGAGCAATTAAGTGTGACTACTTGGTAACCTAGTAGC
>MNCI01003573.1:1026729-1073137 GCA_015680685.1 Gnetum montanum | reverse complement strand
TGGACTACCACTGGGATTACCAAGCGTAGAATCCTGGAATACGCTACTGGGTTACCAAGTAGCCAATGCGCGTAATCAAGTCGTACTTATGCGTTGCGACAAGCAGCCGATTCCTTGACTAGCCGTACATGTCCGTAGACGCTCGTAATCAAGTCGTACTTGTGCATACTAGGAAAGCAGTAAATAAACAATAATAAAACCATGTACTGCAAGGTTTATCCAATCAAGTTCATCTTTATTGCCGTACACAACTTGGGTTCAGGTTACAAGCTGCTCGAATAAAGAGCCGTTCACTTTAGGACTCCTACTGCGGACACATGGGAAAAATTCTAACTCTGGAGTGATCAATCTGCCAGAGCTTCACTACTTCTAGCCAGGATTGGGAAATGAAGGGAGTGCCGCCTCTTATTTATAGATATGACGGCGGGATGCGATATCGCGTACGCGATATCGCAGGGGAAGATGCGATATCGCGGCCCAATGCATGTCGCATCTCATCACTAGGCATAGAGGTCATATCAGCATGGAGTTGTGGAGTTGGTAAAGGTGAGTAATGGATGTAGGGTGAAGTAGGACAGAAAGAGGACTGGCCATTCCTCCTAGCTAGTTATAGGCGTAACCATGGTGGAAGTGTTGGAGTGCCTCTAAGGGATAGATGCTAAAGGAAGAAAACCCCAAGGAACACTTTCAGAGCATGATCGAGATATACTATTCCATATTAATAAAGCATTCTTTTCTTTTTCCTTTTCCATTTTCTCTATTATCTTCTTTATGATTAATGTCGAATGTTGCATATATTTGATGTTTTCTATGTTATCTTTTCATGCATAATGTTTAATATAGCATATATTTGACATTTGCCATAACATCCAAGAATGGGATGTCACATTTGGTATCAGAGCAAACCATGACCCAAGGGCTAATTAGAACTATGGGTTGACTATAATCCAACGATGAACTATGGAGCCACAACCTAGGGAGAGTCATGGACCACACCAAAGGTGCCTCATTTATGAGATGATCCATGTTAATCAAAAGTTGTCATTCAAGAAATTTTTTATGGATAACAAAGCTTTGGATTTGACATTTGCAAGAGACCTAGGCCCCACAAATCATCAAGATTCCTTCAAGAAAATCATTGACCAAGGAAGATATGATTACACCTCATCAAGATTCATGAATTACAAAAGACATTGGTAAGATAAGGATACATCGATCTAGGTAACTCTTATCCATATTGTAGTGATGTTGGAAATATAAATTGACTAAGTTCATTATTAATTTACCATAGAAGGCTAGTAACTATGGCCTACATTGAGACTTATTGCCCTTAAACACCTAACCCTTGTAACTTGGCATTACTCATCTCACCTAAGATCTATGAATTAGCAAATTTAAGGGATTAAATCTAGCCATAAGATCATCTCATTCCAACTTAATCAATAAGAGTTATTGCCACAAGATCCATAGGAAAAGCAATACTTGGTGGCTAATGTTATAATGTCTCATTACAATTGAAACCCAAGTCATCTAGAAGTTATCATGTTCAACCTAGTAATGTTTTTTTTGGTAGAATAAGCTAGTTTGGACTCTGTGAAATCTAAATATCCAACTTAATTTCTAGACCCTAAAACCATGAACAATGCATAGTACTCCTTGAGATGATTCTAACGGTACAAATTTCATTCCAATTAGACTGATAGTTTGGGAGATATTGCCATTTTAATTTTCTTGTTATGTGTGCTTGATAAAAAAATATTAAATTATTACATTAAATTAATTAATTAATTTTTAAAAAAGTAAAAATTTTTGGGTTGGGAATCAAACTTAGAATCTCCCTTTAGCTAAGCGAAACTTACAACCTGTCATTAGTTGAACCACCAAGGCAAGGTAGAATAAAATAATAGTAAAAAGTTAAAAAAAAAACTTTTGAAGAGAGGGTGGAATCGAATAGATAATCTTTAAATTATAAAAATCAACCTTTAAACATCACTCCACTAGCCACCACACTAAGAACCAAGCTTGTAATTAAAAAGGAAGAGGCTTAATTAAATAAAATTAATAATTAATTTTTTATTTTTAAAAATAATTAATAAAATAAAACAAAAATAAAAATTTGGGCACAAAGCCCTACAATGGTTGTGCGTGGCTGTTAAGGGCAGCATAGCCCATTCCAGGACCATGTAGCCCTGCATTAGGCAACACAACCTAGGCGTAGCCTGCACTCCCACATCTACATCTTTTGCTTGTTGGCCACACTGCTACATACTGTGTGCCATGTGTTGTTCACTTACCTGTTGCCTATAGACCATGCCATTGTCCATTGTGCTACCTCTACCTTTCTTTGTATCCTCTTGCTAGCATCACCTTACTTGAGAAAAAAATAATATAATAATAATAATTGAAAATATAAAAATAATATATATATATGAAACAACACCAAAAATTCATGTTGCAAATTGTAACCTTCATTTCTTAACTTGAGGCAAAATTTTATTGTAAATGTAAGATTTGTAGTCCATGAGCTACAATCTTGCATACTTTGGCTTTTGAGGCTAAAAAATGCCTTAGAAGTTGCTATTGCCTCACTTCTTAAGTGGAAAAAGGTACCTCATGTCTATATTTGGGCTTGGGAAGGCTAAAAATACCTTGAGAATGATCAAAATTAGCATTTTCATGGGCTTTTTTTTATAGAGGTATAGCCTCAACTATGTTGGAACCATCTACCACCCGTCGGTGCCATGGTGTAGATGGAATAGATGGGATTTTCCATTCCCAACCTAGTGTAGTCACCACAAAAACCCAACACCAAAACCCAATGAAGATGTAATGCTGGAATTGTTGGCATTTTTCATTTTGAAATTTGTGGCATTTTCAATTTTGGAATTTGTGACATTTTCCATTTCCATTTCCATTTTCCCAACAATGGCTAGCATAGTCATCCCAAGTCTTTAGCAGTTGCAACATGGCTAGCGTAGATAGCATTTCCCATAGTTCTCAGAATTTTCCAACAACTTCAACATAGTCCACCAAGGCTAGCATAGTTGGGGTGGTGTCAACGTAGTCACAAAAGTATGTTTACTATTTACAGTAAATTGATGGGCTTTGGTGGCTATGGTGTATTCCAAACTTATTATAAATGGTAACTACATTGAGAGTTGTAGTTGTTGTAACCTGCAAAGTGACATCAATTTGTTAGCAATCATGATAGTGATGTGTAAGCTTTAAAAATAGCAATTCCATACCTATAAAACCCAAATGTAAACACCTTATTCCGGTTCTAATTTTTGAGCATTTTCTATAGCTTAAAAGCATTTTTTGCAACAAAGAGCCTTGTGACCCTACAACCCCTTTAGCAACAAAAATTGGTAGCTATGTTGTGCACAATGACTCCCATGTAATATCATTGTACCAAAGGTGGAATACCAATCCATGATCATAATTGCAGATCCTAGTGGAATCTAATGTGGAGTTGTTAAAAAATGGAGTGAGGAAGTATTCGAATTATGGGGTGTGAGTGTAGTTATCTCCAACAGATTTCAAACTTCTTCAAGAAACTTCTTGTGCAATGAGCACAATATCTGTACCTTTTGAACCTACCACTTTATTTTTCATTTTAATAAAGTTGTAGTTCATTGTTGTGAAGATTTGAATTCATGTTTTTATTTCTATGTCTTTCTCCATTTCGGATATGCAATTCCATTTTCATTCATATGTTCTTTTTTGTTTACATTTTGATTTTTGTTTATGTTTCCGTTTATGTTTCTATTTATAATTTCATTTACGTTTCCATTTATGTGGCCATTTTACACTTTCATAAGTCTCTGGATGATTAGCTAGACTATCCAAGATGCCCTGAATTCCATTTTCTAAAGGCCCTTAGGATTCAAGGCTAAAACTATTCTGGTGCTTGGGATATTTTGGTTTCCATTCCAACAACTGAATATTCTAGATCCAATAGTTTTCTAGTGTTAGAAGGAGGGCCTTTGCTGCAATTGTTGATCATAAATCCCTTTTTTCAATATTTTCCCAATACCAAGTCTACTACATTGCCAATTCTAAGATCCAATTTTGTTATTCTATTAAGACAAACATTTACTACCCAAACTTCTTTTTCAAACACCCCAGCATAGTAGTGGTAATTGAGTTGGATTTTTGCTATAATTTCATAGTAGTTGATGGTTTCTTGGGAACCAGTATAGTCTACTCCAAAAACCATTTTCCATTCCATTTTGGAAGCCTTATTCCATTCTAGGAACCCCTTTTCCTTTTCAAAATCCAGTTTCCATCGAGAAAACCCAATTCCATTGGGAAAACCCATTTCCATTAGAAAATCCAATTCCATTGTTAGAAAAACAACTTTTTTCCATTTTCACCACTTAGCATAGTTGGATGGAAATTTTCCTGTATACTACATAGTACACAACTATCTACTGTGTAGTATTTCACAGTAGCAATTTTCCACTACCTTTCCATTTTTGATCAACTATGTTAGTGGATTATCCTGCTTATTACATTTTTACTAAAAATAGTAAAAAAGTTAAAACTACATTTTTGAAATGTTGTTTAGCCAATTGACTATGTTACCCTTTAACTTCACTGAGATAGGTGCTAACTAATAGGCCATGAGGGTTTATGATCTAAAAGACCCCATCGAAGTAGAATGTAGGCAATCCTAAAGACTTAGGGGATGAAGTCTTGATTTCTTGGTGATAAACATAGATCACTATAACTTTGTTTATGCCAAGATTTAGGTTGGTATGTTGATTCCAAGAATGGAAGTAGAGGCCAAAAGGGAGTACAAACTCATACACCGAGATGGGAAGAAATACATTCCTTCCCTATATGATAAGATATCCCTTACTAAAACCTATGCTCACGTCCTATCTTAGTTGATTGAGATGGATGAAGAGGATGGGAAGACTAGCTAAGTTTGAATATGAGAACATACTAAGTGGGATTTTCCAACAAGAAACTCTTAAAGCCACCTTGACCACAACAACTCCCCTTACCTCTTCCACAAGGTATGCCCCCCAATCTTCATCTTCCCCTTACCCAACCATGTTTGGGTCCACGCTTATCATAGTAGTGCACCAAAAATAGATAGTGCCTTAGACAACATTCTCCATTACCATGTCTTTCACCGCATAGCCATGGTCTGTGTAACCATCATTGGTGGTTGTTACAATCACCATCCCCTTACCTACTTAGATGGGGTCCACCATGGAACCCAAAGTAACCTAGGGGCCACACACCCCTTTTACCCCATTTATGTCCAATATACTAGCACAAACATCTTTTTCTCTATTCAGATCACCAACCACTATGATGGCACAAATTGTCCCCTCGGTGCCACAATTGATAGCAAGGTCATAGGCCTTCAAACAGATACCACAACCTTTCATGAAAATCCCATAATTGACAAGGCCACCCCAGGGCCTAGATTAAGCCTTTTAGATGATCTAGGATCTAACTAAAGAGTTAAAGAGGCTCAAAGCCTCTACATCTTAAACCATCAAGATTATGGATTTCTATTAGGATGACCCCATCAACCCTACACCTTTGACTCTAACTCTTTCCCCTGGTGTCCTCATACTATAGTTTATAAATTATAATGATGAAGATGACATGAAATCTCATTTCATAACCTTCCACTTAGAGTACTTATTACTACAAGCTTGGCCTCACATAATTATGAGGATCTTCCCTATGTCCCTTATGGGAAAGGCCATTGACTAGTACTGTGCCTTATTGAGAGGATCCATATCCTCTTTAGAAGACTTGATTTCACCATTCATTACCCACTTCAAGTACAACTTAAAGATTGATACCATCCTTGACCAACTGATGTAGGTCAAGAAAGGACCCATTGAACTAGTGCAAAAGTTCATCTAATGATGGAATGTTTTGATTGATGAAATACCAGAACATATAGTCGAAACTCATCTTTTAGCTATATTCAAGGGAGTAGTTAATGATTTCATCAAGTCAAAGTTGTACTACTTATATATACAATCACTAAGTCAAGCTTTCTTCTAGACCAAAAACATAGAGGATGCTGTGGAGGCTAGCCACGAACCTACCTACATAACATATAAAAACCAACATGCATGGAAGGTCAAGAAGAGTAGAAGGAAAAACAATGTGGTAGTGGCAATTATAGCCAAAGAGAGCAAGATAATCAGCTAGGGGCTAAGAACCAACCAACCCAAGACCGTTGCCAACAACCATAATAACCAACCCTTGACATCTAGGACCACTACATCGACTACTTCAAGGTCTAATTTTGAGTAGAAAGGCTGAACCAAATATACTAGGCTACCTTTGAAACCATCTAAATTGTTAGATTAACTATTGAAGAGTGGGAGGATACAATATAAGCAAATGATTAAGAATTCTTGAAAAAGGCATGAGAGACTATGTGAGATAGCCAAAGATCCTACTTAAGCAACTAAGGATGATCCTTAGGTGCTTAAGTATTTTAAGCTCAATAACTTTTCTCACTATCAACAATTACTAGGTCATGATGTTAATTTTTGCCTTACGTTAAAAGATGACCTGCAAAAGTTGATAAATAGGGATGAGCTTGTTCTTAATGCATCAAACTTGGTTAGGCCTTAAAACTAGTTGATGTATGTGTACAAAGACCCATTGAATGCCAATAATAGCCCATAAATCATAGCAGCATTAAACATTAATCATGATCCAAGGCTTATGAGGAAACCATTCATGATTTGAGTAACTTCTCACATTGAAAGAAGGCCTTCAATTTCTACTAGTTCAAGGTTTCCATTTATTATAAAGGTGTCATCTCTAATACACCCATAAGGAGCCTTTTTTTATTAGCTTACCCCCTCTCCTGTTATGACCAAGTCCATCCACACAATTGAACAATGACCCCCTGTGGTGGCTAATGCAACAACTTCTTCTTTCCAACCTATAATGACAACAAGAAATCACCAACCAAATAATGGAAGAAGAAGGCACAAAAGCCTAAGAACCATAATGATAAGCAAGTTAAGGGATGAAATGAAGTGGGCCCATGAAAGTCCACTCCCATCTTATCTATTCCCATGACCTCAACTACTCAGGTGGCTTCAACTAGTGAACCATGAGAGGACCCTAGGTCCTAAGAGAAAGGGAAAGTGTTCAAGCCATAACAACCTAACCACAACGTCCATGTTTTGGGATGCATGAAGGAAGTACAAAATAATAAGAATGCAAGACTTGTAACCAACAACAAGGATTTCCTAAATGCAATGGAATAGGTTAAGTAGTCTTTGAAATAGAAAAATACAACCTTAAGCCTGTATGACCTAGTCATGATGTCTCATACACATTGTGAAGCACTAGTTAAAATTTTGACCTCCATCCCCATTAGCAAGGACATCCTTGCTAACTAAGAATCCATCCATGCAGTGATGATTCCTTCTTCACCTAGGAAAGGAAGGTCAACATCATTAGTGTTTCATGACAGTGAAATCAAGACAAATCCCCAAAATAGTGAGGTGACCAAGACATCCCTCTTTATAATGATAAGGGCTTGATAATATGAAGTCCATAGGGTGCATGTAGATGATGGGGGAGTAACAAACATTATATATTATACCATTGTTGAGTGTTTATGCTTGACAAGAAAATGTAATACACAGTGACTTCAATCCTTAAATCCTTAAATGGATCACGAGTTGTTGTCAAAGGCTCCATCTATCTAGATTTTGTGGCCGAGGAATAATTCCCCATAACAAAAAAATTCTTGGAGCTATAGGAAATACCAAGATTCAACCTTATCATGGGGAGGCCTTGGTTGGCTCAATTACAAGCTGTGTCTTCACCTATCCATCAAGAAATTTACCTACCTTATGATGGAGGTGAAATAATCATTCATAGCAATAGTGCGATACCCCTAGTTGTTAACAACATTGATATAGAATAGGGGTTTGAAGTAGAGTTTTAGGAAGAAACTCTTATCATTAGCAAGAAAATTAAAGAGCCTGAGGTGGAAAAAGAGGCCAAGACAAAAAATGATGAACCCATTGACGCACTGTGGGAGGAGATCCCCTTTAACATCATTAGCAAAGGGGATGGGGAATACAAGCTTGTGCAACATAGATTATACACATTTCCTAATCTCTCAAAGATTAGGAAACATATGCACAAGTGATATGTACCCTAGCCCTCCTACCCCATGCACCCATGGCCATGTAACCATATGTACTTATAACCTTTTAGCCTAGGTTATATTTTACTTTTGTTTTATGTTAAAGTTAGATTTGCATATAGCTTAGAGTTTACTTTGGCTTTGCATTTTTACTTTTGAAGCATTTTATTTTCTTTTTATTAAAAATAAAAAGAATTATAAAAATTTTAATACTTGAAAAAAAATCCATAAAACTTTTCATGTTTTTCTTTATTGTGATGATCCACTAAGGCCTTAAACTGGCAAAAAACATGAGGGCCCACCCTGGCATAAAACTAGCAACTACCATGTGATCCACCATGACCTAAAATTGGCAAATGCTATTATAACTTATTTTTTGATTTAGCTTATAGACTTATTACCTAGCTATTTCAACCCTTTATTACATTGTAGCTAAGATAGCCAACGTAGCCTTAAAACCGTCATTATAACATAAAACCATAATAAGACCATAATGCTAGAATGATATAACCAAAATGAAAATTAAGACTTAAATTTAAAATGTTTACAACATAATAACCATGGCCACATGATGTGTCAGAATTTTTAAACAATAAATAATAAATAATGAAACCATCCACAACTGAATACTTGGCTAACAATAGCCATAACAACATCAAAGTTGACATCAAGAATCATCAATGAAATAGCTAAAAATAGATAGTGGGTGATGCTAGGAGGCATTTGGAGGAGCAGGTGGAGGGTCATTCCCACCCTCATTATTAGAGCCACCAGTATCACTTGATGCCTATAATCTGACAATACAAGACCAATCAGTAATCAACAAACAACTTAAGTAATAAAATAAACCATAGCAAAGATGAAATAGAAAAATTTGAGAGGGTTATTGAGTAGCATATTCCATAGGGAAGGTCTGAAGACTAGCCTCTATATGGTGGAGGAGTTGGTCTTCAATCATGTTGGCCCAGTCTACATTCCCAGGATTAACACTAGTAAGGATCATGCTCTCGTTGATGTTGCTTCATGTGGGGGGCTCATGTGAGAAGGTGGCAGTGGTTACCTTACTTGAGGTAATAGTCATTTGATGAATAGGGGTGTCATCCATAATCAAATTGTCTACAAATAACTTATAAACTTCCTCCATATTGATCCCCTTCATGAACAATTCTAATTAGTATTGTTCTATAGATTCATCTTGCAACCACTTGAGGTAGGCATCTTGCTTAGCCTTGTATTGCCTTTTATGATCCTTTTGTGCTCAACCCCACTTAAGAACCCAAGTGCAATAGTCATTTCCTTCATCAACCTTGTGGTTTGTTAGATGAATTTGAAGCTTCTATTCTATTTTATCTTTGGCAAGGAAAACTTTGCCATGAATAGCATTCCAGTAGTAGGCCTAAGTTATCTTCTTAGTACACAAGGAGTCCCTATTGGTCACTTGGACCTCCACCAACTCCATGTGATCCTTGAGATCCTTTACCTCCTCGGTTAGTTGCTTGTTCTCCCACCTTAATGCCATAGCTTTTTCCATAGGAACTCATTGGAGTATTGGCATTCCCATAAAGATTTTGCACATGAGAGTGCACACGAAGTGGCACCTTAATACAACTTATGTGGAACATTCTCTACATCAATAGGTAGAGTAGGTAATGCATCAATCTCTATAGCTTGGTTTGGATCCCATCTCAACTTAGGCACTATAAAAAAATCAAAAAATAACAAAATTAGGCATGTAAAACTAGTTAATAACTAAAAGATGAAAAATAACAAAAATTACATAACCATGAAAAAACCAAATAAAGAACTGAAAAGCAAGTAAACAAAAAAGATAAAATGAGTTAGAAATCTTACCAACTTTTGGAACTATTTGGTGTAACTAGTTGATAATATATTAGCTACACCTTGCATGAATTCAATCTTATTAGGGGTATCCACCCATGGTTGCATGCAGAAGGTGGAAGTGGAAGCATTAGCCTGAGGCTTTAGAGCTATAACAAGCATAATAGGCAATCAACAACTAATGACCATGGTCAAAAATAATAACAATGCTTAAAACTAAAAATTATAAGTACCTAAAAGATCCTTTGGTGTGATAGTAGGAGGTTCACCTAGTTGTGAGTCCCTAAACAAGGCATCAAAATTATCCATGGGAGGATGGGATAAACCCTCATCCTCATGATGTTGTAATGATTCCTCCTCTTGACACCCTCATTTTGCATCAACTATTGCCATTGCTATTGTAGCCTCCTCTTGATGCCTTTGTTCTACCTTAGTTGTTGTTTACATTGTGGTGGCCTCTTGCTTTTGTTGCTAGTCTACAACAACAACAACCATGAACCGTAGAACAAGTTAATACATTTTATCTACTTCACCAAAACCATAACTTAAAATATAACTTCAAAGACAAAATAAAATAAAATAAAATAAAATAAATAGAATGTACCTCTAATCCTATCTTGCACCCAATTGAGCTTAATGATCAATCTCCTCTTCAAGGGATCCTCTACAACTGGCATTTTCTCATCAAGCAAAGGCCTCTTAAGTTTTTTTCTAGTTGAATCCTTAGCTTTGGCAAGCAACTTTTTTGCATTTTCCACATTCTCTTGTTCAACATCAGGGGATGTCCAACATTTCCCATCAAAGCCTTTGGTGGTGATAGATAAAAATTTACCCACACTCTTCAGTGGGTCTTAAGCATGCATGGTCTAAACAAGGCACCTTATCCAAGGCTTAGTGATATTGGATGAGTCCTAAGTCAGCCATCACTCATCCTTCTTCACTACAAGGAATTCTACAAACCTTCATACATAAGCTGCAAAAAATATAAAATGCACATGGCATTTCATTGTAAGATTTTCTCAAAGCTTTAGAATTTCACTCTACAACCCAGAAACTAGATGAGTAGCCCAGTTGAATTGGAAGCCCTTGGTTAGGACCTTCTTCATGGTCCACTCTTTCTCAATGTCATTTTTTACATTCACCTCTATAAAGAGCTAGATCTTTATTTATTTTTAGTTTCTTCAAATCATCTTTGGTCATTTTTTTCTATGTCCTTTTTGGTCTTCCTTTTGATATCTTTCCTAAAATATTGATGTGGCAACCTTTACATATAGTCTTATTGTCTAATCTTCTTTACACATGTCTAAATCATCTAAGCTACCATTCTTGTAGCTTATCTAAAATAGAAGCTACTCCAAGTCTTCCTCTAATGTTTATATTATGTAGTTTATCTCTTCTAGTAATATTCAAAATCTATTAAAGAATTTGAATTTCTACCATATTGAGTTTTTGGTCATGCCTCATTTGTACTATCGAACATTTAGTACCATATAAAATAACAAGCATAATTTTTATCGTGTAAAATTTCATCTTTAATTTTATTGGTATTCTTATATTACATAAAACATCACTAGCATGTCTTCATTTTTAAAATTCTACCTCAATTATCTTTCTAATATCTTTATTAATTTTACCATCTAATTAGAGGATTAATCCTAGGTATCTAAACTATTTGCAATGAGAAACTCTTTTGCCTTGAATAATGACTTCTATTTCACCACTGTTTATGTTATTAGAATTGCATTCTATATATTCTACCTTAATTTTGCTAAATTTTAAGATTTTTGATTCTAGAGCATGATTCCACTTCTCCATTTTACTAGCAATATTTTCTTGAGATGTATTCACTAATATAATTTCATCTGGGAAGAGCATACACTAAGGGATTTCATCTTGTATATCTTTTGTTACTTCACCATAATAATAGTAGAAATATCCCAACTATATAAATGGAAAAAATATTTAAAAACAAAAATTTCCTACTAAGGTGCAAGTACAAAAGTCCTAAACATCCTTAAATTCCTCATTTGTACTTAAATAGAAGATTTCTAGCATTATATAAAGTGAGAAAGAGTAGGGACTTAGGAGAAGCAAAGATCATGACTCACTTGATGGAAAGCACCAAGATATTCTAGAGCAAAAGATCTAGAAGAAGGGAAGTAAAAGTAAAAAGAATTCTTCTTCATATTAATAGCATGTACTATACAAAACCTTCTTTAGATCAAAGGCAACAAAGAAAAGGTATGAATCTTAGCAAAGAGTATCTATTATTGTTAAGAAAGTACTTGATTTAAGCCTTAAAGAAAATCACATATTTAGTCTTACTTTGATGTAATGAATATCATTCATTGTAAGTCTTTTTGCTTCCATACTTAATATTATGATTCATAAGCACTTTTGTAATATTTATGAAATGAATGTTGAGATTGGTACTTTTAATATCTTAGTTAGTAGTACTATTACTATTGTTTCTTTTGACATAATAAATTGATTACTAGAGTTCAATGCTACAAGTACACCTAAACTATGAGTAGACTCTCTTAATGAGAATTTCTCAAATCTATTTTGGTTATGATCAAGAAATATTTTTTAATAGTTTTCTTAGAGATCTTAAGTACAGCTTGAAAAGGAAGATGTACATAGATGATATCATTGTAAATTCTTATACCTTATGTCTTAGCATTACTACAATATTATTGTAAAATGTAGGAGTTATGATTACTTTCTTTCATATCAAGTATTGATGACCTATTAGTTGAATTTTGGATGTCATTTACAAGAAAATTATGATAAATCAGTATAAGACTCATACATTTGAATATCCATTGTTTATTGGCCTAATTCTTGAAAATGAGGACATTAACATCTCTAACATGCCTATCATCTATTATAATAAGTAAATAGTAGAATATGTAGAGAAGCAAAGTATCCATGGAAATACATCTAGTACATCCATACCATAGGGCGCTAGATCACATCTCTCTTAATATAGTTCAATTTGAGATTATTTTACAACTATCATGAATAAGGCATTATAAACCTTTACTAATACTTTTGAAAAAATAGGTCATAATATCTTCAAAGTTTCTATATGGATTGATAATATTGAGAGAAAGCATTTTGTTATGCCCACTATTTCAATTTATCAGTGTTCATGACCAAGTATGGTTCTTACACTATTTCACTAAAGTTTGAGTAACCAACTTTCCATAAGCAACATCATGGGATACTTTTCCATCTCATGGAGGCCTCTAGGAATCATTCAAGTTCATAACCCATCTTATGAATTGACTTCTTAGTGATCCTATAAAATTTTGGAAATTAAAATTTTTCTAAGTGTTGGAGCTAATGAAAATTCCATGTTAGCTATAATATTGGATCATCCTATCCATTTCACCTACTCTAAAACTATATTTTAACTTCAAATTGGATCCTATGAGATCCTAGAAAACTCACTTGGAGCATACATGACATCATAGAGTTCAAATCTAGAAATCCTGGTAGTTTCACCTTGGGACTCTAGAATTGAAGTTTTTTCAACTCTGATGCTGACCTTGATGCTTGTATTAGCATCAACCTCAATAGTCCCATCATGATCTTTGGCACCTTCATGGCCATTCATAGCTCTGATTTGTAGCATTTCACAAATTTTGAGGCTTTTTAGCATCCAAAAAAACATCATTATGGATCATTTAAAGATTAGTTTGGGCATCCATGGAGTTAGAATTTTCAACTTAAAAAACTATGAAAATTTTTTCTAACTTCCTAGCTAATGTTGACACTAATACTAAGATTAGTATTAGAATGAGCAAGTTGGAAAATTGGAAATTTACATAATTAACATTTAGGCTAATCATTTTACACCTTTCCTTGGCTTCTCAAACTCCTTACCATTATCTCAAGAACATTCAACATCAATTCAGACATTAAACAAGGTCCTAAAAGTCTAAAACCTTAACATGGATGAAGTGGAAAACATTTTGCTAAGTATAACTAACACTAACATTAGTGTTAGTTGATGAAGCATCATTTAGCTATGTCAATAGGATCACATCAATGCAGTTGTGTCAACATAGCCACATCAACATAGCTACCTCAATGAAGGCCTAATGATGTAGCTACCTTGATGCATCTACTTCAACCTAGATGCCTCAATGTGACCACATCGACCTAGGTTTGCTATACTAATGAGTATCCATTGACATGGCTTCCTGCCTCCACTTATAAATACACGTGCTCTTGCCATGTATTTATCATCTTTTGGTTATTTTTTAGCTATACTCTTGTAGTTTCATTTTATGATTTTAGAAAACAGTTAGTGAGTGCTCGCAGTGTATATTTGAGTCAGTTTTATGATGTCTTATTTGAGTGGCATTGTACCTAGACACAAGCTATGAACTACAATAAGATCAAGATTGATTCTTTTTTATTACAATACTTTGAATTAGATTAAATTTACTTTTAATGTAATTTATATTCCATGTACTTAGTTAATATTTACATTTCCATGAATATTAATGAATTGGTAGAATTAGCATGACTAGTTTTGAGCGTAAACACATATTTGTTTAGTAATCCCAATAGTGCTATTACTTGGTTCACCTAGTAGCATAACACTTGGCAATCCTACTAGTGGATACATGGGTTTAGGATGTGTACAAGCTAGGAATGGACACTCATCACTTGTAGGCTAGTTTAGACTTTATCTTTAGGTTGTTAATTGGATTAAATAATTAATTCCTCTCTTATTGTTAAGATTAGCATAAGACAAAAATAACATCAACAATCATATGCCTCACTTTGGACTAAACCATATGTGACAAAGCTACCACTAGTCCAATTGGGAAGATAGTGAACTATGATCAATGATTAATGATTTAGATGTACAATTAGTCCCATCTATGGAATTAAACCAGATCATGTATGAATGCTTGTGATTTGTATGGTTGGACATAGGGGGTATCAACCACTCATCATTGGCATTGTTGCCAGGGATGGTACTAGTTATCTTGATTAGTTATATTATAAACAATCATTGTAAAAGTATTAACAATTTATCTTTTAGAAAATATTAATATTTTATTTTAAGTCACACATGTTAAAAACATGTTTTCTTCACATAGGACCAATAATGCATCATATGATGAAAACACTTATAGGAGAAACAATAGGTTCTATACTAAAGAGAATTAGAGTGAAAAACCTCAAGTAGGGGTTTTACCCCTTATTGCATACAAGGGCTATGTTCAACTAGTATAGAAAATCCTAGAGAAGTGGAGAAAGTCCTAGAACAAGGAGGAGCTCAAGGCCTAGGACCTACTCTAATCCTAGAAAAGATAAATTAAGGGACCATGGGAGGAAGATATAGAAGCCATGACGATTATCCTAGTTTCTCATCTTCCTCTTCCTCTTCAACTTCTAGTTCTAATGAAGATGAACATAGGTATAGAGATAGAGCTCCACTAAGGGGTCAAGATGATGATAAAAATAGAACCTAAGGAAAAGATCAAAGACATCAAAGTGAGCATAGGAAAGATCATCAATATCAGACAATAAAAATATAGATTCTCACCATAAAATGTTTGATGAAGATGAACCACTGTTGGCTACTAGGAGTGTAACACAGATTAGGGAGGTAGTTGAAATACCCAAAAGGCATTAAAGGGATGGCCATATCAAATGGCTTGATATGGACCACATTTCTAAATTTATGGAAGGCTATAATTTTGATCCAAAACATCACTTACAAGCCCTTCATGATGCCTATTCATTGCAAAATATTGAACATAAGTGGAAAAAGCTTAAGCTATTCCCTAGGATACTAATAGATGAAGTTGAAAGTTGGTATAGATCATTGGAACTAGATTCCCATCCATCGGTGGTCCATAATGCTAGATATCTTTAACAAAAAAATACCAAACCTATGTGAGAGTATCCAACCTAAGAAAACAAATCCAAGAGTGAAAGTAAGAAAATCATGAACCCTTGGATGTGGCCTTGGATAGATACTATTTGCTACTACATAGATGTCACAGCCGTGATTTCTCTCAAAAAGAGCAACTTTTCCACATCATAGATGGGCTTCTTAATCAAATGAGAGATACCCTTGGGGTTTATGCCCAAGGTTAGTTATACGAATTAAAATCCCATTAGATAAAAAGGCTAATTGAGCGGGTGTCAAAAGAAGAAGGAGAGCTACATAAATGACATAATGTAAAGTATAATTGGGATCCAACTCTTTAAAAGAAAATGGTTCATATCTATGATGAGGAAAAAGAGGTAGCTCTCAGTGAGATGATCACAACAAACCTTGTGAATACAAAAGTCTATCAATGAGCTTGAAGCAAGGCTAGATAAGATGTGGGAGTTCATGAATGACAAAGTTACAACTTACATGAAAACCATAGAGGAGATAGTAATGCAAAAATAATCAAGTGATTAAAATAAGAAGAGGAAAAGGAACCATGAAACAACTAGAAACACTTATTGTAAAAAAGGAAAAATAGTTGTAGAAGAAGAGACTATAGACTCAATCATAGAAGAGGACAATGGATGTGACATTTGCCTACATGATCATCTAAAGGGCTATTGTCCAATTATGTTACATCTACATGAGTATTGGACTTTTTATTTGAATCCTAGGTTCATAAAAAAGTAAATCCCTAGGAAATTATCTTACTTAGAAGGTAATTATAGAAAATCCTACAATCTATCATGCTATCCTAGTGGAACTTCTTATTAGCCTCAAAACTACTATCAAACACAATGGACACATCCATAGTCATGGGGGAGGCCATCATCAAACTAGCACTACCCTTATTGGCAGCCAGACTCATATAGATATTTCATTCAAAAACTTGTTTCCCCAACTAGTTGTACTTCCTCTACCTTAAATCACTACTATCACTCTCTTAAATATCATCAACCCGCAACATCTTCTATGGGATCACCACCTCATGCCTCTCATCCTCCATCATATTCTCAATATTCTCATACTTCATTCCATCATATGTCACCTCCAACAACACAAGAAGGTTTGGCACCACAACATCAATGAAAGAATGCCACTTGCATTGTGAATATACATAGAAATGATAATGCTAGTAGATCTCAACCACAACCTATAAAATTTCCTTTCTTTAGGGAAATTTCCTCACACAAGCATAAAACTTGTAGACCTATTGATGCATGGAAACCCACATGAGGCCAAGATGGTGCAACATCCTTCCTCACGAAAATGATGTCTCCTGATCATACAAAAATGCCAAAAACCATCACCACTTCAACACAAGATGGAAATGATGAACTTATCACTATGGAGAGACAAAAACCTCCTTGCATCATTAATAATGATAAAGGATGTAATTATGGGCTATAAGTTTGAAATATTAACACAACCCCTATACCAACCCATCATAAAGTCCAAAAATAACTATGTGAGCAAAAACCAATCTACATAGTAACCACTAAATTAGAAGACACCTAGTGGCTTGGAAATAAGAGTGCAAAACCATTTAAAAGATGCATGGAACTGACTAATCCACTTATTAAATCTTGTCCTACCTTTATGCTTAGTCATGGGGGAGATTCCCCATCCTAAATTAAGAACTAATAAGTGTTTTTCATCTTTTTCTTAATAATTTTTTATCATTTTCCTATTTCTTTCAGAATTTTAAAATTCTTCATATGTTTTTCATTTCTTTATATTTTTCTCTTTTCTTGAGCCATTTTCTTTATGTTTTATGTATATCTTTTATGTTTTTGTTAATAATATTACCAAGTCATGATGCAGCAATCAATGCTATGTGTTGGGTTTTTGTGCTATGCTATCAAGATGATTGGGTAAGTAATTGGGTGAAGTAGTGAGACCACATCATCCATCTCTCTAGTTCTCTAAATAAAAAGGTCTTTTTTCATGAAAGAAATTTGGTTCTTCTTTCATGAAACTAAAATTAATTAATGATCATTGTACCTTGAAGAAAGAGGAAAAAACCAAGTGGAAATAGAAAAGGATGTGACCTTAAGGGAACTTGTTGAGTTGTCTTCTTGACTTCCTTCATGTGGTTTATGACTCCTCATGGAACATAACATTACTCTAGTTATCAACCAATAAATAAGAAGATATTTCTTTGCAAGGTGTGGTTTCCATTGAATAAAAAGAGAAAGAAAGAAAAAAAAACAATAATGGAAATCCAAAGCATACCCCTTAGACACAATAATGGCCTACAAGCACTAGTGATGGGGCTGAAAAGACATATTACCTTGGCCTAAAGGCTTTCCTATAACTAAGGCCCTTCCTTGCTTCTTCCCTTTTCTTCTCTTTTTGGAGTGATGATTGTTCTTTATGGTGGTTGTGGACTTATGATGGTTGGTAGAAAGGAACACATCAATGTAAGGCTAGTATTAGTGGTATGGAATTGGTTAGAAAGGAACACATCAATGTGAGGTGATTGTTAGTGGTATTGACTTGGTTAGGAAGGAACAAATCAATGCAAGGTCACTGTTAGTGGTCTAAAACTTGGATAGATAGGTATGTAGATTATTTTAATCACATTTTCCAAAAGAACCTATTACAAACATGATCAAGAATCTTACATCTCGATCTCTACAATCCATTCTCATCCCATTATTCACCTCACTGCTACATGTGATTATGAGCCTAATGGTTTTGTGTAGTATGGTACAACATCCCAACCAAGGTAGTTATTTGTTGTTTGAAACAAAGGCATGGTATACATTTAACTTCTATGGTGCCCATGAACATCTATAGAAGTGGTTGTGCAAGGGCATTATGGCAAGAGCCTACTTTGGGAAATATATACTTGCATAACTTTTGTTGATTATGGCTTTGAACTAATATTCATACCTTCCCAAACATCATTTGGTTTCGCTAAATTTATGCATAATTTTGGGACTACTTCTTATCATTTTTCATTCATTTTTCTACTTTCCTACTTTTCTATTTTCATATCCTTCAAATTAAAAAAAATTATTGGTCATCTTCTGAATTAAGATCTTTAGTTTTAATTTTTCAAAAACTTGTGTGCTTTTAGAGTTACGCTCATTACTCATGGGGCTAGGGATGTTCACTTTGAAATTTGTGATATTTTTCTAAACATCCTAGTTTCAAATATTGTGGTAACTAATAGTAATTAATCGAAATAAAGTAAATAGCTTAATGATTTTAGTTACCTCACAGCCTTGGGAATAGTACATAGTCATAGCCTTGTACTTAAGCATAAACTAAATGATCCAAAAGGGTTAATTATTAAGGAAAATTTACCAAAAATAATGTTGATCCTTTAGTGACTATAGGTGATGCTCAAAGGGATGCCTAAGGAAGAAGGTCTTTTGCTAGGCATGGAAACAAAGCCAAGAGAGGGACAACAGAGGATATGCCCATGGACAAATTGTAGCATATACAAGATTACAACTCAAACATCACATGTTTGTTAGATCCATGGAACGATGAGAAGAAATTTCAGTCCATCCTCCAAGAATGTTCTGCATAACTAGAGAAGAATCAACATAATAATCAAGGTTAGAAGTCTACCACCACTAGTGGTAATAAGAAGAATCATCTTCAATGGATTTTTGAAGGCCTCTACAAATTTTGTAAACTTTAATGTCTATTCAGTCTTTTTGTCATTTTTTCATGTTGTAATGCATCCACTAGAATAAAATTTTGTAATGTGACACTCAGAGTCAATCAGTAGTTAGTGTTAGTGAATAATCCCATCATTTTCAATTTTTTGTAAAAATAGATCAACCCTATCTTCTTAACTTGAGGATTAGTTTTAAATTTTTCATGGTGGTATAATGAAGCATTAGTTAGCTGGATCGACGGGATTGTGTCGATGCAACCACATTGACACAAGCTCATCGATGCAGCTACTTCAACATGACTACCTTGATGTAGCCATGTTGATGCATATGCGTCAATGTGATTCCATCAGTGTTCTACGTGGATGGATACTCGTCAACGTGGCTTCCTATCTCTACCTATAAATATGTGTGCTCTTGCTGTGTATTTGGTATATTTTTGTTATTTTGTAGCTAGAATCTTGTAGTTTCATTTTGTGATTTTAGGAAATAGTTAGTGAGTGCTCGTAGTGTGAATTTGAGTCAGTTGTACGATGTCTTATTCAAGTGGCATTGTACCTAGACACAATCCATGAATGAAAATAAGATTAAGATTGATGCTTATTCATTACAACACTTTTACTTAGATTAACTTTACTTTTAATGCAATTTATATTCCATATAGTTAGTTAATATTTATGTTTCCATGCATATTAATTAATTAGTAGAATGAGCATGATCAATTTCGAGTGTAAGCATGTATTCACTTAGTAATCCCAACAACATTATTACTTGGTTCACCTAGTAGCATAGTGCTTGGTAATCCTAATAGTGGATATGCAGGTTCAAGATGTGTATACAAGTTGGGAATGGACACTCATTTCCAGTAGGATAGTTTAGACTTTATCTTTAGGTTGTTAATTAGATTAAATAATCGATTCATCTATTATTGTTAGGATTAGCATAAGGCCAAAACAACATCAAAAATCATATGACTCACTTTGGACTAAATCATATGTGACAAACCTACACTAGTCAAACTAGGAAAATAATGAATTGCGATAAATGCTTAATGATCTAGATGCACAATTGGTCACATCCACAAAATTCGACCAGATCATGCATGAATGCTTGTGATTCATATGGTTGGGCATAGGGGGACCCACCACTCATCATCAATGTTAATATAAGTAAGATCAATATTTTACCCTTCATAACCTTCCAAATATACATTTAATAGTGCCCACAAGCCAATGTTAGCATTAGCATCATCCTCGCCAATTTTGGAACCTATAAAAAACAATCCTTAGCATTCTCAATGGACATTTAATCTTATCTCCTAGTCTTATGATCTTTTTCATATTGTCTTGGCATCATTTGACATCATTTTAGGTGTCAAACAAGGTCTTGGAGGCTTGGAAAATCAAATTGGACAAAGCTACAAGATTTAACTAAGTCACCAATCTCATGTCCCATGTGATCAAGTTTTTTGCATGGTGAAATTTATCATGAACAAAGTTCATACTACTAGAAAAATTCACTTAGCTCTAGCCTTAGAAGTAATAAGCCTAATCCGATAAATAGGGCATCAAAATCATTATTTCAAGATCAGTTTCTTGATATCTTAAGAACTTTTTAAGACTTTGAAAGATCAATAGAGCATATACGATATCTTCTAATGTTACTTGCATGCTTTACAATAATTAAAACTCCTTAAGGATCTAGCAAAAATACTAATGTGGCATCCACATCAGTCCTCTGAAATTAGAATTTCCTAGGCTTCAACATTATTCTATAGAGTTAGGAGTTTTCATCTCCAACATCAATGACAGGAAATTTGATCAAAATAGTGCCTTTTGGCTTAGAATTAATTCTAGATTACTTCTGTAACTTTTTCATACATATCCTCATCCTTCAAATGTTTAATTTCACTTTCCAAATCCATATTTTACTTACAAATTAGGTTTTTATTATCAGTTTTACTTTATTGATGTTTTTTCTTCAATACTTAAAATTTTCCTTAGGGGGTAAACACTTATTTTGTGAAGCAATAACGTATTCTATTCATTGGGAAGGGAATTTAAACCATTCCTTAAATACCATACTATCTTTTATTTTATCATTTTATTCACATGTTTATACTTATTATTTATTTCATTACTCCTAGTTCATTCCATACTTAGTTAATTTTTCAACAATTTATACTTGGTAAATTTTCCATTAGTTGATACTTAGTTAAAAATCAACATTATTTTCCTATTATTTTTATCATCCCCTTCTAGTTTCTAATTCATGTTGGATAGGCTAAGTTCACATTGGATTGAAGATTAATGCCCCATCATGTTATTATTATTAACTTAGAAAATATGATATTGAGTTAAAGACTATTTATAATTGCAAATTGAGCACTTTAACATTTAGTTCATAGATATTTCCTTCTAGAGCTAGGAAGAACAATTTTGCAAGAATAATTTTGATGCTAGAATGAGGAAAAATATGATTTCTTCTCAAATTTATCCCTTAGCTAATTCCAAGTGTTATCTCACTTAATTCCAATATAATATTCACAAATCTTCTTGCATTTTTCATTATCTACTTATCATGGCCTATCATTCAATGCTATTACTATAGCATCCATAAATGTCATAAAATTTGTTTGGCCAATTTTACCTGATTACAATTCCATTACAAGCAACCCTACTCAAAACATTTCTAGAATTCCTCCTAAATTAATGTCATTATTGCAAGACGTTTCTTTTGGGCTATAGGCAAATAAAGATCAAACCAAGAAAGCTACATCATTACATGGGGGTAATCCTACAGTATCTATTATCAATATTCTTATTGATTCTATTGGTTTGCTAATCCCACATGTTCAAGTTTTTGGTGTATTATTATTATTATCAAATTTTACTAAGTACAATGGGGAATGTGATTACCTTTCAAAACAAGTGTACGTTGTTAGCTAAATATCTCCATACTATGCTTCAAATTTTTTCTAACTCTCTGACTAGGAAGTAGTGGAGTAGTGCAGGTATCTAATCCATGGGTTCATTACCTCTCTTAAATAGCTTCTCACAACCTTTGTGAAGATATTTAAGTAAAACATTACCAAGTATAAAACTTTGTAGAAGCTTCTCATGATCAAACAACCATACAATAAGTTGATCTCTAAGTTCATTACCAAATGAAAATGTGCAACCATGGATCTTACATATCCTTTGTGTAATAAATAGTTATTGGATATCATTTAGAGAGCTATTAATGACTATATTAAAGAAAAATAGCTTTATCCTAGGCCACATATCTTTCATGATGCAATCACGTTAGCCAAGTACATTGAGGAGGCAAAAGTTCTATGCAACAATTTAAAGTGAGAAAATTTTTGTAATAAGGGAAACAAGGGAGCTAATAAAGATAAACCCTTCTAGAATGTAGGGAAAATAGTGTCTTTGATGAACCAACCTAGTACTAGTTCATCATCAAACAATATGGGTAATAGTGATTAAAACTAGAATCCAAATCCAAATCCAAAGCCCAATGGTGGTGGAAAAAACGTATTTAATAATGTATAAAAGGCCATAGAATAATAGGTAAAAATATCATAATCTTTTAATGACATATACTTAATTATACAAGATGTTGTTGAAAGAATGACACATCACCCCAAAGAAAGTATCTAAATATAAAAGGGCTTATTTTAATAGACTTCAAACTTTGATAATTCATCCATCCTAACAAGTGGAAGGAAATCCACCCATTCGTAAGTGGTATAATTTCAATGATTTTTGCTATTATCATTAATCTTGCTTGGAATGATGTTGATTGTTTCTCTTTCTAGAATGTGCACAAAGCTTCTCTAGTTATTAACATGACCCCCCATTACAATGAAGACTCTATGTGTACAAATCCTTCTTTAGCTTATCCTACATCTCCACAAAGAAATTATCTTCCTATGTCAATACCATCTAGGCTTTTTGGTTATCCTTCTATTTTTCCCTATGTAATTCCTTTTCCATCACACCCATATTCTCTATCGATGTCTAAGATTCTTTCCTAGTTTTCACATCAACATTCCCAGTTAGAAGCTTAACATACATACGAGGCTAAACAAGATAAAAGTAAAGAGAAATACTAGGCCTCCAATCATCCTACTCAAAATATAAAGAAGCTCTCTTTTCAAACTAAACCTAGTTAAACCCAATCCTTTCCCATTGTCATACTAGCTTTTCTTATACCAAATTATATTGCCTTTCTATCTATAAGCAAGAAAATAACACTTAGAGATAAGGCTTTTCCCCAAATCATGACTATGATGAAATCAAAGGGACTAATCTTTTTATCTTTAACCTAATTTAAAATTCTAGGCAACATTACTTATCTTTAAAGAAGCTCATTAAATCAATTACTATGCTTGTAAATATTCAACCTCATGCTCAAGTGATCTCATCTATGCTTAATGATTTAAAGTATGAGGTAGATTTCTTAGAATTCAAAGGAAAAAACATCAAGACTCATACTACCATGGGTGTTGTATGCTAACTTCCATTATACATCTAAATACAAGTAGAAGAGAATGTGTTCCTATCTTTAATGCATATGAATGATGGAGCTAGAACAAATGTCATCTCACAGTTTATCATTGAGCATGTCAATCTCAAGAAATAGGCCACATAATCTAACTATAACTTCCTTTTAATTTTATTTAGTAATTCTAGAGTAGAGATCCTACAAGCTATTAAGTTACCATTTTTGATAGAAAGTTGGATGATTTTTGTAGTCATTAAAGACTCATCAAGAATTAATGCTATCTTAGAAAAGTCTTGGTTATCCTACCATCATGCTATCTCTTTGTTGTTATACTAGATCCTAAGGTTCCTATTATCTTATGTCTTATGTCTTGATGCTGTCAGAAAATCTAGCCTAGGATCCAAACTTATCCCATGGGATAAACCTCCACTAAACTAAAAACCAAAGAGCCTAAACCTAGAATCCATTGGTCTTGTAGTACTTACAAGTTTATAGACTTAGAATTCAACAATGAATATAGTAAAATCTATTAAAAGTGTGAAATGTCCTTCTAGAGTGAGGGTTAGAAAATCTATAGACCAAGCATAGCCTCCTAAATGATCACATTGCAATTTATTTTCATTTTTCCTTTTATTATTTACAATATTTCCTAGACCTTACATGTTTTTTTATTTTTACTAAGTTATTATATCATGTGTTTTAAGTTATATATTTTTAATATTTTATTATTTTTACTATGACTGTTTGTTAGTTTATTTTATGCAAGTTTAGGTCTTTTATTTTTATTATATGGTACTTGTTTTTCCTTTTGCATTAAAAAAAATGAAAACTAATAGATATATAAAACTTAGAAAATCATAAATATAGAAAACTTAGAAAAACTATAAACACGAAAAATAATAAAATCTATACAAATAGAAACATAAAAAATCCATAAAGAATAATAGTCCTTTTACCATAGTCTCTGTGTAATAACTAACAATCCATATAATATCCATCAACACGTATCACATAACACCACATTCAATGATTATTAATGAAATACTTTTTCTAAAAATATAAAATCCTATATATACATTATCCTACTATCTAACTATCACCATTTTGACCACTTGAGGTCTCATCATGAGAAGGGAATATATTCTCTACTATCTCCACATCATATGCATCCTTCTCCTTACTATTGGAGCCTCTTGGTGCATCCAAACCTACATGAAAATAAAACAAAAAATAATTTTGAAATATAAAAATCCATATAAAATACTAATGTGTGAGTAAAAATAAAAATATATAAAAATTCTAAGATTGAAAATCAATATGACTAACTGAAACATATTTTTTTTACCTATAACCATGCCACTAGGTCTAGATTCATCCCCATCATCTCCTATAAACTCTTCTATCTTAGAAGCCTTATAGACAAAGATATTAGTCAACTGTTGTGTGATCTCCTAGAGTGAAAGGAATGGATAACCTAGGTCCTCGATAGAAACATTCTCCTTTGTGTTAGAGGCCTCTATTTCCCCCTCCTTTCTCTTCACTTTTATACAACCTTTGAAGGCTTCTAAGGCATTACTAATACTCATTTTCTCTATGCACATATTCCTTATCTTTCTTTTTATCCTTTACCCTAAGTTATATAGTGAGAAGAAAGTTCTTCTTTTTATAAGCTATTTTATTCCTCCTATGTTACTTCCTCCCATGTTCCATATAATACAGTCGTTCCTTAACTTATGATTTATTCCTCCTATGGTTAAGAGTTGATGTTGTTGTTTAGTATGGATAGCCAACATGACATCCAATGAATCTCTTAAATGGTAGGAGGAAGAATATTTAGAATTATGATGAATCGTAGTACTCAGATAAAGATTGGCTTCTAGTTTTCCACCTCTTTTTCCAACTATTTGACTATTGAGATAAATTTTTCCTTCCTCTTCTTTGTTACCAGTAACTTCATGGTGAGGTCCATCACTACGTCAAATTGCTTCATTAGTAGGGAAGCTGTCTCTATTTCATACTAAGTGATAGCATCCATTATCTTCTTTATTATGGGTTTATCATGAAAGAAAGGTTGCAAATTGGGATTTAGAATAGAGATCTTACTACAATTGGTATTATTTGAATATATGTAAAAACACTCATCCATGATACCTCTAACCAACAAAGTTAACTAGACATTTTTAACTACTAATATGAATAAAAATAAAGACCTAAAACATAAAACATAAAACATAAAATAAAAATTAAATTGATAAAAAAATATTCTTGAAAATAACCTTTAATTTCTTTGTTATGGAATCAACCATATCTTTGACTAAATCCATTTTGTTAACATGGTTTCATACTAACCTATCTTCACCATAAAAAATGCAACATTTAAAAACCAAAAATAAAAAATAAAAAATAAAAATTTATAAATAAGCCTAACTATGTAAAACAACAAACAAAATTACTAACTTGCTAAAGGTTAATGACTCTTTCTTCTTTAATTTTTTTCCTTACCACTGCATCCCAAATTTATCAAACATCTACTTCTACTGAGTTAGCAACTCAATGGTCATGGGAGGGAATGACATCTTATCCATATTGATGTCATCCAATTGATGATCTATAAAAAATTTCACTAACCATTTTTAAGCTAACATAAATCACATATATTTATGAACATGAAAGTATTATTAATCTTACTCCCTTCATCTAAATCAAGTGCCAACATGACCATGAATAATTCTTATTTCAAGACATTGTTCTCTACCCTCTCTATGGCCTCTATTGCATCCCTTGATCTTATCTTTACTTTCTCTTGAACTCTTTGTTCTTTACATTTCTCTATGACTCCTATCATCCTTTTCTCTCTTCTTTTTCTCAAGTCCTCCTTTCTCTTTGTTTCTTCTCTCCTTCTCTATTACCTTGGCTATTGTTTCCCTCTCTGCTTTCTTCTTGTTCTTAACTATAACTATAAATATTAATAAATAAATAAGAATTAGTAAATACAATACTGAAATGTAAAAACACTATAAAGTATTAAAATCTCAAAAATGCTAACTATAAGAGTAATAAAGTAGACTATAAATATTTCTCTAACTTACCTAATCTCTTTGCTACCTCGGCCACTTTAGCTTCTAGCTCCTCCTATGAGTCATAGGTGACAACTATCTTAATAAAAATACCTCTTATATTCTTAAATGTTTAGCGCTCATCCTATGTGTCCAAGGCATACTCCCTTAATATCTCCATCTTCTTTACTAGATTCTCATGAATTGATCATTTTCTAGATAGTAACATGCTATCAAAAATAGAGGATTTAACTACATCCTGGTGTAGAAATAATGTTGCATCCATAGAACCACTTAGTGCCAAAGGAAGGATCATCATGATGTTATAATTTGGTACGTAGGTTTGGAGAAATCCTCCTTATTTAGTGCTTTCTAATCATAATCAAAATGAGTTAGCAACTTAGCAAAATAGCATAATATCCCATTGTAGAAACTAAAGTTGATGGAGTTAAAATTGTCATCATCTGTGATTTCAATGTTGCTCAACTCATTGATTCTATTATCTAGGTAATTAACTCAATCATATTGAGTTCCATGAATCATAACATTATAGATGATAAAGAGCCTAAAAGAAGAAGTAATTCTACACTATCTAATCTTTTCATAGAATAACCTCTCAATAAAGTGAATATACATGTACATTGATGGGACGCGATATCGCATGGGCCGTGGTATCATGTATTCCCTTGTGATATTGCGTACACGATATCGTAGTGCACTGTCAAATCTATAAATAAGAGGTGGCTCTCCCTTGTTTCTCATTCGTAGCGAAACTATGGTAGTTTTACCTCTCTAGAGATAGAATAATTTCCATGTGCCCACAATAGGAGCTCCGAAGTGAATGGATCTTTATTCGAGCAAATATTGTACCTGAACACAAGTTTGTGTACGACAATAAAGATGAACTTCTTGGATAAACCTTGCAGTGCATGGAATAGGCTAAATAGGACTTTATTTACTGTTATTTATTGTTTATCATTTAAATGCTTTATTAGTCATTAAATCTCTCTCAACCCTTCTCTCCTAGTTAAGTGCATTCAGTATGACTGCTTCGAGCACATGCATTACGCTTGGTGATCCTAGTAACGAATAGCGTTTGGTAACCAAGGTTGCATTGGTTCAGGGTGTAAATGATAAGTGGGAACGAATACTGATGCTAGGTTAATTAAGGCTTAGTTAGTTAGTTAAAGTTAGTTAATTAGTCTCTTCACCCTTCACCTCACTAGCATAGGAGATAAAAATAGAAAAGATATAAAAATCACATACCTCAGACTTACTTAACCATACAACCATGACAAATACAAGTAAGTCTGGGAAGACAAAGAACGATTAACCTTAAGTGTTCCATAAGATGTGTAGGCACTTAGTCTGCAGAGTTCATCTGGATCGTGCGTGTAACGCTCATATTCGTATGGTTGAGTGTAGGGGTACCTCATCACTCATCATTGGTGCCGTTGTCGAGGACTAAGTGTTTGTGTGCTAAGTAGAACATAGGAGATCACTCACATCGTTGGGAGCTTAAACAAACGCTTAGGGTTAATTAAAAAAATTATATAACGGTTAATCAACACACCGAATAAGATAACCATGTCTTCTTCTTCGAACAAAAGCACTTCACCACCTAGGGATCATACAAGAAACAGTTGGCAATCTAACTTTCATAACCAAAATTCGCAAGTTCCTCAACAGTATTGGATGGTATATACTCATCCCGATGAGTATATACCCAATTTTACCTTTATCCTCCATCAGGATGAACAACTGTGTTGGAGAGCCTTGCAAGGTAACATAGTGTTACCTTCAGATCGGGCAATTCCTAACATGCTTCTTCATGCTCTTGCACAGATAGGCATGACACAGCTCTATGCTAAATATGTTATAGGTGATTTTGACACAAGGGATTACCATCCCACAGTAGCACAACGTTTAAGGGACTTAAGGTAGGAGAGCCACCATACATTGTTGAAGGGAAAAGGGGTCTCGCACATCCTAAATGAAATTGGGGATTGTAGCCACCAAAAACATCGGCAGCTGGAAAACATCGAGGGGTCGGTGGACGCAACAGTTTCAACCCCATACCTGCGGGAGGGTTGCGTTGGGTGCATGTGAATATGAGGTGCCCTGAATGGTCTAGTTGATTAGACAAGGACTTAATCAGTATATATATAGCCTTTTGCAACGTATATGTTTTGAAACGAAATAGAAATGTGAAATAATGCATGAAAATAAATAAAGTATAGAAACAGTGCAGGATGCAACAATAAGAAGGAAATAAAGTAAAGATGTGGTTAGAAAATTGCACCACTTTGAAGCTACAGGTTTGCTCTGTCAAGATGGATATAGTTGGTTGCATAGCGTGACGAAGTGCAGAGATCCCGAGAGTAACTACGATGTGTAGAGAACAGAATAGGTTGTATGCTTGGGCGTGGCCTTGGGCACTGACAATGCAGGGATTCTACCAAGGTGGTAGAAAGGGTATAGAAAAAAATGTTAGCTAAACATGCTAACTATTTGTAGTGTCAAACAAAAAGCTTACAATGTTGTCGCAGCATGCCAGGGAGAGAGCTTGAGCATCAGAGAAACAGAGTAGGAGACTTAGCAAAAAAGTGTCAACCAAACCGGGGATCGGACCTCTTTTGAATGTTGTTTTCCAGAAAATTCTAAACCCTTTCAATGCTATTTCTTGGGGTATTTATAGGGCCAAGGGTTCGCAAAAGGGGTGGTTTAGATGCCACACACCTTAGGCCCACATTGACTTGGTGGTGTCACTTGTGCCATGTATGACCGTTGGACCTACAAGGTCATTGTAATGCGAACCTATCATGCCATAACTGCAAGCCTACCACGTCGTAATTGCATCGTCAGCATCTGGAGATGTGTGCTAATGATCCAATTAGGTGAAGTGCATTGATGTCGCACAACCACCCGCATGCCTTGTTATGCTTTGTAGCATAGCATGCTTGGTGTAGCATCTTGTCATTTGTTATGCTATATGTGTGATGCATGCTTGTTACGCTACGCTATGCTACATAGCATAGCATAGCGTAGTAACTGGCTTTAGTCACGCAAGCTATGCCGATTTACGAACTTTGCTTCCTATGATGCAAGTCTTGCGAACTTTGTTGTTTCTGCCCTTCGAGCTGCCTTCTATCTCTTTCACAGGATTGCTACACCTTGTAGCTTAGTGTAGTGTAGCAGCAGATATGCTCCACCACTTCCTGATGGAAAGGAACATTGCTGAAGGACTTCAAACTAGGCGTGGGAATTAGCTGTGGAGCTGTTGCTATGCTACGCTACATCACATGGCGTAGCGTAGTGTAACACTCCATTCTGCGATCATATTTTGAAGCTTGCTACACAACGTAGCGAGGCATAGCGTAGTAGACTTCGTGACTTAGAAAACTTGCCGAATTATTTTTCGTGCATCCAGAATGCTGATACGGACTCCGTGCACCATCCCTAAGTAGGTTGTCGACTGGGTAGGCTACTTTGGTGGACAGGTAGGATGATGTAGAGCCTGTCCACACCCAAAGTAGAAAAGTTTCTGAACTGGCTAGCCTAAACTAAGAACATTCTCCTCCTAAAGAACTACCGTAGTGCCGCACGAATTGCAAGGCTTGGTGAAGTGAGAATGACCTCACAATTTTGGGTGTTTCATTGGCCTCTCTTTATCGACGTTCGGAGAACAGGCTCAATAGACATTAGCAAAGAATACAAAACACCTCAGCAGGTGAAATGCTGAGGTTGTTGCTTGATGAGTGTCGAGACATCGCTTAGCTGCACTTGAGGGTGTTGCATTTGTTTGGTAGAGGTTAAGGTAGAGAGCAAAGATGATGTTTAGCGGAGTTCCTCGTCGGAGTGCTCTGAGGGGCTCGTTTACATTTTCATCTTTAGCTGGCATTGTTCTTCAACCTCTTGTAGGACAGGTGTCCCCTTCATAGGATGAGTTACATTACATCCGTGAAGGGTTTTGACCTACCTACAAATGCTTTCCACATGGTGAGTTGTGTTACGCATGTCATGGAATTTATACTCTGAAGTAGCTGAGCTAGCCGAGGCACTCGCTTTGCGACACTGTAGCATTTGCTACTATAGCAAGACATGCCCACAGGTCTTGCTGGCTATTGGCATTGTTGATACTCTTGGGCATCATCGCTGGTGTGCAATACCTGAAGCAAGGAGGCTAGCAGCGGCCTTGGCAGCACCGGCATGGAGGAGTTGGCCTCCAAAGCACTGGGAGTTGTTGTGGGTGCGGATGCACAAGAATCCCTGCCAAATACATGCATGCTTAGTTCAGCTATGGGATCAGCTACCACATAGCTAAACGTCATGTGAGCCAAGGTGTTGGTAGGGATCTAGAGAGTAATATTATTGTGGCTGGGCCACAATGCTGCTGGCACTCTAGAGACAGGAACTAGCCCAGGAACTACTGTTAGGGCGATGGGTCGTGGCGACGGTAGGTTCGAAGGGCCAGTGTGGTGCCATACGATGTCTTCAGAGGGTCAGCATGATGCTAAGGGTGGCAACATTGCATGTGTTCTAGACTGCATTCTCAGTGCATCGTGAACTACGTTCTAGGGCTGCGATGTCCCATCGACACGTTGGCATCATGTCCACTCGTTCGATGTGTATCTGGTGCTAGTGCATGTTGGGGATCCGATGTGAATCTAGTTTAAGGTTCTAGTAGAGTGTGTGCTGGTTTAAGGTCCTAGCGGACCTTACATGCTAGTTTATCATCGTAGCAGATGTGTCATGCCAGTTTATAGTCATAGTGGACTAGCAGTGCTAGTTTTACATCGTAGTGGATGGTTGTTGCTAGTTTTATGCCATAGCGGGCATTGCTCGATGCCGCTAGTTTATCATCATTGCGGATGCTGCTCAGTGCTATTTCCAATTTATCATTGTAGCGGATGATGCTCATTATTGTCGTTGCACCTTAGACGTAGTACGGCTTAAGATACGAGTGATTCACTGGGTTGGCAAACTCGTTGTCGTCCATGTCTACCAGCTTGAAGGCTCCATTCCTGAAGGCTTTAGTGACCATGTAAGGACCTTCCTAGTTGGCTGAGAATTTGCTCACGTGCTCATAGATGGCCTTGAGGATGAGTTCTCCCTTCTACATCGACCATTGATGTGGGTTTGCATAGTGCTTCTACTGTTGCTTGCTTTGGTAGCTCTCGATGTGTCTCAGTGTTTGCGTGTGCTCTTCCTCCACTGAGTCGAGGTCGATGGTTCGCGACTCGTTGTTCTGGACTTTGCTCACAACATCCATGAGGATCATTCGGAGTGATGGTACCTACAACTTGAGAGGCAATACAACTTTAGATCCATAAATAAGATTGTAAGGGGTCTTACTTGTTGCAATTCTGTATGTTATTCGGTAGGCCCAGAGGACGTAGAGGATTTTCTTGTGCCACCGCCTCTTGTTGTTGTTTAGCATATGCTTCAACAAGTTGATGATGGACTTATTTGTAGCCTCCGCCTGCCCGTTTGCCTACTGATAATAAGGGGAAGAAAATGATTATTTAATGCCTAGATTGCTACAGAAGGTTCAGGTTTCCGTACTGCTAAATTGTGGCCCATTTTCTGTCACAATAGTCATTGGAAGCTCAAACCTTGTCACAATGTTTTCAAGGATGAAATGGCAGATTCTCTGAAACGTTGCCTTTCTTAGGGGAATAGCTTCCACCCACTTGGTAAAATACTCTGTGGTGGTGATAATGAAGCTATGCCCCGCAGAGGACTTAGGTGTGATAGGTCCTATGAGGTCTAATCCCCATCATTGGAAGGGCCACGTGATTTGCATTGGATGTAGATCTGTAGGTGCTACATGTATGAAATTTTCATATCTCTAGCACATGTCGCATGTCTTGACAATTGCCAGGCAGTCACGCTCCATGTAGGGCCAATAGTATCCTAGGCGTTTGATTTTGGTAGCCATAGCCCTGGGTGCTATGTGTCATCATCGAAGTGGAAAGTGGCTTCAAAATGCGATGAGATGATGTTGACATTACTAATGTATTCATCTGGGAACTCGGGGTCTATGGTTGCCTGGTCTTCGACTAGCAAGGCCGTGAGTTGGGTTGCTATGGCTTGACCCTTTGTCGATGATTGACTTACATAGCATAGCTCAAATTTGATGGTTATTTCCTTCCACCGGGCTATCCTGCTACTTTTGTATAAGTTGTTAGTGATAGCCCGGAGTATATTGCTTTTACAAATGATGTTGGTTGTACTACAGAATAGATAACTTCGTCACTTTTTTAATGCAAACACTAAGGCTAGGTAATTCCTCACCACTTCGTTGTATTTCGCCTCATACGCTACTAGTGCATGGCTCAGGTAATACACTAGTATCTCAGAACCGTTGTCTCTCTTTTGAGATAGCAGTGCTGCTATGGATGTGTCAAAGGTGGCAAGGTATATGAAGAAAGGCTTGTCCCTTTGTGAAGGATGCACATCTAGGATGTGTAAGAGTTCCTTCTTCAGATCATCGAAGGCTTGTTGACATTGGGCTATCCATTCGAAGTCAGCCCCCTTCTTTAGAAGATGTTACATGGGGTATAACTTTTCGGTCAACCTTGCTATAAACCTTTGAACGAATTTCACTCTACCTTGTAAACTGCTTAACTCCTTAAGGTTTGTGGGAGGCGCTAGGTTGATGATGGCCTTGACTTTGTCGGGATCCACTCGTATTCCGACCTCTGATACTACGAATCCTAACATGCGTCTAGTTTTCACCCCAAAGAAGCACTTCTTAGGATTGAGGCGTAAATTGTGCATTTGGTAGCATTTAAGGACTACCCCTAGATAGTGCAAGTGGTCAGCAACCTCCTTGGACTTGACCGCTATATCATCCATGCAGTCATTTAATGTTTATAGGATGTAGTCACTAAAAATGTAAGTCATGGCTTACTGGTAGGTTGCCCCAGCATTTTTGAGCCCGAAAGGCATCATGGTATAGTAGAAGGTCCCCCATGGGGTCATGAAGGTTGTTGACAACTGGTGCTTTGGGTTAATGTGGATTTGGTTGTACCTAGAGAAACCATCCATAAAAGATAGCAAATCATGGTTGATCAATGCTCGGGAGTGGGAAGTTGTCTTTGATCGTTACCTTGTTCAAGTCCCGAAAGTCTATACAAATCTGTATTCCTCCTGTTTTCTTTGAAACCATAATGATGTTGGATACCCACTCTAAATAGTTGATTGCGTGGATGAAACCTGCTTGGTATAGCTTGGTGATTTCATCCGTCATGGTGAGTGCGATTTCTGGCTTACCTTTGTAAGCCTTTTGCTTGGTTGCCTTCATGTGTGGGTCTAGGATGATGTTGTGCTGGATCAGCCATGGATCCAGACCTGACATGTCACTGTACGACCATGCAAAGACATCGATGTTGTCTTGCAAAACTTTGGCTACATTTTTGTGCGTTTGTGTGTCTAGGAGGGAGCTGAGTTTCAATGTTTTCACCTTCCCATTTGTTGTGGTCATAGGCATCTCGATAAGAGGGTCTTCAGTTACATCCCCGACCTCTAAGTTTAGGGCTTGGACCAGATACTTGGGCCAGTTTGGGGATGCTTCTAAGGCTGCTATGGTGCCAATTGTGGTCGACCCCCAGTCGATCATATCGGGGTTCAACTGTCTCGTGAGCTTGCCCTGTGGCCCTGCTAATGTTAAAGACATGGAAAGGTCATGATGGATTTCCATCTTTTGCTTGACCTACCATCATAAGATGAAAGTCTAGTTAAGAGGCGTTTGTTGGAAGGAATTGTGTGTAACGAAAATTTGCAAAGTAGTGATGAGATGCAACTTGTGAAGTGTGATGATGTAAAGATTGCAATTTTTCTAGTTTTAAGGTCATGGTGGACCGCCAAGGCACAAGAGCATAGAACTGCTATCGCAAAATGTGAAGTTGTATGACTGTTGATATGCAAATGCCAAACTGCTACATGCAAAATTCTAACATGCAAAATAATAGTATGCAAAATAGGAAATTACGAGTATGAGAAGTATTGAATCGCCAATGCAAAAATGAAAACATGAAACTGCTAAAAAATGTGATACTACCTATGTGGAAGAAAATGAGATAACCGCTGATGTAAGCATGTGGTATTGTTAGTTTAACGTCATTGCAGACCGCTAGGGATGCAACCATGCTAGGGTTTCTTAGTTTGAGGTCTTTTTGGACCGATCATATTGCAATTGGGCGAGATTACTAGTTTAAGGTCTTTTTGGACCCTTAACCAAAAAAAAATATTTTTTTTGTTTTCGGGAAGGCAAGTAGTTGGCTTGAAGCATGTCAAGGATTTAATGCTAATAGTGCTACGATGTTGTGGCAAGCATGCTACATTGTTCAGCACACTTCACATTAATCGGGGGGAGAGAGAGAAGTTTCCCCATCTTGGCATTACAACCATAAATAGAGGTTAAACCCTGGCAATTACGCCATTTTTTCCGTAAGAGCACAGAGTCCACATTGTAGCACAAGGTGATTTCGGAGTACGAAGCAATTGTGTTAATCGACTAGCGAGGCAAGTTTTTATAGCAAAAGGTGTAAGTCTACAAGTAGGGTAATGGCTCCCAAGACTTATCTGGCACTTGCATAGGTTGAGGAGGTGAAGAAGACCCTAGGGCATGCACCACAAGCATGCGTTGTTGCGCGGCAGAGCACACCATTGATCCAGTAAGTTACTATGTCCCCTTTGCTTTTTTGTTTTGCGCTTTCTGTTGTTCTTTCCTCCTGTTTTGCATTTGTTCTTGGCTACCTGCATTTTCTGTGGTTGCATCATTTTAGCCTTTTCATCGCCATGGTCACCGTTTTGGTCATGGAAGATGCATAAACATTGCATCATGGTTGCATACAAGACCACTGAAACTGCCACCGTCGTGGTTGTCGTAACCGCAGGGGCTAGGGTAGTTTAAGTTGCTTAACCTTAGCATGCTGTAACATAAAACCCTTGAGGGGGCCAGGCCATGGTGTGATGCAGCAATGCGACACATGTTTTGTTAGGGTGTGTCATCAATTTTTTTGTTGCTACGCTAGGCTATTCGCATGTTCTTACTACGCTAAGCTTTTACGTCCTTACTACGCTATGCACGAGCATACAGTCATGCTATGCTATATATGTGGACTGCTAGACATTACTATGTTGTGTGTGTATTACATTTAAGTATGATGCCAACATTTGTTGATTGTGTTATGCAGGGTGAGGCCAAGGCCCAGGCTGGTCATTTTGGAAATCAAATGGGTCCTGTGCCATGTGAGTAGACCTGTGGCCAACTCTCCTCCTCCCCAGATAGGTTTGGGAAAGCGAGCGGTCTGATTCAGGGAAGGGGCACAAGACTTCTTGCAATTCCTTCTCACCCACTTTAGTTTGATGGTTTGGTCTTCCCTAGAGGAGAAGGAGTCATCCAGCATAATAGAAGCCATGCTGCCAAGGGCAAGTCAGGGCATCCTGAGATATTTTACCAATGAGGCAATCATGAGCAAGCAGGGAGAGGGATCCAGCCAATACTCAACAGGGTTGAGGCATTTAGCCTGGATTTGGGATATTTCAGAATTCAATTGCTACCACTAGTACAACACATTATTCCTTGGACGTTACATGGTGACGTGCTTTCAGAACCCACAAGGGACTGTCTATTGTGCTAGCGGGTGAGTTTTTTGCCGCATTTCTCTTCTGCGTTGTGCAACGCTGGTCATGCTGGCCGAATGCTAATGGTGTGTGTTTGTCACCAGGTTCTATATCAATGATGATGGAGTTCACGACCAATCGGGTCTATTGGCTACAACACAACTAGCCCTATAGGAGTTCTCTTCTGCTAAGAACCTATGGGCGGGTGTGATCAGTCAGTGCAAGGGAGAATACCATACTTATCCATGCACGTTCTATACTTTTTAAAATCAGTGTAGGGAGAAGGGTTGGGTGGATAAGGAATGGAAAGAACCCTTCCAATAGGTCATGGTTGAAGAAGCTATTATTGAACTCCCGCTATTCCCGTTACCATATAGACCCAGTGGATCAAAAGGTAGGTGTCGCATGCCCAAGCGTTTTCGTAATATTTGTATTTTCTGCATCGTTATGCTAAGTGTGTTTTGTGAAAATTGCTGCAGGGGTGAAGAATCCCCATGAGGTGATAGTGGTAACCACCGAGACGCAGGGGGCAAACATCAACTTCAAATAAGATGAAGTAGCAGCAAGCCAGTGCTGGTTAGACTAAGGGGCCCTAGACCCCTTGGTCAAGAATGTTTGAAAGGTAGGCTTATGGATCTGTTCATGGCCCCAAATTTGAGCGTTCCTGCTGCCGAGATGCTTTCCTTGGTCAACTCCTTCTCTGGGAGGGTGAGTCATTTTCACACGTTCGTACAGGGCATGCGGGTGATCATTGAAATCAATGACCAACTGTTTACAGACTTGTTCGGCGTTCTTGTCGACGATGTTCCCATAGTGTCAAAGAGCAAGTAGGAGTTGACTCTTGAGAAGAAGAATATCGGGGAGTGGCTAAGGCTTGCCAAGGAGTGGAAAGGGTTCCCCATGGAAAAGCTGAAGGACGACCTTGCCATGGGGATTTACCCGATCTTTCGTGCCCACGCATTCCCCCAACTGCTCACCCAGGGGAAGGTCTTGGGGCTCGAGCAAGCTTGGATAATGCGGGAGGTTATGGAAGAAGGGGCCTATTACAACTAGGCTAGTTTCCTATGTAGTGGCTTGCAGGCTGAGATCTTGGGACTCCGTGAGCACATAGTGTCCCGCTCCAACATACACTATGCCTTCTACATAGGCTATCTAAAGGGCTTCGTGGAGTTTCTGGTGGTCCAAGAGGATGGAGTCTGGACTGTGTGAGATCGCAACTAGATTCCTAGGCCATGGATTCGCCAGATCCTCCAAACTATGCGAGCCAAAGATCCCCCAAAAATGATTAGGGAGTCATTGTCTGTAATGACTAAAGGTCTGGCGGTTCGTAGTGTTTGTGGCCAGAACATCATGGGAGAGATGCCCCTTGCCATAGTCGGTAGCGTGATGTAGGGTGAATGTCTCATGGTTGAGATCGTGCCCAAGGAGTTGCGAATGAAGAGACCTCCCCTAGCCAGGGACACCCTTCATGTGGAGGGAGAGGAGGGATGAAGACTGTGACTTAAGTTGCAGAGGACGCAACCCCCCATTGGTAAACATTTTCGTGTAATGCTTACTTTGCTATTGTTTGCTATGCTATGCTGCGCTAGGCGGTGTAGCGTAGCGTAGCACCTATTTTGATCTCACTTGTTTTAGACTTACGCACACATGCTTCTTTGCAGAGGATTAAGAAGAAGAAGAGGAAGGCGATGAGGAGGTGTCGGCCCCCAAGACAAGGACGACAAATAAAGACCTCGATGAGGAGGAAAGGATCTCGATTAGGAATAAATGAGCTTCTATTTCTAGGGTAGGGGCCCTTGTCATTAGGAAACCTCCTAACAATGAAGAGGCACTTCCCTTGAATAAAAAAGATGCTAGTCTCCTGAAAGAAAAGGCACCAACACATGAGGAAGGGGTTTGTATGGATTTGGGAGGGCCCTCCACTAAGGCTACCGCAATCATCTTGCATCAGCAAGAAGAAAGACTGCAGTTGGGCACTGGTGAGTTGGCAGGACATCTGCCTTATCATAGTCCATTTTGGCCATTGCTAACATGCTTAATCGTGTAACAGGTGCTACTGCTAATGTCGTGGGACCCCCTTCGATTTATGCAGAGTCATGGGCCGAGATCCCTGACAAGTTTATGTTCGTGCAGGGACTTGTTGACAACATGATCAAACACCTTCAGTAGGTAGACCCTGACACAGGTAAGTAGAAGTATTAAATTCTCCTATGTTGTTATGCTAAAAAATTTTGAGTTCATTGATTTTGCTATGCTAACGTGATTGCTACATTCCTCATGTTGACGCAGCCTCTCGGCTCAAATGGGACCCAGCTCAACCCATGAGAATTGGTTCCATGCCTACACTCTCACCTGACGTGACCTAGGTGCCTCATCGCATGTTTGATGAGGCTCACAAGTGCGTCTTGCACTCAGCACACTCTCTATGGGAGTGTCAACACGTCAATGAGAATCTGTGGAAATGAGTCCAAAGGGCTGAGCAAAGAGAGGCTAAGTTTGTCGTTGAGGTGAAGGATCTCAGGTCGAGGAATGAGTTCCTCGTGAACCGTAACCCTGACATTGAGGGCTGGTGCAAGGCTATAGATGAATACACCAAATTTTGGACTGTCATTCATCAGAACGTTGAATCCATACGTGAGATAGTTGAACAAAAAATGCAGATGGAGTTGCTAACCCAGAAGTGTCAAGACATGAAAGATATCAGCACCAAGGTTTTCGAATGGGGGAAAACCCAGAGAAACCATAAACATGTGTACAAGCTGGAAAATAACACCCATCGAAAGTTGTACAAAGACGCTGCTATGGAGGCATTCACGTATGAAGCATTTGTGAATTCCATTGATGCTTCTGAGGCCTACGCTAAGTTTAATGAGTAGGTGAAGGTTACAGAATCTCTTGACTTGAAAGTGGACCTTCCTACAAGAGAGACCGCAACCACCTTCCTTTTCCCAGGACCCTTAGAATGGATGACCACGGAAAGGGAGAAAGCCACTGTTGCGAATGCTGAACCTAGCAATAGGAGTTGGATGAAAATCATGACAAAGGAGATCTGGCATCGCCTCAGGCTCAACCTAGACCAGATACCCTTTGAGACCGACGTGGGCCCCTCTCAAGTTAGTCACTTTACTATGTAGATGCTCATGCTATGTTATAGTTTGTGTTTGTTTCCCTAATTGATTACTTCATTTCTACAATGCAGACTCTAGGTGAGGGTGCAAGGCCCATAGAGAGAGGGAATGAAGAACTGGCAGAAGGCAACGTAAGGGAGGATGATGCACAAGTAGATGAAGTGGAGGCAAACAGCGAGGATGGTGCAAATAGAGACAACCCATGATAGCATGAGATTTTCTTTTGAAATTTTTGAAGTTTTGAAATGTTGAAATTTTGCAAACATTGTCAATAGGAAAATGTTTTGAATAAACTAAAAAACTTCAAAAAAGAAATTGACTTTGTGTTAACTTGCGTATCATGTAAAGTTTTTATGCTCTCGTGTGCTAGTTTTAGGCCATTTCGGGCCATTGCTAGTTTTAGGCCGTTTCGGGTCATTGCATAACATGCTAACAAGATTATGTGTTAATAAAGCGAAAAAGAAACAATGCTAGTTTTAGGCCATTCCGAGCCATTGTCCAAAAGAGATAGTACGTTAACAAAGTAAAAAACGATGATGATAGTTTTAGGCCATTTCGGGCCGTTAGCGTAGCATGCCAGAAGGATGGCATGTTATCAAGAAAGAAAGCAATGATGCTAGTTTTAGGCCATTTCGGGTCATAGCGTAACATGCCAAAAGGACGGCATGTTAACAAGGCAAAGAAGCAGCGAATGTATAGGGGCGGTAACTAGGTAGGAAGTAGTAGGGTTGCTAGGCTATGTGTAGCTACTTCCTGACCTGTCGCACGTTGATCGGAATGTAAGGCTGAGGTGTTTCACTAGGGCCCTTGTTCATATTATTGTCCTCCACTGGGAAGGGCAACTCAACCTATGCATTTTTAGTTTGAAGGTTGGCTTACTGGGCCGATTCTCCCATTTGATGATTAATGTATGCGTGAGTAGGTGCTTCATTCTCAGAGGTTGTGACCTCTGAGCCTTCCTCCATGTCTATGTTACTGATTGCTTGTGTTGCTATTTTGTCACCACGGATCACCACCTCCCTACTTGAATATGGTAAGTGGATCTCCTGGTGTATGGGCGAGGAGACAACCCTAAGTTGCGCTAACCATGATCTTCCCAAGATCAAGTTAAACCCGGGCATTTCCTCGACCATGATGAAAGTTGCATCGATGGGAAACTGGTCCCCTGCTACAAAGTTTACATGAACTGTGCCCTTCACTAGGACATGTGCTCTGTTGAAGGACCTCAAACATGACATCATTGTGGGTTTGATTTGGTCGACCAATCCCAACTTGTCCACAATAGGGAAGGGAATGACATTCGTGGCAACCCCATCATCAATGTGTACCCTTAGGATCTGGTGTTGGCCGACCCAAATTGTGATGAAGAGAGGCACTGTAGTCACCTGACCTTCTTCAGGATCTTCTTTAATGGTGTTGTCACAGAAAGTCAATCAAGATGTCATGGACTCTACAGGTATAGAAGGAAGCATGACCAAGTGGATCACTTTCTCTTCCGCTGGCATGTTCTCGTCAACTAAAACTACCGTTAACATGCAGATTAGAGTCTCACAGTGGGGTACAGAAGTCATGATTAGGTCGTACAAGCTCAGTGTAGCATTTTTCTACTTTAGAGCTTACTTGACTTGGGTGAGGGCGTCTAGAAGGTCTTGGTCGCCCCCTTGTTTGACATTTTCCTCCTATTTGATTAGTCCCAGAAGATGAATCTCTCGAGGAGAGGTCTGGGTTCAGATCCTCATTGACAAGGTGATGCAGGCTACGTAGTCAGGTTGAACTTTGTATTTAAGGGTGCAAGTGTAGATGCAAGGGGTGAAGATGTAGGCTTGGGGATACCCTTAACAGTACTTCTCTTCAACTTCTCATCCACCCAGTGGACCTCTCACCTTGCGGGGAGAGAAGGCTGTTCAGGTTTTTTGCGTGAGATAGGGGGCATCAAAGGCATTGACCCTGTGATGATGAATGAAGCTAGAGGTGTTAATTGATGGGGCTGCATGGCTCCGCTAACAAGTGATGTAAAGGTGGGTGCCCATGGTGGGACTTTCAAGACAAAAGGCTACTACAAGCTTGGGTCAACCGTTGGTGGTTCTGGTGCACTATGTTGAGGCACGCAGACCACGAATGGCTATCGAGGTGGCCAAGGATCACTATCAATGCTGATAGCATTGATTACATAATTAGCATTATTGGCATTGGGGGGGTCTGTGTAGACATACATAGATTGGTTTTTAGGGCTCACCGGGTTACTTTTGTCCAACACCAGTTTTCCTAGGTCGATTAATCTTTGGATGTCATCCTGCAATGACAAACAATAATTTGTGTTATGACCACATTGTTGGTGGTAGTCATAAAACTTGTCTAGCTTGAAATCCCTAGGAACTAGAGGTTCATTGGGCAAGGCCAAAGAGGGATTCCTAAGGAGCTCACAGTAGCGTTGATGTCTTGCTTTTACCTCTTCTGACATCTGCTTATGTTGGCTGGAAACAAATGGGGCCCACCATGTGGATAGGCTGGGGCTTGCTGCAGTGGGTGGAACAGAGGTGAATGTAGAAATAGAAGTCACGTATGTTTGTGAAGTTGGTATGGTATGAACATGTGGTAGGGTAGCCATAATTGGCATGTTACATGCCACAGGAATGGGTTGTTGAAAAGCCTGCAAAGGGACAGTAGTTGTAAATGGTGTAGGTGAAATAGGAAAAAATGGGTGTGGAAGCATTGCAGGATTAGTGTGGCTTCCCATAGCATCTGTAATCGCAAGTTGCAGAAGTGTAGGCATGATTACAAAGGAAGCAGTAAGAGAAGACAACTTGGCGAAGGACTGGGTAGGAGGGACAGGAGCAGGGCCAGTTGGACCTCCCTCGTCCAATTGGGAATTGAGTTCTTCCTGCCCATCTTGGAAAGCATCATCTTGGTTGGACGCTGTGTCTTGTTGTGCCCTAAGCCTAGCCAACTAGATTAGCTAGTATAGAAGCCTTTGGTATGCTTGAGTTAAAGGTAATGAAACATCGAGAATAGGGACAAATTCCTTCCCATTGCAGTAAGCAAACTCAAAACTGCATTTTTCTTCAAGTTCATGTAAATCCAAGGGTAGATTTACCTGCACCTTTGCATAGAAGAAACTGTAATGCTCATGTTGCTAGGCCAATCCCTCAGGTCCTTGGTTTTGGACTCTGAGAGATCGACGTGTTTCCAACATCGGGTTCAACGGTTGTTCAGCACCAGCAGTGCCTTGAACCGTGATGGACACCTCCACATTGAAGGTGTTAATAGCGGTAGTCAAAAAAGCCATTGCTAAATAAGTAGTTATGCAGAAAAGCACAAGAAATGCAAAAGGAACAAAAAGACTGAAAGGCTACAAAAAGAAGGCTTTACGTCTTATCGGATTCCAAAGGAACCGCCAAGGTGACTGATTTGTACCACACAAAGTGTAAAAAACCACAAAAGGATGTCATGTTTATGCTAGTGCATGATGAGGTACAGAGCACATGCAAGACTACCGTAAGACAGGAAGGCAAGTCAACTGGCAGTCGAAGGCTTTATATCTTGTAGGGTTCTCGAGGAACCGTTGAGGCAACCGATCTACACCATACGATGCGTAAATAACCACAGATGGGTGTAAGGTATATGCTAATGCATATCGGGGTGTAGAAGGCTTACAAGACTACCGTAATATGAGATAGTTAACTAGTGATCAAGAATGCTTTGCATCTTGCAGGATCCTCGAGGGACCGTCGAGGTGACCGCTTTGTACCATGTGAGATGGGGTACCGAACTCGTGCAAGACTACTGTAAAATGAGCAAGTTAACTAGCAATCAAGAAGGCTTTGTGTCTCGCAGGATCCCTGAGGGACTATCAAGGTGACTGCTCTGTACCACACGAGATGGGGTATCGAATGCATGCAAGACTACTATAAAATGAGCTAGTTAGCTGGCGATCGGAGGCCTTGTGTTTTGTAGGGCTCTCAAGGAATTGTCGAGGCAACCGATCTACACCGCACAAAGCACAAACAACCATAAAGGATGTCATGTTTATGCTTATGCATATCGGGGTACATAAGGCTCACAGAACTACCGCGACACATGGAAAAGGCATCAAGGCCCTTCTTCTAGCGCCAGAAAACTGTAGCAACTGAAAACATCGGCCACTGGTAAACACCAAGGGGTCAATGGGCACGACAGTTTTGACCCCGTACTTGCGGGAGGGCCACACTAGGTGTGTGCGGATACAGGGCACCCTGAACGGTCTAGTCGATCAGACAGGGACTTAATCGGCATCTATATAGCCTTTTGCAATGCATACTTTTTGAAACGAAATAGAAATGTGAAATAATGCTTGAAAATAAATAAAGAAAAGAAAAAGTCCAAGACACAACGATAAGCAAGAAATAAAGTAAAGATGAGGTTAGAAAATTTCACCACTCCGAAGCTACAGGTTTGCTCTGTCAAGATGGATACAGTCAATTGCACAGCATGACGAAGTGCAGAGATCCCGAGAGTAACGAGGACGTGTAGAGAATAGAACAGGTTGTGCACTTGGGCGTGGCCTTGGGCACTGATAATGCAGTGATTCTACCAAGGTGGTAGAAAGGGTATAGAACAAAATGTCAGCTAAACATGCTAACTATTTGTAGTGTCAAACAGAAAGCTTACAATGTTGTCGCAACATGCCGGGGAGAGAGCTTGACCATTAGAGAAAAAGAGTAGGAGACGTAGTGAAAAAGTGCCAACCAAACTGGGGATCGGACCTCTTTTAAATGTAATTTTCTAGAAAATTCCAAACCCTTTGAATGTTATTTCTCGGGGTATTGATAGGGCCAAGGGTGCGCAAAAGGGACGGTTCGGACGCCACACACCTTAGGCCCACATTGACTTGCTGGCATCACTCGTGCCATGTATGATCGTTGGGCCCGCAAGGCCATTGTAATACGAACCTATCATGCCATAACTGCAAGCCTGCCACACTATAATTATGTCATCAATGTTTGGAGATGTGTGCTAACGGTCCAATTATGTGAAGTGCATTGATGTTGCACAACCACCTGCATGCCTTGTTGTGCTTCGTAGCATAGCATGCTTGGCATAGCATCTTGTCGTTCATTCTACTATATGTGTGATGCATGCTTGCTACGCTATGCTACGCTATGTAGTGTAGCAACTAGCTTTAGTCACGCAAGTTGTGTCGATTTACGAACTTTGCTTCCTACGATGCAAGTCTTGCAAACTTTGCTATTTCTGCCCTTCGAGCTACCTTTTGTCTCTTCCATAGGATTTCTACGCCTTGTTGTGCCTTGTAGCTCAGTGTAGTGTAGCAGCAGAGATGGTCTGCCACTTCCGGATGGAAAGAGACATTGCTAAATGACTTGGAACTAGGCATGGAGATTGGCTGTGGAGCTGTTGCCATGCTATGCTACATCACATGGCATAGCATAGCGTAGCGCTCGATTCTACGATCGTCTTCTGAAGCTTGCTACACTACGTAGCGAGGCGTAGCATAGCATAGCAAACTTCATGACTTAGAAAACTTGCCGAACTATTTTTCATGCATCCAAAATGCTACTACCGACTCCGTGCACCATCCCTGAGCAGGCTGTCGACTAGGCAGGCTATGTTGGTGGACAAGTAGGATGACGTAGAGCCTGTTCACGCCCAAAGTAGAAAATTTTTTGAACTGGTTGGCTTGAACTCAGAACGTTCTCCTCCTGAAGAACTGTCGTAGTGCTGCATGAATTGCAAGGCCTGGTGAAGCGAGAATGACCTTGCATTTTTTGGGTGTTTCAGGGATGGTGAACCAATTATAATAGGTTCTCCATCAAATGATGTTCCCCCTCCTAACAATAATGAGGAGGCGGGGTATTAGAACCTACACTCCATGATACACAACCCTAGTTTTGATCCCCATGAATGCCAACTATTCATTGAGGGAACAAAAACACATGACAAGGATGGGCACTCATATTGTCATCACGATCGGGGCTGTTGCCATCGAAGAGAAGGTAGGAGACATCGCCATGGTGATGGTTCTCCTTCTTGTTCCCCTTCATCACATCATTCACCCTCTCCTTCCACATTCAGATGTAGTCATAAAGAGCATAACAGTGAGGATAAGGGTAAGAAAAATGAGAGACCTCAATGAGAGAGTCGAGAGAGAGGACAAGGGCAGTCTAGAGAGTCTAGGCATGAAGGAAGGGAAAGTAGGGAACCACGTAGGCATCATAGACATCATGAAAGAGATGGTCATGATGAGCCCCTATTTGCCACCCAAAGTATGCTAGATATTACAAAGGCTGTGAGGATACCAACAAGGCATCAAAAAGATAGTCGGATCAAGAGACTAGATATGAACAATATCCCACGCTTCGAAGGGGGATCCAATGTTGATCTGCAAAATCATTTACAGGCATTCCACGATGCCTGCATCTTGCAAAATATTGAGAACAAGTGGTAGAAATTAAAGTTGTTTCTTAGGACGCTCATAAAGGAAG
>MNCI01003573.1:1008108-1026182 GCA_015680685.1 Gnetum montanum | reverse complement strand
GACCATCCTAAGGGATGTTGCCCAATAATCTCACATCTATAAGAGTCTGGGGTGTATGCACTCAACCCGAGACTTAACAGATGGCAGGCACCCCGAAGGTTACCTTATCCCTAAGGTAACCCAAGGCAATTCCACCAACCATTAACATATTATTTAAGTGGAACTCTACCACAACCTATTGGGAAACATCAACAGTGGCAACACCCATAGTCATGGGGGATGCCACTGCCTAGGCAACAATACCCTTACCGACAACCCGATCCTTATGGCTATTACATGCAGCAGTTGGTTTCTACAAGTGACTCTATGGGTCACATAAATCCACAATGTTACTACCAAGTTTGGGAGTATTTTAGAAGGACTCCTTCTCCTCCAGGAGATGCTCCACATCCATACCATCCTCCAAATCTGTCCACCTCTCTCGCACCATTAGTTCCAATACGACCTACTCCAACAATGCAAGGGGAACTCCCCACTCAACCACAACAACGTAATGTTACGAGAGTTGTAAACCTTCAGCCTGATACTGGTTCTAAGAATAGCAAGAAGAGAAGACCTTTCTTCAGAACCAAAAGTCCAATCAAGCTCTCACAACCACAAGAGGTTGAGTCTGTACATGCTCTTGTAACAAATAAGGCTTCGAGGCTCCCTTCAAACCAACAACAGATCTCAACGCATACAGTTATGTTAACACATACCATTACTGACTGGATCAAGGTAGGCCACCTTCCTAGGAAACTATCTAACCTTGGAAGTCCCTTAATCTACCTCCAAGTTGCCAGGAACGAACCACATAAGGCTCTTCTTAACTTAGGTTCTGGAGTCAACTTAATATCACAAGAAATGTATCAAGCCTGGAATCTGCCTCCACTTAAGAAGAGTAATATTTAACTAGAGCTGGATGACTAGTCCATCACCATTCCCTTGGAATTGGTGGAGGACATCATTACCACTGTGTGTGGTTGGTCATACCTAGCTGATTTCCTGGTGATAGAAGTCAACAGTAACAAAGGGGACTTCCCAATTATAATGGAAAGGGCATGGCTAAGCACAATAGACGCATGCCTAGGAATCCATGATCTTTCCTTGGAAATATCTAAGGTAAAAATTTATGGAAAGATTGAGAAGAAGAAAGTTCCATGCATCACATATAGTGACTCATCAGGTGATGACATGGAGGAATGCTCAACATCTCCTGTGTGCAACAGGTGTGCCCTAGAAACTCTAATACAAAGGTACATGTATGTAGCAACCACACAACAAGTGGACACCCCATGGTTGATAGCTAATCAAAAAAGCAACCAACCAACGTGCATGGAACGAACTAGGGGAACAACTCATGCTCATAACGGAAGCATAGATACATTGGAGTACGAGTGTTGTTGACTTCCACCCCTTAACCTGAAAACATCAGTTGGGAGAAGTTGGATACTTCTAAGAAATTCAAATAGGTGCTCGTTATTTCAGATCTCTCCCTTTCCATTCAGTCATGGGGGAGATGGCCACCTATGCTAATCATTTGGGGCCCTTAGTTCTTTTAAGTTTTTGTTTTATACATTTTTGTTTTGCACATTTTTTTTTTACAAATTTCTTTAACTTTTCTTATTTTTTTTACAACATCATTTATACTTTCTTCATTTCTTTGTGTGTGTATTATCAATCTTGTTAAGTTTTTCATTTAATAAGTGTTCTTCATGATGGTATGAACTATTTTCCTATTGATTGCTAATGTTTGGTTTTTACCTTTAAGTTATGATGTTGATACTAAGATATGGTTCTTTTGATATGATAGGAAATGAGTCCACTTCATCCATTCATCCAAAAATTTCTATGGTCTCCCTCGGCTTGGAAATGTATAGTCCCTTTTTAAATAAGAACTATCAATGAATCGGTGACTGAGTATTTCTCAAACTAAGGAAGGACTCAAGGATTGAAAAGGGTATGACTTCAAGGGAACTTGATGCATTTGTGTTGGCCATTCTCTTAGGTGCTTGGATGTTTCCTTCTTGAGTTTTCTTACCATTTTGATGTTACTTAATTATTGGGAAGTTGAAAAAATAAAAATAACAAAGTCTTTGCATGCTGTGGTTCTCACGTATAAACACATAAAAAAAAGTGAGAATTCAAAGCACACACCTTAGAAAAAATAATCATTTAGGCTACAAGCACTGGTTATGGAACTAAAATAAAAATGTTCCCTCTAACTAAGGCCCTTCTTGCTTCCCATTCTCTCATCCTTCATTTCGTTGGAATGGTGGTGGCTCTTTGGGAAGGCATTCTTGTTACTTCAAGGGGATGGATTGGCCGGATGCATTAATGCAAAGTCACTGGAAGTTGTTTGTTTGAGGCCGGACTTGAAATGGGATCTGCTAAGTCACATTAACCATGAAATACACAAGGGGTTATATACCACCTTGTTCTTGGGATTACATTCCATTCTCTTCTCTCCATCCTTCTCTCCATTATTCACCTCATTGCCAGTTGTATCATTAGTGTAAATTTTGGTTGATGCATTATTTTCTTTTTGGTAAATTCTTGCGGTTAAGACTTTAACTCTTGTTCCAAATGACATTCCCAGAGCCTATAGACTCTTTGAATGTGGATTTTTTAGGGCATTAAGGGCATGAGCCTACTTTTGGGAGGGCCCACTGACATTCCTATTTGGTGCATCAGTTAAATTCTTTCCCCTAACATTTTTGCAATCTATATTATTTTTTTCATTTCCATCTTGACATCCATTTCATCGACGTTATAGTTGTCTCTTTTTGGGTATCTTTTTTATTCCTTTTTTTTCTCTATTCTATCGCTACCGAAGGTTCTCTCTTAGTCATGGGGGTGTGAACCCAAATTTTTTCAATTTTCTCCTAACCCCTACACCTTCGGTAGTCACCATATGATATCTCCATATTCGCATCAGCCATACCACAACTTAGCCAATGGACCTTAGATCGAAGCAAGGTATCAATTGCATTATGATTCATTTACCCTTACTAATATAAAGACTGTGTTGTGTGTGTAGATGGCAATCATGCAACAAAGGATTGGATCTGGAGAGAACACTTGGAATGGAGCAGTGCTGAAGCAACTATGCAAGGAATGAGATTGATGGTGTGCTTATGGATGGACAATGAAAGGTGCAATCTTGGTGTTGGTAGCAGCAAAACTTCTTTCTCTCTCTCTTTCTCAACTGCCAAATAAGGCCTGATGTCAAATGTATAAGGTGTTCACTCTTGTTGTCATGAACACTAGTTTTGTCTTGTTTTGTAATGATGATTTGTTCACATGTCATCCCATTCACCATTAGTTCCATTCAATCAATAATCCCATACCTTCCCAATATTTTATAAGGAACTCGAGGATGATTTTTTATTTAGTCATGGGGGTATGATGGGATGCGATATCACATGGGCCACGATATCGCATAGGCCATGATATTGCAGTGCACCGTCAAATCTATAAATAAGAGGTAGCTCTCCCTTATTTCTTATTCTAGGCCTAGACCATAGTGAAACTCTGGAAGTTTTACCTCTCTAAAGATAGAATAATTTCCATGTGCCCGTAGTAGGAGCTCCAAAGTGAACAGATCTTTATTTGAGTAAATATTGTACCTGAACACAAGTTTGTGTATGGCAATAAAGATGAACTTCTTGGATAAACCTTGCAGTGCATGGAATAGGATAAATAGGACTTTATTTACTATTATTTATTGTTTATCATTTAATTGCTTTATTAGTCATTAAATCTCTTTCAACCCTTTTCTCCTAGTTAAGTGCATTCAGTACGGCTACTTTGAGCATGTGTGTTACGCTTGGTGATCCTAGTAACGAATAGTGTTTGGTAACCAAGGTTGCATTGGTTTAGGGTGTGAATGGTAAGTGGGAATAGATAATGATGCTAGGTTAATTAAGGCTTAGTTAGTTAGTTAAAGTTAGTTAATTAGTATCTTCACCCTTCACCTCACTAGCATAGGAGATAAAACGGAAAAGATATAAAAATCACATACCTCAGACTTACTTAACCATATAACCGTGACAAATACAAGTAAGTCTGGGAAGACAACAAATGATTAACCTTAAGTGTTCCATAAGGCGTGTAGGCACTTAGTCTACGAAGTTCGACTGGATCACACATGTAATGCTCATATTCGTATGGTTGAGTGTAGGGTTACCTCGCCACTCATCATACATCAAAGCATGATTCTCACACTTGAAAATGTGAGCCATGTCACTATAATAAGACCACCTATGGATCAACTGTTAGTTAACTAATGAGAGCTTATCATTTCCTCAACCTCCATGTAAACATTAAGAAAGTTGAATTATTTCCTCAATGAGTTGTAGTTCTAGGATAAAATAACCTCTCTACCTTGTATTTGAAACACAAACAACCATCATTGGCTCAAATAACACCTTATCAAAGAAATTATATCCATAAGTGAGATGTTAGGAGACCTCAGTGTAAATAAGGGAATCAATTCTATGCATTTCAATTTAGGGAGGCACTTTCTTTCATCCCCACTCATCATCCATGTGTGACTAATGGGAGTCTTATGTATATTTACTTACAGCCTTCTCTTCTTCATGTTCCCTATAAATAACCTCCAAAGTACTGATTTTATCTATAAAAACCAAAATATGGATTTCTAAGCATGTATATATGTATCTAGAAAAATCCAAACCATAATGTGGTCATGATAGAACTAAGTGCAAAAAACAAAAATCAACATTAGATAACTTGGTAATGCTTAGGCCACTTACCCCTCACATCAAAACAAAGCCTATCTTGAAGAATATGAATCAAACTAGACCATAATAATCCTTAGTACTACTAGTATTTCTAGCCCTCCTATACCTCATCTAGAACTTAAGAAAACACAAAAGGGTACTAGTTTTTCTCTAGAGCCACCTCACATAACATCTACTCCAACATCTATAAGTATGAGTCTTTGCAATTAAGATCCTTGAACTTGCAAAAACAAAAGGACAAATAATCCATATAAATTAATAGTTCAAATCATTAAAAGAACCCTAAAAATTAGAAAATTTTTAAGTTACAAAAAAGACTTTATATCAACATAGGTAGAGACTATGATATATGTTCCAGTAGAACAAAATAAACTTTGCATGTCATAAGGATTCAATACCAAGGTGGTATTAGTGTTGAACTATTTGTAAAAGTCATTCCTCCATAAATGATCTAGTTGCTTACATTGTATATCCAAACTCCTTTTTGTATCATCCACAATTGTATCAATTTCATTCAGGTTCTTCATGAGACATCTAAGTAGCCTCATAGTCATACCACAACATATCCTCTTTAGCATGTGTGAGATAGTAGGGAGAAGTAAAAAAGTCACACAAGCATGTAAAAATTATCAATTCATAACTCTAGAAATCACTAAGCCTTTGAACAATCCCAAATCTATGTGGGGTAGAGGGATTGATGATCAATAATTGAAAAATATTTCATCCATTTAGGTCTCTAAATAATCACAAGGGTCACATCATAAATAAAAAAGAACATCAAATCAATCATCAAGGGCATAGAAATAATTCCACCCTATAATATAAGTTATAAAATCAACATTAGTATCCATGAGATGAATGTAAATTCCTTAAACATAGGTAAGATATCATCCAAACTATAAGATCTAGCTAGATAAAATTAAGTAACATCAATAACAAAATTTATATATACAAACTTAGCTTTCTAAATTTTCCCTTAGGCATAACCATCTTAGGTGATACTAATACTTACAAGAATTTTTTTATCATCTAACTCAAGCTTCGTACTTAAGCTTTTTTTCATTCATAACCCTTACCACTTAGATAGATTTTTTCTTATCCTTGACAGCCTAGCCACTCTCTATTCCTTAACTTAGGCTCTCAACTATAAAACATCTTAGACATAATCAACTTGTGGATTCTCTCCCTTCTTGGACTTATTCATTCTTTTTTTCTCTTCTACCATTATACCTTTTCAAATTCTTCCACCTTTGGTCCAATGCTTAACTAAATTTTTGAATCACCCAACATCCAATACTTAGGAAAAATTTTACATATGCTCTTATCTATGATACTTAGGTTAATTTTACATATTTTTTTGTACTCAATACTTAGTAATATTATAATTCTTTTCCTATCCTATTCCCTTAGACACTTAGAAATGTGTTTCCCCTACTCCTAGTACTTATTGAAATTTTGATTCTTCTACTTTTTTTCTTCTCCTAAACACTTGAATTTTTCATCCCATAATCTAGCTAATGTTTTTTGGCCTTCCACATCATAAGTACCCACATAACCTATCTTTCTTGCTCAAGATCAAGATCAACCTACCTTCCCTTGCACCCTAGAGCCATGGTGCCATACTTTCAATTTTTTCGCATCAAATAATACCTTTTTCTTATTTTGCAAAATTTTGTCAAAGGGTCAAGCCCAAAATCAATCTATATGGATGTTGCAAATCACATACCAATACTAACTTGACATAGATATTATGCTCCATCCACACACACTACATGCTATTTATTCATCATTTTGCCTACATCATCAATTTTTTTAAGAAAATTTTTTTTAGGTAGGTACATAGCTTATGTTGATATAACCATGCATTAGTAGTGCCATGTGCCATTTTAGTGAAACTAAGCAACATGACTATGCACCATGATCCATATTCTTCTCTACCAAAAACATTTATAAAAGTAAAAATAAAACACCATGGAAGCTATGTGTATTATGCTCAAGGATGCACTCACAACATCATGCAGCTTTGCCCTAGCCAGTGCTACTAGTAGTCAATGCCACCACAAGCAACCTCCTAGGCCTTCCTTTCCTCTTCTCACTACATAAACATAATACCCTCATCATGTCCCATTCCCTCACTTCTCTCCCTCTTGCACTAATGCTACCTTATTCTAACTTCCTCCTATCCTTGGGTAGATCTTCCCTCCAAGAATGCTAATATATCTTTTAAGGACCTAGATATACTTCCTCTTCACTTTTCCTTTCCACCATTTTCCTTCTTCAAAAACCTCTATTTTAGATTTTCTCTACCTGTTTTCTTTTCTTCCTCATAATTCATGACGCATTTCCTGCACTAATGTGATCACTAGTGAAGGCCAACATAATGCTTCCTAGTATGTACCAATGTCAATGTTGTAGTGCACTGTGACATGTCATGTGCATGTACAACATGATTGATGGATGAATACCACATGTTATCCTCAAGAAAAAATCAAAAAATAGATAGAAAAATAAAAAAACATGGGAAATAAATCTCATCTAGATTCCATAGATGGCACATCCTCCTCTTACCTAGCATTCTATATCTTACAATCATGTGTTCCATGGTGGAACCTCTTATCCTTTTATGGCATCATCTCTTTCTTACCAATACCATAAGTGTTCAAGCTTCCTTCCTCTATTCCTTTCTTAATGTCAAAACAAGAATAACAAAATGATCCTTCCCCTACATGCTTAGTCTTTTATTCTTTCTTTTCCTTCCTCCACTTTGCTCATAAATTTTTTCTATCTCCTTCCATTCACTTATGTGGAACCTATTTGAATTCACTAATTCCTTTGATAACCTTTGGGCTACAACCCTAATATTGTCCAACAATACCATAGGATGCAATGGTCTCTGGCCTACCTCACCCACATGGTTCTCGCATAGTCCTGAATCCATTATTGTACATAAGGAAAAAAAACTAATTTGTCAAGTTAAACACATACAAATATTTCTAACTATCCTCTTCTAGGACATAGAAAATTTTTCTAACTCCTTAATTCTAACTTTTAAATTTTGTTATAAAATTTTCTAACTCTAGATTTCTTATGTTTATCCCTATGTACCTGTTTCTTTCTTCTCATGCTTGTAGATCATGAACCCTACCATCCTCAATCATCTATATGAACTCTTCACCCTAGATGGGTTTCAAAACCATGTTACCAAGTGCATTAATGAAAATTTAATTGATTTTTCCTCCTTAGATCTCTCTAAGCCTATAGATTCTATCATTTTTAGACTTAGCATCACTAATAAGAATTTGATTTCCTAAGCTAACCTTATCTTTCTAGCATATGAACCAATCATTACTAATGATCCCATTGTCAAACTAACCATCACTAACCATAAAAAAAAAAGAAAAAAATTCTTTAACTAGGAGAAAATGTACCTAAAAAAATTAAGGAATCCATCTTGAAAGTACTTAGAAAAAATTTGAATTGCCTTTGCTTGTGGCTATGAAGACATGCCTAGTCTAGCTCCTACTTTAATCCAACATAACATCATTCTCAAGGAAGGGTCCAAGCCTATAAAAAAAAAAGCCCAAAGATCAAACTTGATTTAGCCTTAGCCATAAAAAATGAGATCATAAATCTTTACAACATAGGCTTCCTACACCCCATAGACTAGTTAAGTAGGATATCTAACATGGTTATTATCCATAAGAAAAATGGTATCATTAGGATATGCATTGACTTATGAAATCTCAACAAGATGACATTGAAATATGAGTTCTCATTACGTAATATTAACCAACTTACAGACACAATGATGAGTCACACTTAGTTTTATGAATGGATTTGTAGGCTATAATTAAATTTAAATAAACCCAGAGAATTAATGCTTTAAAACTTTCATAACCACATGGAAAACCTTTTATTACATAAATATGTCTTTTGGACTTAAGAATACTAGAGCAACATATCAACAAGACATAATCTTTATCTTAAGTGATATGATGTTTAAAACTGTTAGCAACTATCGATGATCTAATAGTATTAGTGAAACTAATCATTGCCTTGATCTACACATAGTTTTAATCCAATGCAATAAGTATACTCTCTAGCTTAAACCCAAAATGTATATCTTTGGCATAGAAATAGGAAAAATGCTAGGATTCCTATTTTTAACTAAGCATATTATGGTGGACCCCAACAAGGTTAAAATAATCATGAACATCCCACCACATATGATAGGAATCTTGCTAATTTTGAACCAATGGAATTGATCATACAAATCACAATGCAATCTAATCATAAGCTTCAAGGAGAATGTTGAGTGAATTGCCATGAATATTTATGTATATCATTGTGTTCAAGAAATATAAAAGAGTTTATAGCACATATGATATAGTTAGAACCTATGTTACCATGATGAGAGATGGATAAAATATTTATAATTTTTATAGAATTTATAATTATAAGAATAAAAATGATAATAAACACACATGAATTGTAATATTTCTTAGGAATAGGTGCAACACCACACAAAAAATGTAAATAAAATGGCTCTTAGTCATAACCTTGATTGCTCAACATTATGTCATATAGTTATGATCTTATTGGATAAGGGTGAATTATCATAGCTTATGAAGATAATTATTGAATAAATATTTTTATGATTTTAATATTTTATAATATTATTGATATTTTAATTTTTAAGAAATCAATGATAAGATAAGAAAAAATCATAATGTTTATTCACTAGGCGAACATTGGACTTTGCATCAACCAAATGGTTCTAAGCTATGTAAGCAAGGTTGCACTTTAATAGAGTCTAGCTACACTTGTGAAAGTGATGACTTAAAGCACACATAATACAAGGAAATAATCAACTTATCCAAGGCAAAAGAAACTCTTCACATGATACCAGATATCAAAATCTAAAGGAAAAATGCTTGAAATCAGGTTGTCCTACGTGCGAGGTCATCCCTAGTAATTATAGTTTTTGCAACATAATTGTAGGGGTTTGCTAACACCTAGACATTAACAAAGGTCCATTAGCATAGCCCAAACATCCCAACAACACACCAAAAAGGGAAAGTAAGCAAAATGGTTAAATGAGATCAACAAGGAAGGGTGTGTCTATGCTAACACAAAGGGTGAACTAATTTAGGGTAGTTAGTATACCCTTGCCTGACATACTTTGCCCACATTTTTTGGATAAAAGCTAAGACACCAAGAAACATGTTGAAAGCTTTTAAAGGTTTTCAGAAAAATCCAAAAACATGCATAAATCCTACAAGTATGAAATGGAAGTGCAAATCTAAGAGGTAGAAACATTAACCATGCATGAAAAAACCACAAACATATGCTGCATGAAATACATCCTAAATTCAAGGCTTACAATCAACTAAAAAATACCACTAGATGACTCATCATTTCCCCATGACTGACTTAAGCTACTCTTATAGCTTTAATGCCTAAAATATAAGACTAAAACTAGACACATGACATGATCATTGTGGAGGAATACAACTAGACATATGTATAGACCATGAATATATTACAATAGAATATAAGCGACCTTATCAAGAAGTGCCATGGTGTGCTACCTAAGAGAAGATGCTCCTTGACATGCTTGCTTGGTATGAAAAGCAGGTTGAAGATCTAGGTGTGGACATATGAAATCTCTAAAACTGTGCTTATAGGTCTATCACCCTTACTCGAAGCTATTAGTTTTGTTCATAAAATAGTCCTTGATCTCATAGAAGTTCTTGTCGTCATTTTTCAACATTAGTGTGAAACTGCTCATGAATCCTTTTTTCTTGTAAAACCTCACATTGGGCCTCATATAAATTAACCACCACATAATAAAATTTCTTTTCTAGTTCTATGTGTAGTTAATCTATAGAATCTTGGACTATATGAAGCTACCTCCTTTGTTCTACCTACACATCCTCTTTAGCTTCCTTGAGTCTTCTCTAAAGGACAACAATAGCTAGTTCATTTGGATTGATGTACATGTTTTTCCAATAAGTCCATCTTTTCCTGTAAGGTTAATTCACTTATTTCCATTTGTAGAATTCTAGTATGTAAGGTATTGAATTTCTTCTTTGCCTCATGCCTCTTTTTGATTACTTGTTCATTCAGTAGAACTACAAGTTTATGTAGCCTATGTACCTTAACTTCTTAGGTTGCTTGCTTGATTAGATGGATCATTTTGAGCTCATCCATTTTCCTAGTACTCTTATTTTTCTACTCTTATTGCAAGTTCAAGCACTCTTTCTCCATCTGAAAATACTTGTTCTAAAATTAGAATGTGATTTGACTTTCATCTTCTAACCTTTGTACCTACTAGGAAAGGGATAACACATATTTCTTCTTTTCTTGACTCATTCTTTTCCACTCCTGTGCTTGATGCTTTATCATTCTAATTTATCAATCCTAGCCATCTTTCATGAACATGACTTCTTCATTAATTTGTCATACATAAATTGTTTAGCATACAACTACTTAATCCACACCTTTCAAGTGACCATGGAAGGGCTCAATACCAATTGTATGAGATGGTCCAATTATTTATGCAATCATTGTACCTCGATTTTGCTTCCTTGTAACTCCTAAAAATAAAATGTTCTATCAACATCAGTAGTCTCTAGTTTAGCTTATACCTTAATAAGTTCATTCTTTGATATACTATTGATGTTTGTTAATAACAAATCAACACCAAGATCAACTCTCTACTTCTCCTCCATTAAGAAGCTAGTTCCAAGTTCATTAGTGAGCACCTAGAGAACTTCAACTACATGCTAAACATTATGCATGCTACACCTTGATCAATGTGATGAGGAACTACGTCATAAATATACATGAGTTTGAGATTGAATAGGGACATCAAAATGAGCCATGGGTGAATCATCCAAAAAAGGAAAAAGGAACTATAAGAGATTATCCATTATTACCTTACCATCCATAATGGCTTCTATCATCTGAAAGAAATTTTTGTGAAGATCCTATGAATAGTCAACATGAATTATGGTAGGTTGCCCCTCATCTTTAATATGCATTATAGGTTGAAAACCACCACCATGAAGAGGTTCTTGGCTTTGTCTAATGTTACACTAGCATTGGTTGAGATGCTTGAGGTGTAGTTGGTATTCTTTTTTAACATTGATGGAGCTAGTCTATAGGTTAGATGTGAGATAGCTCTATGAAAGGAATCTCATCCTCTAATTTGAGTATTGCTCCAATGATCCTAGGATATTATCTTAGAGAAACTACCACCATGTTCTCCTAATCCACCATTTCTATTATTCCTTCCCACGTGATTAACTATGCCTACATGGGTAAAGATATGAGTTCTTCTTCCTATTCCTCCTAAAAAACTAGTGGCTCACACAATACTACATAGATAAAGGTCTAATATTATTCAACCTTAATTTTTCTTAGTTCACAAAGCTTGGATTACAATCACCCCAACTTGATGAGTTGTGAAGTCTACTAAACTTCAAGTGATTTCCCTAGGCATCATACTACCATTAAAAAAGTACACATGAAAATAATGGTAAATACAAGCCTTGGAAATTCTTGAAAAACATTAGCATAATCATTGAATCATGGGATACATGGGTAAATATAAATAAGGTAGAAGTACTTTATATAACTAATAAATACATTAAGTACATACCCAAGTTGGTGTTCCTCTCTTATGACTAAGTTATAAGACATCAAGCTTGAACCATAGCTAGAACACCAAGGACAATAAGATTGAAGAATAATTCTTTGTAAAATATTATTAATCCATCTATTGAGGTGGAAAACTAGTATATTTTCACTTGTTTGTAGCAATCGAATGCAAGGAAAGTAAGAAACCAATGAAAATGGCAAAGTGGAAAATGCATTTGGGAGTCCTCCATTTATAGAGGTTCATTAATGTAGGTGGTGCACTGGCATAGGGGAAATGACATCCCTACACTAACACAAGGGATGCATTAATGCACCCCTAAACTTACCTTCCTCAACTATTGGAGCCCTGTGCATGATCCAAAACATGTCAAAATCATCAAAAATTAACCTCACAAGGGTTACAAGGAACAAGACAAAAAAAACATTACAAACTTATCTTTGATGATATCATAGATCATGGAAAATTATTTAATTAATTAATTTATTAATTTCCATGAACTAAAGACTAGAAAAGAGGGCTTAGAGTAATAAGAGGATGATTATATCACCAAAAATGATGAAATATAAGCATAAATAAGATGAAAAATAGGGGTTTTCAGGGTCAAACCTTAACATTACAAACTTATCTTTGATGATATCATAGATCATGGAAAATTATTTAATTAATTAATTTATTAATTTCCATGAACTAAAGACTAGAAAAGAGAGCTTAGAGTAATAAGAGGATGATTATATCACCAAAAATGATGAAATATAAGCATAAATAAGATGAACAATAGGGTTTTTCATGGTCAAACCTTGAAGTACAATAGAGTCAATACTTATAGAAGTGGAAGATCAATCAATTGTCTTATCTAATGAAACCCTCACCATGGCTCTACTGAGGATTTAATAGTAGATCCACCCTATACTAGGCACTTACCTTTCTTGCCCTTATGAAATCCATTAATGAGATACCCATGAATTCCCAATAACTAGTGAGACATGAGCATCAATTGTAAGTCCATCTCCTTGGATGGCTAGATCTTATTCTTTGCTTTATCTGATTAACTTTACCACATACAACTATGAATAAGAATGGAAAAGGAAAAGATAAAGAATAAAAAGTGGATGAGAGTGTAATATCATTGGCTCCCAACCTAATAATTCAATTAGCCAATGGAGCACATGGGTAAATCCTACATCACATTAAAGATCCCTTATTGCATCATTTTATTGTTACCTCTTCATACACTAGGGATCAACCTCCAATTCTTTGATTTAAGCATAGAGTTACACCTACCACTACCAGTTCCATATAATCTTGATTATTCAATAGTCTAACCATTGGTGAGACCAAACTAACATAAAGTTCCATGAAACATCCAGAGGTCAGGATTTGATTTTGGTTTTCCTTCATCTATGCACATATGCATAGTAGGCTTCCTACATTTTTCTCTACCAGAAATATTTCATCAATCTCTTTAATTCACTAACCAATTCTACATCCCAACAAAGATCACAATGCCATGACCACAAAGTGAAAGAGTTATAGGTTTGAATGGGATCAAGGCTTGGATCTAGAATGATAATGATTGATCTTTGGAAAAAATAATTTGGAATTTTGGGTGGAAGCAGTAATCAACATTACCAAGGTTCACTAAGAGAGATACTTATGCGCCTTCATGATCATGTGTAAAAATGAATAAGAAATTTTCTTGGACTACAACATTATGGAAAGTCAAGTAATTTGTGTAATGAGTTAACTAAGAGAAAGCTTTATATAGGCATATATTCAACCATTGATTTAATTTTGATATGAGAAATTATGAAATCAATCAGATGGTACACATGCTAATTTGCATAGACAAATAAGCTTGAAATTACATAGTTCTTCCCATCTCCTCTTATTTTTTTTCCTTTTCTCATATTTTCTTTTCTTTTAGTTTTATAATTTTCTCTTTCTATTTCTTTCATAGGAAGAGAGTTTTTGATATAGCATGGAAATCATGAGGATTGATTAGAGTGTTAGATCAACACATGGAGTTTTCAACTTGTATGAGCATGAGAATTCATCCCCTATCTCATGGCATGCATAGGTTTATGAGATGACAAACCTCTTCTAACTATGATGGCCAAGCAATGCAACACATGTACCTTAGTCCAATCATACCAATTAAATCCATCCAATGATCATAAGGGTCCTCAATTACATACCATTTTCTTACTAGTAACCAAGAACTTTTCTAGGATTTCAAAGCTCACATCCTAACATATGGATCCATCACCTATGCATTGTTCCAATAACATTAGCTTTGATAGCTTACAATGTGAGTCCATGCTCCCTTCTGAATTTGAGCTTGGTTCATTGGTAATAGATAGAAGAAAAGGGCATAAATAAATGTTATTTTATGACAATTCCATTAATCAAGGCTCTACTTTGTACCCATTTGGCACTCTCACATAATCATCACATCTACAAATCATCCATCCACCATTGGATTATTGGGTGGACATTCATAAAGCATATTAACTAGTTTTTCCACACACACATGTGCACGCGCGCGCGCACGCACACACACATAAATACTCTAATAATAAGGAAAATATTATGAATGATTATCTAGTAAGCTCAAAACATATAAAAATCTAACTAAACATACTAATATTTATTAATTACATAAATAAAAGTAGTAGAAAAATAAAATTTTGATATGGAATGAAGCATTATTCCCCTACAACTAATCCATGTCTACCACTTGGTAGGCCTTTTAGTGTTAAACTAGGCTTTAAGCATGATTAGAGGTGAAATATGTTCATCATGATACACCAGGTGTTGTCCTTCAAGTGTTTCATCTAGCTTATTTGAATGGAACATGCATATGGTGTAAAAAGACTAGGAGGGAGCACAAGGTATTTTATTTTAATTCATTCTTCTAATCTCATCCCTTCTATTGATTTCAAAGTAGAGGTCTTAGAAAATCAACCTAGAATTTGCAGAGTTTAACCAAGATCTTTACATGATAACAAAAAGATGCTCTTTTATTTTTTTTCTAATCTAAGCATTAGGAAATCATTAGAACATAATCAACCTAAAAAAAAAGCATCACATTGTATATCTATCTCATGGGATATGCATATGATTGATCTACCAACTCCAATCAAATTTTAGTATCCTTGAGAGGTGGAGGCTTCTAATCAAGGTACTACTACAATGAGATGAGATTAACTTCTAAACTAGAGTTATTGAGAGCTATGAAAAAATCATTTTTACTAATTTGAATTTTCACTATGGGACTACCAATATTTAACTACCTTTTAGGTAAACATCCTTCTTTAACTACCCACATTATCATTGTGGATATGGAAATGGTCATAGCATCATTAGCAAGTGTCATCATGTCATCTTGTAACAAATCCAACAATAGAACTTATCCCTAAAGTAGCTATTGTAGTTTGATTGTGATTAGGATAATTCATCAATATCTCTTAAGTGTGAACTTCTACCTAGCTTAAATGATTGTCTTCTCCATAAGGTAAAGAGATGATTTATATCCAATCCCATGCTTTTCATGTTTATGCTTGTAGTATAATTTTCTACCACTTGAACTTTCTTCCAAAACCAAATTGATAAATGGTTGGTAATATTTCCTAGATGCATGGATGAAAGTAGGTCATTATAGTAGAAAATATTACATGATTTGGCTTACCTTAATTATAGCTAACTTGGTATCCTACCTCACATAGGACAAGAAAGTAGAAGCAACTACTATTGCTACTAGGAAGCTTGGTTGGTGGGATTATTTAAAGCAAGTAGGTACTATTGAGGTATTATCGATGAAGATTGATAAGTACTTATCTAAGAACCATGAAGGTAAGGATTGGGTAGAGGTTTTATCTATTATTACATTGAAGCTAGAAGATCCCATGAAGCATCATCCTAAGAATTTTAAGCTTTCCATTATTTGTACTACTGCATGGGCTATGGGCATGGACCATAAGGATAGTATGAATGGCCAAGGTATAGGATCCTTTTCATTTTCCTTTTGATGAATCTAGGATTCAAATGTAGCCCAAATCATCCCATCTCATTAGTCATGTAAACCATGACTAGGTAGCACTATAAATCATTAGAGTTTGAATTGTACTTACAGGGATCCTCATCATTAGAGGATGAGGAAGTCTTATTTAAATCTTCTTGAATGCTATTAGAAAGAGAGACCTTTCCTTTACTCTTGTTATCATACCTCTTTCAATTTTCATGTGGCACAACGACATTAGTCATAGCTTCAACCACCTTACCCTCAATATTCTTGAGATTAGCAGTTTTCTTTTCATCCATCATGTTCCAAATTTGGTCTACATAGTGGGCCAAGTCTATTAAGGCCTTGTTTATTTTGACTTGATCTTGTACTAGAGCTTCAATTGTAGTAGGAGGTTCAATGGTACCTTCAATATTTTTTCTCTCGCTTTTATGTGATGGATCATGATTGTACTTCTCAACTAATTGTTAGTTTCACCACTCACATTTCATGCTTGTAATGGTATCTAAAAGAGCTTTGATCTAGGCCAGAGAATTTTTGAACACCTAGGCCATCACATACATGTCTACATGCTCTTTTATCTTCTACCTTAGTCCTTATATGATGTGCATCAATTGCTTTCATTGGCTAAAACTATGGTTCAACTAGTAGTGAGCAGCTCTCATGTACCTTTCAATGGTGATGTTAAGAGGTTCACAAGTTCCTTGCCTTGATCCAGTCATCCTATTATCAATTTTTAAAATTTGGACATATGTCTAAAATTTTGTATAGAATATTTTCAACATATCTTCCCACCTCTAAAAAAATCTAGGATGCAAGGATTTGTACTAGGTTTTCATATGCTCAATGAATGTACAAAAAAACAATCACAAATTCTACCAATTACTCATGATTCCTTGGAGATAGAAAGCATTATCAAAGGATTACATATGGAGCTAGGGATTATCATTGGTATATCCTTTAGATGTTGGTACATCAACCATGTTAATCCATTTAATTTTTCTATCACAAACATGCTCCCTTGGAATGTCTACAACTTTAGCTAACTTATGATAATAATCCCAATCAAACAAAGAGGAATCATCATCATCAATAGTAGGTCTATAAAAATGAAGATGCTAGAACTTGGAAAGGAGGTCAATATTTTTAGTTTAGACTACACACAAAGTGATGATACCTAATCATGGGCCTTCATTATGGAATGATCCCTTGTCCCTCTTATTTTCTTTAGCTTTTGGTTTTTTATTTGAGTGATTAGATAAAAAATTTTGGTTGGCCCCCTCTTCTACAAATGTATCTCAAATATATTGCATGTACAAAGACTTGTAATCATCAAACATAGGCTTATGAGCTTTATACATAGCACATTCATCCTCTAGCCCCATGTTGATCATGATATCTTTGAGATCATCTAATGCAACCATGACCAAGTTCCTAGAGAACCAACCATAAGCATCTCTCCATCTTCCCTACTTATCTTGATGATAAGACAACAAAACTAGCAGAAGGATCTTATCCTTTCAATGCGCAAAGGCATAAAAATCTCTTCATATTTTTGATGCATTACCAAAGATCTTTGGTGAACTCTTAGTATTATCTTTCATCTCATTCTTATTGATAACCTACACATACAATACTAAAA